>JANHMN010000001.1:197533197-197545809 GCA_030674055.1 Rhabdomys pumilio | reverse complement strand
CAGCAGCAGCAGCAGCAGCAGCAGCAGCAGCAGCAGCAGCAGCAGCAGCAGCAGCAGCAACAGCAGCCGCCACCTCCACCAATACCTGCAGATGAACAGCAGGCCAGTAGCCAGAATGAAGGCCTGACTATTGACCTGAAGAATTTTAGGAAACCAGGAGAGAAGACCTTTACCCAACATAGATGTCTCTTTGTAGGCAATCTTCCCCCTGACATCACTGAGGAGGAAATGAGGAAACTTTTTGAAAACTACGGAAAAGCAGGCGAAGTTTTCATTCATAATGATAAAGACTTTGGTTTTATTCGCTTGGAAACACGAACCCTAGCGGAAATTGCCAATGTGGAGCTGGACAATATGCCACTCCTTGGAAAGCAGCTGCAAGTGCTCTTTGTCACAGTGCATCCCTTACAGTCCTCAACCTTCCTCAGTACGTGTCCAATGAACTGCTGGAAGAAGCCTTTTCTGTGTTTGGCCAGGTGGAGAGGGCTATAGTCATTGTGGATGACCGAGGAAGGCCCTCAGGGAAAGGCATTGTTGAGTTCTCAGGGAAGCCAGTTGCTCCGAAAGCTCTGGACAGATGCAGTGAAGGCTCCTTCTGGCTAACCACATTTCCTCGATCTGTGACTGTGGAGCCTATGGACCAGTTAGATGATGAAGGCGGACTTCCAGAGAAACTGGTTATATAGAACCAGCAATTTCACAAGGAGCGAGAACAGGCACCCAGATTTGCACAACCTGGGTCCTTTGAGTATGAGTATGCCATGCGCTGGAAGGCACTCATTGAGATGGAGAAGCAACAGCAGGATCAAGTGGACCAGAACATCTAGGAGGCTCCTGAGAAGCTGCAAACGGAGGCAGCATGCTGTGAGCACTGGGTTATGCTAATGAGACAGGATGATGTCAAGAAGAGCTTCGGAGGATCTGCCTAACCAAGGGGTTCAGAAAGGAAAGCAGTTAGAACTCAGGCGGGAAGAGGAACTCAGGTGCTGTGAGGAAGAAGTGCGGCCACAAGAAGAAGAAATGATGTGAAGACAGCAGGAAGACTTCAAGGGAACTTTTCCTGATGCGTATATCTCCCATGTGCCTATGATGTGAGAGAACAAGAGATACGGATGGGCCAAATGCCTATGGGAGGTACTACGGGCATAAACAGTAGAGGCGCCATGCCCCCTGCTCCTGTGCCACATGGTTCTCCAGCTCCTCCAGGACCTGCCACTATGATGCCAGATGGGACCCTTGGATTGACACCAACAACAACCAAACATTTTGGCCAAGCTGCTACAATAGAAGGAATTGAAGCAATTGGTGGAACTCCTCCTGCATTCAACCGTCCAGCTCCAGAAGCTAAATTTGCTCCAAATAAATGCCACCGATATTAGATAAAGTTGCATTGTTGCATTGTTGCACTTAAAAAGAAGGGCCCTTTTTGAACTAGCCAGAATTCTACCCTGGAAAAGGAATGCAGCAGACAGACTTGATAACGCACTGTACCACAGACTTTGACTTGTTAAATACCACCCCGCCCTTGCCCTCTGCCTTCAAGTTTACTCCCTAGAGTAGCACAAGCAGGGAAGACCTATCTATTAGGAAGAACCCCTAACACTTTTCCAGGGTAGAATTCTGGCTAGTTCAAAAAGGGCCCTTCTTTTTAATATAAATTTAAATGCTCTACATGGGGCACTGTAGGCTTGAATTTTTTTCAAACCCCGCTTTAATTGGGGTTCTTTACCACTTCAACTTCCCTTCTTAACTCATGAACCAAAAGAGAAAGATGGCTAATAAGACAAGGGGGTGGACTTGTTTAGAAGTAGTTCTTTGGGATGATTCCAATATTTGTCATCAGGATATCAGCAGTTCAGTCCAATGGCAAACACCAAACATGGATCAGTAATGGCAGTCCAGTAGCAGCAGCTGGATCCAGGAGAAACCTTGAGCAAGGTTCTACCAAATCAGCATGAGTCAGCAGAAATGTCAAGAAGCAATCAGAATACCACGAGAAGTTCTTTAGCACATGTACTGGCTGGTTTTGTGTCAACCTGACACAGACTGGATCACAAAGAAAGGAGCTTCAGTTGAGGAAATGCCTCTATGAGATCCAACTGTAAGGTATTTTCTCAATTAACGATCAAGGGGGGAGGCCCCATTGTGGGTAGTACCATCCCTGGGGTAGTAATCTTGGCTTCTATAAGAAAGAAAGTTGAGCAAGGCAGAGAAAGCAAGTCAGTAAGAAACATCCCTTCATGGCCTCCTGTTTGAGTTCCAGTCCTGACTTCCTTTGGTGATGAACAGCAATGTGGAAGTGTAAGATGAATAAACCCTTTCCTCCCCAACTTGCATCTTGGTGAAGATGTTTTATCCAGGAATAGAAACCCTGACTAAGACAGCACATTTGTCTCTATGAAGTCATGACCACCGAGATCAGCAAAGCATTGCAGGGCTAGCAAAGACCAGTGAAGCATTACAAGGTATACCAATGCAAGAGTGTCCTTAGTGAAGCCCAATGAAGCTCTGCAAAGCGTTGCACACCAAGAGAAGAGTAAGCAGTGAAGACCAGTGAAGTGTTGCAAGGCATACCAACACAAGAGTGTCCTTACTGTTGGGTACCATTGATACGCTTCCAAATATTACAAACCCTCTCAAGTGTCTGCTCCAACAAACATCTCTCCCATGTCTGCTGAAGCAAAGCTCATAAAACAGCTTCCAGAAAAACATCAGATGTCACAACTGAGACTCCAAAGAACCAGAAATTTTCACTTCAAAATGTAATTGCAATGGGGAGAAATCCAAGTGAATCACAAGGGAATAAATTAATTTGTGAAGCTCTAGAAAGGAGAAGTTTCGATCAATCAGGTCACTGTTGTAGCCACTCAGCTGCTGTTTCTAAAAGAAAACAGCAATGGACAGACATTCATAAATGAATGACATGCTGTTTCCAGTTCCTTACAGAGACATGTTTTTTCAACTGTGAAATGAAATCAGCCAACACTTAGGAAAAAGCAATTGTTTGGCTCACATTTAATTATGATGTTGACTTAGTCCCCTTTTGTGTGATATTTAGTAAGTTTTCAGTTTTCTTCTGAAAACAGTGTTTTAATGAGAACTTTTGTATATCTATTACATTGCAAATATATAAATATTTCAGAAAAATCAATTGCTGTGAGTATATTGTAGAAATGATGTCTTGATTAAATAATAAGATTAGTTTACCCTGCCTTTCTACAACTTAATTTATTAGCTCTTCAATATTAATACGTTTATCAACTTCATATTTAACAGAGTAGCTGGAAGTTTGACCAGATGCTCTCTAAATGAAGAATAAAAACAGTTTCTGATTGTGAGAAATGATCCAAATGATTCTGGAGTATATAAGAGGGGTTTTAATTTTATGACATTAGCACAAGCATTTGGGAAAATGAGATGTGTGTTCTAGTGTTGTGAGCTGATGGTGAGTCTGAGCAGTTGACATACCACAAGTCAATGTCTTACAAGTCTAGTTTAAGTGTGAACTTCTATAGCAATGTTATGTTTCCTCACATCTTTTCTGTAATTGGTGGAGATCTGATAAGGCCACAGCTGTGCACAGCTTCCTGCAGTCTGCCTGTGACAGGGGCTGTAGCTGCACACCCAGCTGCAGTTTGTGGCCAGGCTGCAGGCTGGCTGGGAGCACTGTGCCTCAGCAGCACAGAAGTAGGTGCCTGAGTCCTCCAGCTGGGCATCCCTGATGTGCAGGGTGCTGGAGCGCTCCTTAGAGTTGAATGTCGACTTTAACCTTCCAATCTCCTTTGTTCCTTGAGCCAGGTAAAACAGAGTGATGAGGCTGCCCCTGGGCTTCTCTTGGAACCACTGCACAGATGTCATGGTGATAGAAAAATTGCATCTCAGAACAGAACTGGTTCCCTCGTGGAGACTCAGGGCTGAAGGACTCTGCATCACAGTATCTCCTCTCACCCCTGCTGGAAACAGAAAAGCAAACCAGAATCAAAGAGAGGTTTTCACCCACACCAGTCGAATAGCCCACTCATGAGGATGAATGCACATGAGCTTTGTGTGAGCTCTCTCCCCCTCCACCACCGACATTTTTGGAGAATTCCTAATAGGAACTTAGCTAAGCACAACTCACAGCAAATCTGCACCCACAGAATCCCCAGCACAGCTCCCAGGTTCCTCTCCATGGCCCCTGTCCAGTCCCTGGGATGTCTTCTCTCCGGCTCTGAAGAGTGTCAAGCCTTGTGCCCAGACTACTTGTGCTTACAGACTGTAGGATCTCTGAGTCACTGAACTTCCTCATTCATCTGAACACGAAACTCCACCCACCTCCACCTCATGACTGCACTGTGAGTGCTCCAGGGCTGTGGAGGACACTGATGTAGAGCCCAGGGCACTGTGTTTCTACAATATGTTCTGATCATTGTCTCCTGTCTTCCATCACCTCCAAGTCTTCCCCATCTCTTCACCCACTCAAACCCAGCCTTTTCTTTTTCTCTCTCTTTAGCAAGCAAACAGGTAAACAAACAAAAATAAATGAAAATTAACAAAGATGAAACACACACACATAACCCCCCCAAAAAACCCACAAGACAGGTATCTATAAAATACAGACAAAAGACCAGTAAGACCAAACATGCTCAAACTAAGCAATATGACATTCTATATTGGCCATCTTCTGCTGTGTGGTCAATATTATAAGAAAGTCCTTGCAGAACTCTTAAATTACACAATTTTAACAAATCAGCATACAATCCACTATACAGAATAAAAAGAATTTCTTGCAATTAAGATCGTCATAGACATAAAAAAATGTTCTTAATACAGTTTTGTTGGTTGCAAAACAAGACATTCCCTATTTTAACCCTGATTCCTTTTCTAACTGTTGGCTTCTGGTTTTGTGTGTGTGTGTTTTGCTGTTTTGCTGTGCTTTGCAAGAAAGCACAGCTGATTCAGATCAGGCTAAAGATGCCTGCTCAGGTGCACTGAGGCCCCCTCCCTTCTAGTTTTTTATACCTTATATTTTCCAGTTTTCTTTTCAACAAAAGCAGTTATTCTTTTTCTTTCTAGTTTGGGACACACACACACACACACACACACACACACACACACACACGCACACACACACGCACACACACCCCACACACACATACATGTGGATAAGAATGTAGAGTTCTTTGGACATACACTGAAGTAGAATAGTTAGATCATGTGGTCCATCTATCTTTAGTTTTTTTGAAGATTTTCCACACAATTTCCAAAGCAGCTCCACCAATTTTCATGTCCCTCAACAGTGAATGTGGGTTCCTTTCCCCAACACTTACCCCAGCATTTGTTGTCAGTTGTTTTACTTTAGATATTCTAAAGCATATATATTCCATATATATATGTAATATGTGATATAAAAAGTATTGAAATAATTTTTAATACTTTGATTTTATGGAATTTTAGATGAAAAGCTAAAAAACAGAAAAAGCAATGAAAATAGTTTCTCTTCTGTGTCCATCCTCAGGGCGATTCTGTTTTGTTTACATCTTTTCAGAGAATTGTTTTTTAAAAAGATTTATAGACACATGAGATCCGGTGAACAGGCTCTGGATTATCTATGGGTTTATACAAAGTGACCAAGAGCTGAAGATCTGTATAACTCTGCACCATCATCACCA
Organism: Rhabdomys pumilio; assembly: GCA_030674055.1. Lineage (NCBI taxonomy): Eukaryota > Metazoa > Chordata > Mammalia > Rodentia > Muridae > Rhabdomys > Rhabdomys pumilio. Next base: position 197,540,158 of record JANHMN010000001.1, on the reverse strand, counting down.
TTCCTGGCTTTGTGAGTGGATTGCCTTATGTCCTTATGTCTCAGCTCAGCTCTCCACACAGCAGGGCAACTTAAGAATCTGTAATTTCTAGGGACCCTGCAGTGCCCCCTAGTGAGCCCACACAACCAACAAAAGTGACTTCAGGCCATCTCTACAAGCCTCATTGAACCAGCCCTTCACTTCCTGGTGAAGGAAATGCAGATAGTCAAAAGACAAGACTGGCTGGATGGAGTTCTCAATTGAAGAAACAAAAATGGCTTTAAAGCTCTCAAAATTGTTCATCAGACTTAGCAATTAAGAAAATGCAATTTAAAATAACTTTGTGATTTCATCTCACACCAGTTAGAATATCTAAAGTAAAACAACTGACAACAAATGTTGGGGTGGGTGTTGGGGAAGGGAACCCACATTCACTGTTAGGGGACATGAAAATTGGTGGAGCTGCTCTGGAAATAGTGTGGAAAATCTTCAAAAAAACCTAAAGATAGATGTACCACATGATATAACTATTCTACTTCAGTGTATGTCCAAAGAATTCTAGATCCTTCTCCACAGATTCTTGCTTTTGTTCATTGCTGCTCCATTCAAAGTAAGTAGGAAATGGAGACAACCTAATGTCCTTCTACTGGTGAGTGCATAATGTGGCACTTATAGTTCTGGGACATTTTTCAATGTAAAGAAAAACATCATTATAAAATTTGCAGATAGATGGATAGATGGAACTATAAATTATTATTTTAAATGAGTTGACTGAGACCCAGAAAAAAAGACCACATGTTCTGCCACTGAACTAACTCCAGAGAAAATTGTAGAGACTCATAGCTCCACATTTTCAGATAGAAAGATATAACCTGGAGTAACCACAGTGAGCAGAAAGGTACTAAGGTGAAAATGTGGTTGTGGAGAAGCACTAGAGAAAATAAGGGCAAGATAAGCATAAGTTAATGGGAAAAATAGGGGAAAAAAAGAACAAAATGTGGTATGTATACACAACACAATTGAGTGTTACTCAGTTTTAAAGACAATGATATCATGAAATTTGCAGGCAAGTAGATGAAACAAGGAAAAAGATCATTTACAGTGAGGCAATTCAGACTCAGAAAGACAAACATGTATAGACTCACTTATAAGTGGATATTAGCCATAAAGAATAACCATGCTACATTCTACAGGCCCACTAAAGCTAAGTAACAAGGAGGGATGAATGAGGTAGTCACATTATTCTCACTGAGAGGAGGAAATATAATAAACATGATTGGTGGATGTGGAGCTGGGGCTGAGTGGGAATGGGGGTGAGGATGGGACCAGAAAGGATCAGGGAGGACAAAGGGACAGAATAATGGGACAGACAATTGGAATAAAGGGGATATGTCTGGGATGAGCTAGAAACCTATGGCAATGGAAAGTCCCAGAAATTCATGAGATGATCTTAGTTAAGACTCCTAGCAAGAGGGTTATGTAGCCTGAACTGGTCATCTCCTGTAACTTGGCAAGACTTCCATTGAAGGGATTGAGACAAGTCAGCCACAAAACCTTCAACCTACAATTTTCCTTCCTAAAAAATGTGCAGGAGTAAAGATGGAACAGAAAATGAGGAATTTCCTAACCAGTTACTGGTCCAGCTTGGTAACCATGACATAAGGGGGAGCCTACCCTGACACACTATGCAGACAGGAACCTAGCATAACCAACATCAGAGAAGCTTCATGAAGGGACTAATGGGAACAGATGCAGAGACCCACAGAAAAACATTAGATGGAGTTTGAAAATACTGTGGGAGATGGGTAGGGAAAAGGGTAGGAGCCATAGTGGTCAAAAGCACAACAAGAAAACCTACAGAGTCAACTAACCTGGGTCCATAGTGGCTTATAGAAGCTGTTCTGCAAACCAGAGAGCTTGCATGGGATTGACCTAGGCCTTCCGCACGTACAGAACAGTTGTGTAGCTTGGTCTTCACGTGGTGGTACTACTATCAGCAGGAGCAGGGGGCTGGCTCTGGCTCTGTTGCCTGCCTTTGGAATTCTTTCTCCTAGGTGGGAGGCTTTCTTAAGCCTCAACAGGAGAAGATGAGCCTAGCCTTACTGAAACTTTGTATGCCAAGGCTGTTTGATACCTATGGAACGTATCCCCTTTTCTGAAGAGAAAGGAAGGCGGAGTGGATGGGAGCGAGGATGGAGGTGGAAGGAGGAAGGACTGGGAGGAGAAGAGGGAGGGGAAATTGCAGTCAGGATGTAAAGTTAATTAATTAATTATTTTTAAACACCCTTTTTCTTATTATAAAAAGTAAAAAGCGTGGGGAAATTTTCATTGCCCTTTATAACTTATCAGTCTTAATATTTCAGTAAGTTCATGAACATATAAATTATTTTTAAAAGACTAAAAGCACATTACATCCAGGTTAAGAAGTCTATACCCTGAACATATTGATCCATTCTGTTGATTTCATCACTCACCATTCTAAATTTCTCCTTCAGCTTGTCATCTTGGAGCGGATGCTTTCTGGTGTTTTATTTAGAAATCATAGTCATATATGTGCAACAGGAATGTAGAGTATTTCATGTCTCATTTTCTGTTTGATATAAAATGTCAACCTTGTGTGGGTCCTTTTGTAATTTTCGTTGCAATCTCAAAAGCCTTAGCTGGGGATTCTGGAACATGCTTGGGATCCCAGCAACTGGGAGGTCAAGGATGGAGAATCAGAAGCTCAACATCATTCCCAGCTAAGTATTGAACTTATTTGATGTCAGCCTAAACCCCATGAAACTCTACCACAACAAACAACCTAACAAACAAATGAGCCTTTCTTGTGTTAGCAGCAGCTGTAGCTTCTGCTATTGCCTTGTACTGTATTATGGACACATCTCAAGTTATACATCCCACCCTCAGATAGCTTGAGAAATACAATATTTACGTGTAACAATATATGCACATATATAGTTTCAACAATGGAATTCATCATAAGAACTGAGATACAGTTCTGTATGCTGATGTTCCAGTTCGTGTTTTTAAAGAGAACAATGAAATCTTTGTCAAAACAACAAAAGAAAACAATCAAGATAACCAAAACACTAAAATATTAAAACTGTATCCAAATGTAAAAGTTATCAAATTTGTAAATAAAAAAAATCTTCTGAATTAATTAAAACTTTAACTCTTGGTATGTTGAAGTGGAAACTTGAGGGTTTTTTGGAAAATCAGTTGTGTCCTAAGGTGTTTTGCTGTGGTAAACACATGAAGGACCATTTTGCTGAAACAGATACAGGTGAAAGAATATTTTACTAAAGCAAGCACAAGAAAGAACACACGATGAAGGATTCTTCATTTATGACAAACATGTATTGGTCTGCCTTACATTGATTGCATAGTTAAGTTCCATTTGTCGAGATTCCATAGAGAGGAATGCACCAAAGAACTTCTGGTGGTGTGCTGCTGCTTCTTGCTGCTTCGTTGGACTCAGATTGATTGGCAGAGTGATGTCATCTGAGACAAATGCAAGAGCTGAGGCAAGACACATGATGTTTGGAGGGAGATTAAAAGGACTCAACAAACAGTGATGAGAGATTGCTTGGCTTGCTTGCATAGATGAGACTTCTCAGTCTCATCTTGGCTGACCTTCGCTTCATCAAAAGAGGTACAGTCAAGAACTTTCCCTGGCATTCCTAATGATACTGGTCCCTTCTGCTGACTCACACAGATTCAGCTGTGGCCTGGCTGTTCCTGCTAGGTTGTGACACCGCTGTTGCTGTCCTGACTATGAACTGGACTGCTAGTATATCCATGAAGTATTTGCAAATGGATGGAGCTGCTGCTGCTGCTTGAGTGCTGAAGACAACATAGGATATGTTACTACTGCTGTCCTTATTGAAGGACTGATGCCTTCTCTCTAATCCACTAACTGTGACAACCACCACAGCCTTCTCTAAAGCATCTCTATTCTGCTCTCAGGTGAAGAGAGAGGAGTGCATGAGGAGAGTGTCGAGTTTGTCAGGTGAATCAGCTCATGCGACACAAAAACCATGTATCCAAGAGGTGTGAGTAAAAGTTGACTTAACATTTAGACAGAAGGGAAGATGGGAAATAGGCAGAGGAGAAGGACCAAGAATAAATGAGGTAGAAAAAAATGAAGCTGAAACTGAGAAACTTTTATGTACTGAAATGATAGAGAGATACATAGCCAATTCTGGATAAGAGTCCTTCATCTTCAGTTATTATCAAGGGTCCCTTTCATTTCTTCAGTTACATGATTTCATGAATTGTTTATCATTTTGTCTCAGATTCTTCTAGAAACAAGCAAGTGATCATATGAAAATGCAGTCATCACACTCACGTGATTCAGTTGGACTCACTATTACACTTGCACACACACCAACACACTCAAACTTATACACGTACATATTTATACTCATGCATATATACATACACACACACTTAATACATACATGCATACATATACACATATATACATTCCCATGGAATAAAATTACATAAAAAGGCAACTACTGTTTTGCTGAATTATTATTTTAAGTATTGCAATGCACTACTTTAGAAAAATATAAAATAAAACAACCCAAAATTTTTGCATATAGTATAGGATTCATCCAGGTGTGTGTGTGTGTGTGTGTGTGTGTATGTATGTATGTATGTATGTATGTATGTATGTATGTGTGTGTGTTCATGTGCACAGCAGAAATCCATATAATATTGCATTAAGGAGGCCTCAAAAATCTTCATACACATACCATTAATACTCTTTATAGGTTGTTAAAGGCCGAATTATGTGCCATCCAAAATATATATTCTGAAGAGCTCACGCTAAGGACTCCAGTGTGATGATACTTGACGACAGTTGGTTAAAAGTTAACTGAAGTAAAATAAATGTACACACAAGGGCTACACAAATCAGACATGGTGAGCACAGACCTGCACATCCTCTGAGAGGAACCTTGTGAGGATTCACTAACTGTAGACTTCTGTGACCACAGAGAGAGATCTCAGGAAAAGTGGGTTCTCCTCACAACTGCATCTTGGACTGTCCCCTCTAAGGCTTTGAGAAAAGAAGTTTTGTTGTCTCAGCCACACACCCTGTGGTGTGCTGTGAAATCTAACCCCCAAATGAATATAGTCGGCCATTTTTAAATGCTACTGCACAAACACAGCCAAAAAGCTTCTGAAGGCATAACTCTCCTGATCAAACAACTCAATAATTGGTCATTCTACCTTTTTCTTTGTTTTAGAGCCATTGTCTCCAAAGTAATACTTCCCCATTCTTGCCAAAATCCTCCTGAGAATTCTACCTAAAGGTCTGGTGGCCTTACCAATTTGTCAAGGTGCTGAGAAGACTGGAGTCTGCATTTTCTGCACTGAGCTCCCAATGCTAAGATTCCCCCTGTAGGTTCCTAACATGGCTTTAGATATTTTCACAATCAGTGCTTGTATCAAAGCACCACTACCTCTTAAGTTTGCTTGGAACACTTATGGAGAAGGGAAAAATTGTATAACATAAATCTTCAGAGTTTGCAGGGGTTATTTCTAAAATTTTTGCAGCTTATGTACATCTCAACCTCTAAAAAAATAAAAAACACCATATACAGGTACAATTGGTATGTGTACAGTTAACGTTAAATCATTTTGATTCAGGGATGCTCTACTGGTTCAGTTCTACTGAAATTACTCTCACTTAGTTCACAAGTGCTAAGAATGCACTCTCCAGGGGTTGCCAGCTGCTGTTTTAAATAAAGACAATAAGAGAAGAAATTGAAATTTTGTTGACAACATGATCAAAACATGAGCAGGCCTGCAAGTCATTGACCACAACAAGACCAAACAACAATAGGACCTAGAAGGAGGCATTGCCTTGCCAGTCTTGGTGCCCTGAGGTCTGCTACCGAGCTAAGAAGAATGGACTGCCTGCTGAGCTAGCCTTGACACCTTCCAGATTGCAATCTCCTTACCCAGCCCCTGGGCTGAACCGAGAAGAGACTCTAGGGGTGGAGCTTCCCCTTTATAAGTGAAAGCAAATTATTAAACTTTGTCTTGGCCCCACGTTTCTCTTGCCCTCCTTCCCGTTAATTCCTAGGCTTCTTCTCAGGAGAACCTGGTGATCGTGGCTGCAGGCAGCTACAGCAAAGTATCAAATTTCATAGGGAATAGGGAATATCACATAGTAGATTCCACTAGCAAGAGAAGAAGCATGTCACATAGTATAACCAAACAGAGAAAGACCTTTTAATGGAGGTTCTTAGGTTGGTGGTTTAACTAAAGGTATTTTAGAGACACACCTTTCCCCAAATAAACATGGTATAGTAAGCTATATTAGCCTGTACCTTGACCCACTAACAACCAAATATTTAATCCCTAACAATTCCTTGTCTAGCCACTGTGAGACATGGTGGAACAGGGTGCACTATGTTTGGATATGAGCTACTGTACTCTAATGACAGTGATGGTGATGGTGATGTACATAAGAACATGTGGATATATCAGCTGCATGTGGGTGAGCAGAATGAGAAACACAGGAAGCTCTGCCATATAGCTCCATGGACCTGAAGTTCTCAGCCAGGCCAAATGTGTAGTGGCAAGAATGGGAAACCCTATAGCCTGCAGCTGGTGAGTGGACTGGAAAGTTACACATGAGCATTCCTGGGATGATGTAGGGTCTGTGTCTTATGATTGTTTACAATATCCCAGTCTTCTCATTTCATCATAAAGAAAATCAAAACTAAGAGAGAAACAGAGAAATATGTAAGATAGATTACTTAGTCTTTGTGTTCCATGTTAAAATATTTACGTGTGCATGTGTATGTGTTCATGGTGTGTGGGTACAACTGAGTGGGGCATGTAAAAGTACATGTGTACATATATATGTAGAGACTGGAGGAAAACCTTAGATGCTCTTCCTCATGTTCTGAAGAGCCTGTGTGTGTGTGTGTGTGTGTGTGTGTGTGTGTGTGTGTGTGTGTGT
>JANHMN010000001.1:197521603-197533187 GCA_030674055.1 Rhabdomys pumilio | reverse complement strand
TGTGTGTGTGTGTGTGTGTGTGTGTGTGTGTGTGTGTGTGTGTGTGTAAGTGCACATATGTGCACATGCGTGTGGATGCCAGAAGTTTGCCAGACAGTGGTGGCGCACGCCTTTAATCCCAGCACTTGGAAGGCAGAGGCAGGCAGATTTCTGAGTTTGAGGCCAGCCTGGTCTACAGAGTGAGTTCCAGGACAGCCAGAGCTATACAGAGAAACCCTGTCTTGAAAAATCAAAAAAAACAAAAAAGGTTAATCTTGGGTTTCATTTTTCTGAATCTATCTGACTTGTTTATTGAAGACAAGCTCTCTCACTGATCCCTGGAGCTCATGGTCAGGCTAGGCTGGCTGGTAGCAGGCTGTCTGTCCTCACCTCCCAGCACAGCCACGATGCCCAGCTTTTTATGTGTGCTGGAAATCATACTTAGGTGCTCATGGCTCCATGGTGCCTACCTACTTCCATTTCTGAGCCAAGCAGCAGCTAGAAAATTCTCCCTTCCTTTTCCTTCTTATCCTGAGTATTCATCCTCCTATGCTCTATGCACAGAAGTATAAATTTGTCTTCTACAATTCTCCCAATCAAATGGGGGAGAAACTAAACTTCCACACTGTAGTCAGTAAGCACTAACTTTCCCTGTGGCTCTGGCCTGTATCTCAGCAGGGCAGGACTATTTTAGGACAAAAGAATCTACCATTGATATTCTCTTAGTAAAAATTATACACATCAGAGTGAAAGCAATGAGTAATTATAAAACATGCAGAAGAAATCAGACCACAGATTCTCAAGGAGATTTGAAGATTTTAAGGTGGCAACAAAAACAGGATAGTACATTTACAACTGTGAAGAACCCTTTGGAAAAAAATACCAATGAGCTTGAATTCCTTATTCTCCTGTTTTATTTTTAATGGCTGCTAAAACTGGCATAATTATGACAGGTTTCAAAGCTCTTGTGTTACTGATGAAATCCTATCTTGACTAACAAGGCATCAAATTATTTCCAAAAGGGTAATACTTAACTATTACGACCAGTTCTGATCAGTTACACATTCAGCAGCAAAAGAAGAATTTATAGGGAATTAGCATAAAAGATCGAGAAGAGAAGGAAAATTTCAGGACAAAAGCTGAAGAGTACACCTTTCACTTTCTGTGTAGACAATACTTAAAGTGACAAAATGAAAGTCCAGCTTCCCCATCAGCCGCTTAGTCCAGTCACTGTCCAAGCAATGTCCACTCAGGAAATAACACCCAGGATAACAATAGAGTCTCCTCCATTCCATAGAACTAGGATTGCGCATTGGATATAGTGGATGTTTTAGCTGGAATTGAGTTCGAGACAGACAGCTGGGACTGCACAACTTTCCTTCTTTCCTCTCCAAGTCCAAAGAGATGCCACAGAGACTAAAAGGAGAGCTCTTGAGTCTGAGCACCCACGGCCATGGGTGTTTATGTTCAGCTTCCCCTGCAGCCCCACACACTGCGAGATCAGAGCACAGAAATACACAGCCGAGTCGCTGCAGTCCACAGAGGCTTTCCGCAGGTGGTAGGAAGACTCACTCTTGTTGAACTCAGCCTCAAAGCCATTCATGCCATGAACCACTGGGTCTCCTGAATAGTACTTGAGGAGCAGCTGCAGCCCTTGTCCTGGGTACTGGACATACCACAACAGATAAGATTCCCCAGGGGAGGAAAACTTGCATCTCAGCTGCAGAGAGGTTTCTTCAGCGACAGTGACATGAGCATCAGGCTGAGTCACTGACTGAGCTTGGGCTTCTCCTGGAAAGGAATACTAGGTCAGTAACTGCAGTGCAGACTTCACTGAGGATAGTCAGAATCCAGAGATGCAGAGACCACAAGGAAGCTGTACTCACTTAGGAGAAAGTGTATCCCCAGCACTGGGAGGAGCGCCAGGAGCATGGTGGAGCCTTGGGAAGGCTGCAGCTCTGTTGGGGGAGGAACTCTGGAACAGGACAGGCAGGAAAGTGGCTGAAGGAAGCAAGAGCTGGAAAGCAGGAAGTGTCTGCTGGAGAAGTCCCTGCTCAGATAAAAACTGACACTGCAAACAGGAGCCTGGAAGGGTTTGAGTATCTGATTCTTGTCACTTGCCTTTGCTAAATACTCAGCCAGCTACAGGAAGGATGAGGTGTGAGCAGGTGGAGAAGCTAGATGATGAGAGAGAGAAAGGGGGGGGGGGGACATGGAGGCAGATGTTCACGTGTCTCCACCAGTCAAAGATAGTTGATATATCTAGGTTGGGTATTGGGTTACACTTCTGATTGAGCATTACCAAACTTATAAAGCCTTTGATTAACATTTAAAAAAATTATATAAAAGCAAAAAGGAAAAGGGGGCATGGGATAGGGGTTTTCTAGGGAGGGGAAATGGGGAAAGGGGATGACATCTGAAATGTAAATAAAATATTCAATAAAAAATATAAAAAAAAATTTAAAAATTAAAAAAAAATAAAGGAGTACTAGTCAGTGCAGCAGCGCCCTCTGGGGGCCATATTAGGAACCACATGTCTTGAAGTTCCATAGCCTGCCTCCTGCTGTTACAGATGTGGAAAACTTTGACAAAGTACATTGTAGTGTTGCCATTACACCTTGGGGCAAATAAGACACAAAAGGTTAGGGCTTTAGTAGTGGTGGTTTGTGTGTCAAGAAAGAAAATGTGTCAACTTGTTTTGGCTTTTCTCAACTTGACACAAGCAAGAGTCATCTGGAAAAGGGAAACCTTAACTGAAAAAAAAAAGAAAAAGAAAAAGAAAAAGAAAAAGAAAAAAGAAAAAAGAAAAAAAACACACCAATTGGTATGTAGAAAAATTTATGGATCATTTTGTTGGTGATCACTGTGAGAGTGCCAAGCCAACTGTGGTAGTGTGACTCCTATTCTGGTAGTTCTGTGTTGTGTAAAAATAACAAGTCTCCTGAAACCTGAGGATCAACTCAGTTAGCAGCATCCCTCCATGGTTCTTTTAGATCCTAACTCTGGGTTCTTCCTTGACTTCCTGCCTTGGCTTCCCTTGGTGATGGACTGTGACTTGAGAGCCAAATAAACTTTACTCTCAAAATGGGTTTGGGCCAGATTTTATTACAGCAGTAGAAAGAAAACTAGGACAGTATTTTTAAACACTACTGTCTAAAGGCAGTCTTCCTGCAAGGACAGAAGCTTGGTCTAATGAACAGACTGTGAAAGCCCCAGGCAGGAGACAGTGAGTGTTTCAACTCAGATACAGAAACAAAATGAGCAGAGTCTTGATAGGCTTGGACAGTAAAGCTTTGTTTATACTTCATGGATATTTACTCTCAGAACTAAGGTTTTTCAATTTGTTAGAGATCTGTATTGTAAATGTTCTGTTGAAATACCATTCAGACACTGTAGAGTTCAGCCATCCAAAGGATATTTAAAGATTATTGTGTTACTCACAGAACTATCTCATTATCATCAAATAGATTGTATCAAAGTTCCTTGTTGTGACCCGTACTCTGCCTGCCCAGCTTGCGCTGCTGCTCGGGTCCACGGGTCAGGGTTTAGCAAGAGAGAGAGTAGGGGGAAGACTCAAAGAATAATGACAAGCCAGAGGATTTGTAGTCAAGTCTCAAGTCTCTCACATCTCCTTTATTGTCCCCTTTGATTCATATTGATTCTTATTCACACTATTTACTCCTCTTAACTCTATTACAAGGAAATCTTGGGTATTTATAAGCACACGCAGGAGAACACAAGTGAAAACATTTTACCACGTGCACTATGCAGCTGGGGTCACTAAACAGCAAAACAAGCTATGTGGGATAAACAAGATATTTGTTAGAGTGCGCTCAGCTGTTGTAGGATGTTGAAAACCAAGTCTCTATCAGGGTAAATGGCTCCAGGTGGCTGCAAAGCTGATAGCTGCTTTCTGCTTAAAGTCGGCTCCCAACAGTTCCTTACCATAAAAATAAACTCCACACCTAGGAACAGTTACCCCATCTCCTTCCATTAAGTTCTGCCACTGATAGAGTTTTGTATACTGGCTATTACATAGAAATAGACATTTTTTCCGAATGGTCTCTTGTTTTTGTATATTTCAAACTTCCTTTTGTAGCAGGAGTCAGTATATCATTCCTTTCCATTGCTGTATGTCATCACATTCCATGAGTTGGTTGCACCTTTCGGTTCATCAGTTGATAGCCACTTTGGGATGTTATGAATATGAAGATATGAGCACCCATAGACACACCTTCATTTGTCTTTAGTATATTACTAGGAAATTAATTGGCATATCCAAAAGCAGCTTCAATATTTTCCTTCCCAAGAACAGCACTTGTGGATTTCATGTTCCCCGCACCTTAGACAAAGTTTGTACTGTTATCTCTATTTGTACTACCTGATTTAGTGGCAGTGGTGTGGTATTTTGTTGTAATTTTTTCCTTTTCTAAAAGCACAGTGTTCAGTATTCTTTCCTGTGTTTATTGAGCATTTCATATCATTCTTAGAAGACTCTATCCACGTTTGCTCACTTTTAACCGAGGTTATTTCTCTGTTTACCACTGAAGCAGAGAGGTGACTATGGTTGTGGTTGGAAAGGTGTTATCAGATAAATGATATGCAAATAATGTTCCCACTGTGATGCCATTTCCATACTATTGATGATCTTCTTTGAATTGTAAAGACAATATTTCTATTTTCATTTCCCTTCCCTTTTGAATATAAATACCTAAGAAGTATTGCCCAAGCCATTTCACATAAGCATATACTCCAATGTTTATTCACATATGTTTTATAATTTTCTTATTACTTTTCTAATCTAGGATTTACTTAGACTTAGGTTTTATGTATTGCATAAAAAAGAAGTGTCTTAAGACTTTTACATGGAACCATCAAAAATTGTCCCTGTTTTTTTTTTTTTTTTTTACTTTTTTTATTGGATATCTTATTTATTTACATTTCAGATGTTATCCCTTTTCCTCATTTACCCCCAGAAACCTGCTATCCCATCCTGCCTCCTCCTGCTGCTATGAGTGTATACCCCTACCCATCCACCTAATCCCTCCTCCCTGCCCTCACATTCCCCCACACTGGAGCATTCAGATTTCACAGGACCAAGGGCCTCCTCTCCCACTGAAGCCCAACAAAGCCATCCTCTGCTACATTTACAGCTGGAGCCATGGGTCTCTCCATGTGTATTCCCAGGCTGGCTGTTTAGAACCTGGGAACTCTGGCTGGTTGATATTGTCACTCTCTCCATGGTGACACAAACCCCTCCAGCTCTTTTAGTCTTTTCTCTAACTCCTCCATTGGGGACCCTTGATCAGTTCAATGGTTGACTGCAAGCATCTGCCTCTGTATATGTCAGGATCTGGCAGATCCTCTCAGGAGACAGCTATATCAGGCTCCTGTCAGCATGCATTTCCTGGCATCCACAACAATGTCTGCATTTAGTGATGGCATATGATATGGATCCTCGGGTGGGGCAGTCTCCTAACAGCCCCTCCTTCAGTGTCTGCTCCACACTTTGTCTCCATATTTCCTCCAGTATTTTGTTCCCCCCTCTAAGAAGGACCAGAGCTCCCCACTCCAACACATACACACACTTTGGGCTTCCTTCATCTTAAGCTTCATGTGGTCTGAGAATTGTATCTTGGGTATTTTGAGCTTTCAGGCTAGTATCCACTTATCAGTGAGTGCATACCATGTGTGTTCTTTTGTGACTGGGTTACCTCATTCAGGATGATACTTTCTAGTTCCATCCATTTGCCTAAGAATTTCATGAATTCATTTTTTATTAGCCGAGTAGTACTCCATTGTGTAAATGCACAACATTTCTGTATCCATTCCTCTGTTGAAGGACATCTGGGTTCTTTCCAGCTTCTGGCTATTATAAATAAGGCTGCTATGAACATAGTGGAGCATGTGTACTTGTTATATGTTGGAGCATCTTCTGGGTATATGCCCAGGAGTGGTATAGCTGGGTCCACAGGTAATACTATATCCAATTTTCTAATGAACCACCAGACTGATTTCCAGAGTGGTTGTACCAGCTTACAAGCCCACCAACAATGAAGGAGTGTTGCTCTTTCTCCACATGCTTGCTAGAATCTACTATTACCTGAGTTTTTGACCTTAGCCATTCTGACTGGTATGAGGTGGAATCTCAAGGTTGTTTTGATTTGCATTTCCCTGATGACTAAGGATGTTGAGCATTTCTTAAGGTGCTTCTCAGCCATTCGAGTTTCCTCTGTTGAGAATTCTTTGTTTAGCTCTGTATCCCATTTTTAATAGGGTTATTTGATTGTCTGGAGTCTAATTTCATGAGTTCTTTGTATACATTGGATATTAGCCCTCTATCGGATGTAGGATTGGTAGATCTTTTCCCAATCTGCTGGTTGCTGTTTTATTCCTACAGAAGCTTTGCAATTTTATGTCTCATTTGTCAATTCTTGATCTTAAAGCTTAAGCCATTGGTGTTCTGTTCAGAAACTTTTCTCCTGTGACCATGTATTCGAGTGTCTTCCCTGCCTTCTCTTCTATTAGTTTCAGTGTATCTTGTTTTATGTGAAGGTCCTTTGATCTACATAGACTTGAAGTTTGTACAAGAAGATAAGAATGGATCAATTTGCATTTTTCTACATGCTGACCTCCAGTTGAACCAGCACCATTTTTTGAAATTTTTGTCTTTTTTCCATTGGACAGTTTTAGCTCCTTTGTCAAAAATCAGTGACCATAGGTGTCTGGGTTCATTTCTGGGTCTTCAATTCTATTCCATTGATCTTCCTGCCTGTCTCTGTACCAGTACCATGCAGTTTTTATCACTAATGCTCTGTAGTACAGCTTGAGGTCAGGGATGGTGATTCCTCCAAAAGTTCTTTTACTGTTGAGAATAGTTCTTCCTATCCTGGGATTTTTGTTATTCCAAATGAATTTGAAAATTGCTCTTTCTACCTCTATAAAGAATTGATTTGGAATTTTAATGGGGATTGCATTGAATCTGTAGATTGCTTTTGGCAAGATGGCCATTTTTACTGTATTAATCCTGCCAATCCAGGAGTATGGGAGATCTTTCCATCTTCTGAGATCTTTGATTTCTTTCTTCAGAGACTTGAAGTTCTTGTCATACAGATCTTTCACTTGTTTGGTTAGATTCACACCAAGGTATTTTATATTATTTGTAACTATTGTGAAGGGTGTCATTTCAGTAATTTCTTTCTCAGCCTATTTATCCTTTAAGTAGAGGAAGGCTACTGATTTGTTTGAGTTGATTTTATATCCAGCCACTTTGCTGAAGTTGTTTATTAGGTTTAGGAGTTCTCTGGTGGAGGTTTTGGAGTCACTTAAGTATATTATTGTATCATCTGCAAATAGTGATATTTTGAGTTCTTTCCTTCCAATTCGTATCCCTTTGACCTTTTGTTGTCTAATTGCTCCGGCTAGTACTTTGAGTATTATATTGAATAGGTAGAGTGAGAGTGGGCAGCCTTGTCTAGTCCCTGATTTTAGTGAGATTGCTTCAAGTTTCTCTCTCGGCCACTGGTTTGCTGTATATTGCTTTTACTGTTTAGGTATGGGCCTTGAATTTCTGATCTTTCCAAGACTTTTGCCATGAATGGGGTGTTGAATTTTGTCAAATGCTTTTTCAGCATCTAGTGAGATGACCATGTGGTTTTTTTCTTTGAGTTTATTTATATAGTGGATTATGTTGTTGGATTTCCAAATATTGTACCATCCCTGCATTCCTGGGATAAAACCTACTTGATCATGATTGACGATTGTTTTGATGTGTTCTTGGATTTGGTTTGCAAGAATTTTATTGAGTATTTTTGCATCAATATTCATAAGGGAGAATGGTTTGAGGTATTCTTTCTTTGTTGTGTCTTTGAGTGGTTTAGGTATGAGCATATTTGTGGCTTCATAGAATGAACTGGGTAGTGTTCTTTCTGTTTCTATTTTGTGCAATAGACCTTAACTTGTATAAGGTCTTCTTTGAAAGTCTAATAGAATTCTGCACTAAAACCAAATTGTCCTGGTCTTTTTTTTTCTTTCTTTCTTTCTTTCTTTTTTTTTTTTTGAGAGACTTTTAATGACTGCTGCTATTTCTTTAGGGGTTATGTGACTATTTAGATGGTTTATCTGCTCCTGATTTGACTATGGTACCTGGTATCTGTCAAGAAAATTATCCAATTCATCCATATTTTCAGTTTTGTTGAGTATAGGCTTTTGTAGTAGGATTTGATGTTTTTTAATTTCCTCAGTTTCTGTTATTATGTCTCTCTTTTCAGTTCTGATATTATTAAATTGGGTAATGTCTCTGTGCCCTCTGGTTAGTCTGGCTAAGAGTTTATCTATCTTGTTGATTTTCTCAAAGAACCAGCTCTTGGTTTTATTGATTCTTAGTATAGTTCTTTTTGTGCCTACTTGGTTGGTTTCATCCCTGGGTTTAATTATTTCCTGCCATCTACTTCTCTTGGGTGTATTTATTTCTTTTTGTTCTAGAGCTTTTAGATGTGCTGTTAAGCTACTAGTGTATGCTCTTTCCTGTTTCTTTTTCGAAGCACTCAGAGCTATGAGTTTTCCTCTTAGCACTGCTTTCATTGTGCCCAATAAGTTTTGGTATGATGTGCCTTCATTTTCATTAAATTCTAAAAAGTCTTTCATTTCTTTCTTTATTTCTTCTTTGACCAAGTTATCATTGAATAGAGAATTGCTCAATTTTCATGTGTATGTGGGTTTTCCATTGTTTTTGTTGTAATTGAAGACCAGCCTTAGAGAAAAAGGTATATTCTTTTGTTTTGGAAGGAAATATTCTATAGATATCTGTTAAATCCATTTGGTTCATAACTTCTCTATGTTTCACTGTGTCTCTGTTTAGTTTCTGTTTCCATGATCTGTCCATTGCTGAAACACTATTAATAATAGTGATCCCACTATTATTGTGTGAGGTGCAATGTGTGCTTTGAGCTTTAGTAAAGTTTCTTTTATGAATGTGGCTCCCCTTGCATTTGGAGCATAGATGTTCAGAATTGAGAGTTCATCTTGATAGATTTTCTCTTTGATGAATATGAAGTTTCCTTATCTTTTTTGATAACTTTTGTTTGAAAGTCGATTTTATTTGATATTAGAATGGCTACTCCAACTTGTTTCTTGGGACTATTTGCTTGAAAAATTGTTTTCCAGCCCTTTACTTTAAAGTAATGTCTGTTTTCGTTTCCTATATGCAGCAAAATGCTGGGTCCTGTTTTCATATTCAGTCTGATAGTCTATGTCTTTTTATTGGGGAATTGAGTCCATTGATGTTAAGAGATATTAAGAATAAGTGATTGTTGCTTCCTGTTATTTTTGTTATTAGAGGTGGAATTATGCTTGTGTGGCCATCTTCTTTTTGACTTGTTGGAAGATTACTTTCTTGCCTTTTCTAGAGTGTAATTTCCTTCTTTGTGTTAGAGTTTTCCATCTATTATCCTTTGTGGGGCTGGATTGTGGAAGGATATTATGTAAATTTGGTTTTGTCATGGAACATTTTGGTTTCTCTATCTACGGTAATTGAGAGTTTTACTAGGTATAGTAGCCTGGACTGGTATTTGTGTTCTCTTAGGATCTGTATGACATCTGTCCAGGATCTTCAGGCTTTAGTATCTGGTGAGAAGTCTGGTGTAATTCTGATAGGTCTGCCTTCATATGCTACTTGACCTTTTTCTCTTAATGCTTTTGTATTTTTTCTTTTTTTGCACATTTGGTGTTTTAATTATTGTATAGCAGAAGAAACTTCTTTTTTTGTCTATTGTATTTCGAATGCTGTAGACTTCTTGTATGTTCATGGACATCTCTTTCTTTAGGTTAGGGAAGTTTTCTTCTATAATTTTGTTGAGGATATTTACTGGCCCTTCAAGTTGGGAATCTTTACTCTCTTCTATACCTATTATCTTTAGGGTTGGTCTTTTCATTATGTTCTGGATTTCCTGGATGTTTTGCGTTAGGAGCTTTTTGCATTTTGCAATTTCTTTCACAGTTGTGCCAATGTTTTCTATGGTATCTTCCTCACATGAGATTCTCTCTTCTATCTTCTGTATTCTGTTGGTGATGCTTGCATCTGCGACTCCTGATCTCTTTCCTAGATTTTCTATCTCCACCGTGTCTCCCTTTGTGCCTTCTTTATTGTTTCTACTTCCATTTTTAGATTCTGGATGGTTTTGTTCAACTCCTTCACCTGTTTGGTTGTGTTTTCTCATGATTCTTTAGGGAACTTTTGTGTTTCCTCTTTAAGGTCTGTACCTTTTTACCTGTGCTTTCCTGTATTTCTTTAAGAGAATTATTTATGTCCTTATTAAGTCCTTATTAAAATCATGAGAAATGATTTTAAATCAGAATCTTGCTTTTCCAGTATGCTGAGGTATCCAGGACTTGCTGTGGTGGGACAACTGAGTTCTGATGATGCCAAGTAACCTTGGTTTCTGTTGCTCATGTTCTTAAACTTGCCTTTTGCCATCTGTTTATCTCTAGTGGTACCTACATTCACTGTTTCTGACTGGAGCTTTTCTCTCTTGTTATCTTGGCTGTGCCATAACTCCTCAGAGTCCAGCTGTCTCTGTGATCCTGTGATCCTGATATTCTGAGTGTAAGAGCTTCTGGGAATCAGGCTGCCTCTGGGATCCTGAAATCCTGGTGTGAACAAGCTCCTGAGATTCTATGATCCTATGTTCCTGGTTGTGTTAGAGCTCCTGGGAGTCCAGCTTCCTCTGGGTATTGTGGGATTGGGTGCAGTGCTATGATTCTGGGCATGTTAAAGCTCCTGGGAGTCCAGCTTCCTCTGAGTGTTGTGGGATTGGGTGCAGAGCTAGTGCCCAAGGTCCGCTCAGGGCCCCAGTTCAGACCAGAAAGAACCTGTGCTACTAGCCGGGAGGAAGTTCCTGCATCCCTGGGTTCCTGGAGCATCCCAGTAACTCCTGGTTTGGGGTGAGTGTTGTGGCCCCCTCGCCTATAATCCTGGGTATGTTAGAGCTCCTAGGAGTCCAACATCCTCTGGGTGCTGTGGGATTGATTGTAGAGCTGGCACCCAAGGTCTGCTCAGGGCACCAGTGCAGACTTGAAGGAACCTTGTCCCTGTTTTTCATTCAGTGCAATGGCAATACTGTGTACTACTCACCAAAAAGACACACTTTGGACTATTGCTTACAGACTCAAAACACCCCAGGAAAGATCAAATCCTATACTCTCACACTTGCATATAAGTAGGAACACATTAGAGTAAAATCTGCTCATACCATACTTGATGAGGCTCTGGACAAACTCATACGTATTTAGAATGTAAGACGGAATCACTGCCATTTTAACAGAAATATCAATGTATGAAGGGGTTAGTAAATCTACACAGGTTTCCCTTTAATTGAATGTTTATTGTGCTTGAATTCTTGCTTCTCACCTGATGAGAATTTTCAACCAGACTCCAGGATGAGGAGATCCTCTTCTACCTCACGGTCCCACAGTTTTCCAGGATTTCTATTCTACCTCATTTTTATCCTGCATAAATCCCTGGGTTATATTATTTATCTATCTGTCTGCTATGCCACCACGTGTGTGTGTGTGTGTGTGTGTGTGTGTGTGTGTGTGTGTGTGTGTG
>JANHMN010000001.1:197505600-197521593 GCA_030674055.1 Rhabdomys pumilio | reverse complement strand
GTGTGTGTGTGTGTGTGTGTGTGTGTGTGTGTGTGTGTGTGTGTGTGGTGTGACTTAGAAAACATAGCAGCTTTTAAAAGATTAATAAATAATAATTTTAGCTTAATTTTGTATATAATAACCAATTATTGTAAAAAAAAATAACTTTAATTTCTAAAGGAAAAATTCACTTGTAATAATACCTTATTCAGGGCTTTAGAGATATTTCAGTTCAGAAAACATATTTTGTACAAATATGAGATTCTGTGCTCTTGCTTGTACCAGGAGAAGGAAGCAGTGGCATGGTCTGTGTAAGTGTAGATGATAAAGGCGCTGTCTCCCTCTCAGACACTGAAGTGAGAAGGGCTCTACTCTACCTGCTCTCCACTGCTCACACTTGTGTGAAAGGAAACAACAGGAAGTCAGTTGGGCAACCATTCTCCAGACATTGTTTTCCTTCCTACAGTTACATCAGACAATCTAGAGGTGGCCAGTCTGCTCCATAGACTGACAATGGACACTGTCAGATGACGTGTTTCCCAAAGTCTCTCACTTATATTCCAGCTGAAGCCACAAGCATAGTAACAAACATCCAGTCAGTGTCTTCATTGTTCTCCCTTGGGGATGTGGCCTTCAGCCAGGCAAGGTGCTTCTGCTATCAACTCACTTCCTCTGTCCTCTACAGCACTGAAGATTATTTAACCATTTGTACAGAAGGCTGCTGACTGCAGGCTGCTCTTACAGTGGGTCACCCAAAACTCCCTTTGTGAGTTTGCAGGAGTGTTGTGGACCATACTCTGGCTGGCTTGGGGGCCAAAATGTCCCGGCCTGCACTGCTGCTCTGGTCCACGGGGACTGAGTCTCAAAGAATAATGACAAGCCAGAAGCCAGAGCGTGTGCGTAGTCAAGTCTGGTCTCCTTTATTGTTTCTCTTCTATTGGCACATATTCACTCTTGTTCATTCCTCTTAACCCTATTTACTCATATACCTCTTAACTCTATTGACTGTATATATTTTCTTCTTCACCTTATTACAAGGAAATCCTGGGTATTTATAAGCACACACAGGAGAATACAAGTGAAAACATTTTACCATGTGCACTATGCAGCTGGGGTCACTAAACAGTAAAACAAGCTATGTGGGATAAACAAGATATTTGTTAGAGTGTGCTCAGCTGTTGTAGGCTGCTGAAAAACCAAGTATCTATCAGGGTAAATGGCTCCAGATGGCTGCAAAAATGATAGCTGCTTTCTAGCCACTTTCTGCTTAAAGTCGGCTCCCTACACAGGAGCAGAGATGCACTACCACCTTGTGGTCTTATCCTATCCACTAAATAATCTGCTCCAATCCTCTATTACACTTTTATAATTTCAAAATGTATTTATTTTCTTCTGTTAGTCAATACTTGTCTTTAAGGATGAAGAATATAGACTTGAGAACTAATTAACTGTTTCCTACCTATAGCTCACAGTTTCATATGTTTGGTGTAATCTTAGAATAAATATTTAAGAGAGATTTCTGATAGCCTCATCCATCCTACAGGGTATGTATTACTGAGAAGAATTAGAAAATATTTCAGATTCATCCTCCAGTAACAGAATTTAGTGTTCTTCAACAGCCCAACATTCTCATTAGTCAATCCCTGATTTTTACATTAGGCACCCTAATGTGTACAAATTGGAAAACTTCTTGAGCCAATGAGAACATGCCAGATGAATAGGTTTCAAAACATGTGGATCAATAAAAAGCCCAGTACATAAAAAGGGGAATCACTTAGAGTAGCTGTCCTGCTTTGGAGAAACTGGCCTCTGAACACATGTACACACACACACACACACACACACACACACACAGAGAGAGAGAGAGAGAGAGAGAGAGAGAGAGAGAGAGAGAGATCCCTGTGCTTACAACTTGCTGACTGCAATAGTCACTCATGTTTGGAAGGTAGCTATACTTACACCACCAATACCCCCATTTATCTTTAAAGATACCACCCAAATGAATAATCAGGAAAGAAATTTCAGAATTCAAAGTCACCATGGGTCAAATAGGCTTAACATATAGTTGTGTAGGGAAGACTCCACACAAAACTGCTAAGTACACATTCTTCTCAGCAGCACATGGAACTTTTTCTAAAACTGATCACATTGTTAGTCATAACTTAAACCCTAACACATACGAAAGAATTAGAATGATTTCTTGTTTCTCATAAGATTATGGTGAAATAAAATTAGAATTCAGTAGTAAGAGAAACTATATACAATTACATGAAGATAGAAAAAATTCCAGTAATTGATTGAAAAAAAAAAAACCAAGAATTTTTAAAGCTCTTAGAATCAAAGGAAAAGCAAAAGCACAAACTATAAAAGAACACTTTGGATATGTCAGTGGCAGCTTTGCAGACAGTGAGGTGGGTTAGTGCGTAAAAACACTTTTCTATAAGCCTGACAACCTGAACTCAATCCCTAAAACATTAATGGTAGAAGAAAACAGTCAGCTACTGAAAGTTTCCCTTGTACCTACACACATGTGCCCTGATACAGATGTATATTTCTCTCCTCCCTCTCTGTCTTTCATATCATATACATATCTCCTATATCAAGGGTCCTTAACCCTTCCAGTGTATTCATTTCTATCCCCCACTCTTCCAGAAGACTCCTTGGGATCCTCTGGCTATTTGGCTGTGGGTTTCTACATATGTCTCTATCTGCTGCTGGGTGAAGCCTTTCAGGAGACAGCTATGCTAAGTTCTTGTCTGCAAGCATAGAAGAGTATCTTTAAAAGTGTCAAGAGTTGGCTCTCTCATCTGGGATGGGTCTCGGGTTGGGACTGTCATTGTTTGGCAGTCCCTTCAGACTCTTTTCTATCTTTATCACTGCACATCTTGTAGGCAAGACAAATTTGGGGTTGAAGGTTTTTAATGGGTGGATTGATGTCACCCTCCCTCCTCTGAAAGTTCTATCTGGCTACAGGAGGTGGCCATTCCTGTCTCTATATCCCCCTCTGGTAGGAATCTAAGCTATGGTCACTGCCATAGACTCCCCATATCTTCTCCCATCCAAGGGCTTGATCTAGTCACTACACACACACACACACACACACACACACACGCACGCACACACACACACACACACACACACACACACACGGCTGATTTCCATTCTCACTCTCAAGCCTCTCACACACCCCCTTCCCACACCTGATCACCATCACTGTTCCCCCTCTCCACCTCCTCTCCTACCCAGTTTCCTCTCTCCATCTACCTCTGATGACTATTGAGTTTCCCCTTTTAAATTAGATTCACACATCCTCCTCCTTGGGACTTCCTCACTATCCAGTTTCTTGGAGTCCAGGCCTCTCTTAATGGTGCACCTTGCTGTGGAAGTGTAAGTCAAATAAATGCTTTTTTCCTCAAGTTGTTTTATTTCAGTGTTATCTTAGCAACAGAAGAGCTAGCATAGATAGCACTCCAGAGATCACAGGAAACACATAATTTCAGAATAATTATTCAAAAAATATCTAAGAAAAAAATACAAAATACAAAAAAGTGGTAATTAATACATATTTTCAAATATAGACCCTATCATTAATATTCCCAGTTCCGTAACAATAAAATAGAGACTGGAAGATCGTACTATATTTTTTCTGGCTCCCAGAAACATATCTTGTATAAGATTTATTTACTTATTTTATATATGTGAAGTACACTGTCACTATCTGCAGACACACCAGAGGAGAGCATCATATGCCATTGTGAGTCACAATGTGGTTGCTGGGAATTGTACTCAGGACCGCCGGAAGAGCAGTCAATACTCTTGACCACTGAGCCAACTCTCCAGCCACCCCCCCAGAAATATATCTTCATATCTTACCATCAAAGTTACAGTATATGATAGAAATAAAAAGTATTCAAAGGAAATGTAACTAAAGAATAGTAGGCACAAGTATTCTAATTTCCAGAAAAATGGGCTTCCAACCAAACCAATTCAATGAAATAAAAATGGAACAATCTTCAATAATTTCAGAAACACTCTCCCAAGAAGATATGGCAATTCTAAACATACACACCAAACAGGTCAGCAATTCTCTCTCTCTCTCTCTCTCTCTCTCTCTCTCTCTCTCTCTCTTTCTCTCACACACAAACACACACACACACACACACACACACACACAGGCACACAAATCATAGATTAATCCCAATGCAATGATAGCAATAATAGTGGGTAGCTTCAATAATACAATGTTACAAATAGATATAACATTCAGGTATAAACCAAACCAAACATAGAAACATTTGAGCTAAATAATGTCATAAATCAAATGGACACAAGAAACATTTAGAGAATATTCTAGCCAAGGCCTGAATAACACACATACATCTAAGTAGCTCATGGAAATTTTTTTACAAATTCATCATGTTTTAGGACACAAAGCAGGTCTCAACAAGTATAGGACAATTGAAATAACAGCCTCCATTCTATCTCATCATTCTGGAGTAATTGTAAGGAACAGTGGAAACTACAGAAGATGCACAAGCTCATGGAGACTAAACAAGCACAGCATTGAATGACAGTGTCATCAGAAAAGAAACCAAGAAAAGAACTTTAACTTCCTAAAATTGAATAGGAATGAAAACAATACACATAACAAAATCTATGGGGCACAATGGCTATGAGTCATAGCAGGAAAGTCTATACCAGTATGTACCTACATCAAAAATTTTCAGATTTTAAAACTTCAAAGGCCTTTAAAATATTCATTCTTTTAATTTTGTATTGCTGTAGAATAAAAACAAGTTAAAAAACTTTTTCACTCCAAGAGAAAAGTACCAGGGACAGTTACAATCTGATGAAAGCTAAACCCAGATCCACCAGAGTAAATAGTTCTTTGTCTGAAATCTGGAACTCATTCATGGTTTTCTGGGCTCCAAAGAGCTTGGACATCTCAACGCCTCTGTCTTCATCATTCACATTACACATAGCTTCTCTTGCAGGTTATTATCAGGTAAAGACGACTTCATAAGATAGTTCAATAGTTTCTTCACTTCCTACCTTATGGGATATCTTGCAGAGTGTTGATGCCGGTCTTTAAAGGTCTGAGAGAACTGCTCATGTCCTGACCTTTTCTGTGTGTGAAAGCTCTTTTCCTGCTTCAATTTCACTGCCTATTAGGAATCTCCTTATGCTATTTGTATACTCTTGATGCAATTTTGGCAATTCATATGTATTCAAGAATTTTTACTTTAGAATTTCAGCTTCTTAGAATATTGAGTTTTAAAATATTTCCCCAATATCCCATGGAATTCAGTTGTAACTCTTATAGCAAGCATTTTGATCTATGACTTTATGAATTTGCCTTAGTGTCTTCTCTTGGTTAATTTGGCTAGGGGACTTTTCCTTTTCCAGATTCTCTTTAGTTCATTTGTTTTGTTCTTTCCTTATACTCTTCATTTTGTTAAGTTCTGCACTAAGCTTTATTACTCCTTTTACTCTTCCAGTTTGAGGTTTTATTTTGTTGTCCTTTTCCTAGTACTTTTAGGTACATCATTAACATTAGTTTATTTAATAACTCAGATTTTCTATTTTAACTTGCCTATCTTTCTTATTTGTTATTTTAGAATTTCATACATACAGACAATATGATTAATCAAATTCAGAGCTTATTCCCTCACCTCTAAATTCTCCCCTACCCTTCTCATAACCCACGCCCAAACAAATCTCATGTCCTTAGTTTGTTTGTTTGTTTATAACGACTGAGTCTACTTAGTGCTGTCTGTATTAGGATAGATGTGAGACCGTCTGCTGGGTCACAGTTATAACTCAGTTGTTACATGTTTAAAGAAAACCGACTCTCCTTCTCCAGCAGTCAATAACTATCAATAGCTTCTCAGTTAGGGGATGAATTTTGTGAGCTCTTCCCACATTCATGCAGGAATTTTGGATGGCTTGACTGGATAGATCTTGTTCATGTAGTCACAGCCATTTATTCATTTAATCACTGGCAGACATTTAGGCTGTCTCCATTTTCTAGCCCTTGTGACAAATGAGGCAATGAACATGTACAAGCAAGTATCTCTGTGATGGGATAGAATGCCCTTTAGAAGTCTGTCCAGAAGTGACATAGCTGGATTAGATGTTTGATCTATTTTTACTTTTCTGCGTAGCACCCATATTAGTTCTCACAATGGCTGCACTAGTTTACATCAACAGTGAATAAGAATCCTGTTGTCTCCACATCGTCATTTGTTGTCATTTATTTTTGTAGTTTTATCCTATTTGTCAATAGTTGGTCTTAGTGCTTATGACTGTGATGCTTCGAGAGGCCTTTCTTGTGACTTTAAGTTGAAACAAATTCCCTGTGTTTTTCTTTAGTGGTTCAAGCTCTCAGGTCTTATGCTGATGTCTTTAATATATTTGGAATTGAGCTTTGTTCAGAGTAAAAGAAAAGGATCTAGTTACCTTTTTGATGCTAAAGCATTAAGTTAATTTGGTCTCTTTGAAGTGTTCTTTAATTCAGTTTGCAAGTGCTTATAAATAATTTTTGTATGTATGTGCATCATGAAAATTAGTCTATAATCTTTCTTTTTGTTGGATATTTGTCACATTTTAATATCAGTAATACTGGCATCATGAAAAGAATTTGAAAATGGTCCTTTCTGTTTTATTTTTGAAACGATTTGAGAAGTATTGGTGTTAGTTTTTTGAAGTCTGATAAAACTCTATGTTAAATCTATATGGCTTGGGCCTTTTTAGTTGTTGGATTGTTAATTACTGCTTTTATTTAGTTGGTTGTAATGGATCTGCTTAAATGTTTTTACTTCATCTTGTTTAAGCATTTGAAAGTGATATGCATCTAGAAATTCATTATTTTATCACAACAATTGGAATACAAACTAGGATAAGATGTTTATTGTTATACCTATAGACCTTTGAAGATGTCAGAGTTGGTCAGAGAAGCTCCTTGTTGCAGTGGACAGCATTCAATGTTGCTATGTTGTTCAAGGAGGTAGTAAATTACTTTGGCGTGTCTGCTAAGTACTAAACAAGAAAACACATGGAAATCACACAGTACAGTAGCTCCTCTACCTCAGACACTGAACTAGATCTGCTTACTGTGTACTCTACAAAGACTCACAGGCATACTCTATACATTGTAGTGTCTACCATAAAACAAAGCTCATGGAGTCTTCTCAAGTCTATTTGACAATACATCCTACTGACAGCTTTCATGGGTTCTTGCAGACATCTGGGTTCTGCCACATGTCTTACCTGTCATGGTAGTACATTATGTTGGGAGGATGGAAGGCAGAGTGAAAGGCAGCAAGAGCTCTCTGTCATGCTACCCACGGGAGCTCCTTCTGCATCCGTAACTGTTTCCACTACTCAGGATATTTCTCCAGTTTGGAAAGGATTAGAATATAGGCACAAGTTTCACCTAGCAAAAAAATCAATCCCAACTTAGGCAACAATGCTAAGTTCTGTAAACTTTTACCAACCCATGCAGATCTTGTCTGTTGGATCTGGGCTTTGAGGACCTGAAAAGTTGTAGAGGACTACAGTCTAATGCTGTGCATGACATTATTACAGATTCAATACACTTTCCATACGTGAATGTAGCAAAGAAAGAAATGATGAAAACAAGGTTGCTTTTGAGTTCAGAAAAACATGTAAATAAGCACCAGTAAGCACAGAATAAATAGTAACAGAGCAGCCCTTTTCCAGAACTTTCTCAGGACAGAGCAATTTAAACACAACTTCCTGGCATGTAGAATAGGTTATAACTGGGAAGGCAATGAAAGCAAGGTAGAGGGCCATAACCAGATTTAGGGTACACTGACCAGATTGGGTTCTTTAGATACGTTCTGATAACCAACAATAATAAATATGTCTTATAAGTTGAATGTAAATGCTTGTCACACAAGGCACAAAATTGTGTCCAAGAACAATCTAAGGAGCAAAATGCACCTGAGGTAAAAGGACCTCTGACTTTTTTCTGGAGCCTCTTTTCCAGTTTCCCAAGGCATGGATCATTGTTTAGAACAACAAGCTTTACATCTTAAGCAATCTTCTATTCTCCAGACCTGTGAATCATATTTGGCAATCCTGCATGAATCACCATCACATCTAACAGCTGTAGGTCAAATACCGCAACCTTCCTACTGAATCTTGCCAGCCATGATTGTCAATCATGAAGTTCTAGCTCTGCAGTTCAGATCATCAAGGATAGCTGCTGCAACTACTAGGCTGTCTACCAATTTAACTCCTGAGCACTAGAGGGCAGCCAGGAGCTCAGCTCAAATATCAAATACTTCAGTTAGATGTCTGGTGGCAGATTCAGTCAGAAACTACTTGAGTCTCAGAAAGACAAATATTGCATCTTTTTCTTATGCAAATCCTAGATTTTAATGTGTATACATACGTAGATGTGTGGAGAAATGTCATTGACTATTAGACTAGAAAAGGACATGAGAGAAATAAAAAGAGCTCTTAATGAAGGGCTGAAAGAGGAAGAGAAGCAGAAAAACATAGAATAACAAAATACAGGTAACAGGAAACCAGAAAGGGTTCAAAGGGGGAGTCAGGGAGCCAGCAGCAAGAGGTGCACAATGGAGGGGTCATTTTTATCTGCTTATTTATTGAGTATATTGTCGGGAGCTACTTTGCCTGCTTCTGTGAAAGCCTGCCTGTCAGCCAGAATGAAGGAAGCTCAGGGTCTGCTGGCAGATTTCCTGGCCTGCTGACACATGGATCGATATGAGGAGCTACACTTGAAGCTCAAGGCGAGGGACTGAACATTCTATTAATCTCGGTGGAAGGAGCAGGGAGGCCTCCAGGTGGGAACAGATGTACATTAGCCATTGTCTCTGCTAGCTTCTAACTGGCAAGTATTGAGTCCCACAATACTGTAAAGTATAAAAAGGCAATGAGAAATACATTAGCTGCTAGCACGGTACATATCTGCAGCCCTCCCAATTTTTAACTTTTGTATCTGAGTCTTTTTTTTTTCATTTTTCCTATAATCATCCTCTCTTTCCCCTCAGAGGACTGTTTGACTTCACACTGACAGGCTTGGTGCAATATAATTTGGGAAGTGGCTAAGCTTTACCATTTTTATTGATTCTTTTCTTCCTGCATTTATAAACTTATATACTCAGACACTGTGGCTCTTGCCTCTAGTACACGGGATGCTGAGGAAAGAGGACCATTTGAGTACAGAGTAATAGTTTGTGGTCAGAAAGGGCAGCATGGCAAAACTCTATTTCTTTAAAGACAGAAAAAAAAACTATGTATTGCAAAGATAGATTTCCAGTGTGTCGATGAAATTTTTAGTTTCTTGCTTTTTTGTTTTAGGGAGGATAAAGCTGTCATATTTGATGGACTCAAACTGGCAAGCCTCTGCCTCAGGTGTATAGGTCACTTAAAACTGCAGTTAGGTGTTGGGCAGTGGACAGTGCCAGGGAACTGGTTAAGTTTGAGCGGATTGGAAGCCTAGGAACCTCTGAGAGGACAATAGGAGCTTCACCTGCTTCCAACCAGGCCTCTGTCACTTGAGCACATCCCTACATAGGAACCTGACAGGTCACATTACTCCGAACAGAGTTCTCCATGCCAATGAGGTATCTAGAGGTCCTGAGGGTTTAGCCAGTAAGCTTCCCTTCCTGGACATTCCTTCTTGAAAAAGGTATTTATTTAATTTCTGGTCAACCCTGAGAAGGTGATATGCACCCAATTTCCACAATGATCAACCAATAAACAGTGTTTTGGAACTGTCTCTTTCATCAAAACAAAAACAAACAAAATAAAGCATCGTGGGGAGGGTAGAGAAGGCCTTCATCTATAGAACCGCATCTACAGAAGACCCCTCTGCACTCCGGGACTCACTACCTCTGAGCTAAGCTGGAGTACCCCATTCTCCCATCCCCGGGCTCCTCAGCCCATTGGCTCAACTTCCTTCCCAACTTCCCACAAACCAGTGGCGTCTAGATGTCCAGGAGTTTGGGAGCCCTCAGCATCCAGGCTCCTCATTGCTGGCCCGTGGACCCCTGACCCTCCATTCCAACTTCTCTGTGTGGTTTCCAGTGGTAACTAGACATCCAGGAGTCAGACAACCCCAGCTTTGGGCTCCCACATCTTAGACTACATTTTCCCACTCCCTGAGTGGCGTATCAGCGCTTCACTTGAGCCTAGCACCTGATGGCAGTGCAGGGTAAATGCAGACTAACACTTCACATTCTGCCTGCCCAGCAGCATGTCCACACCTCAGGGGAAGAGCAGAACTCGGAACCACAGTCAGGTCCCATGGAGTCCAATTGAGTAACCGTTAGCAAGGATTAATTCCAAATCAGTGCTAGCATTTTCCTTTCTGCACAGTTGGTGCAGACAATTCCAGGATGTTTCACCTTCCTCATCTTAATTTAATAACAATTCCTTTACTTGTAACTTTATTTTTGGTAGCAGCTTGCTGTCTGCCGTGATTGTGTTGATGTTTTGGTTACATGGATCATCAGTGGTCTTTTCTCCCTTCCACATTCATATTAGGGGCCTGTCGGCTGTCTTGGACATGATAGATTCCTTCTTGGTACTCCTTTGATCCCTTCCTTTCATAAAATTTATTACATATGTGTTCTTATAGATGACACTGCCTTTCTCCTCCAATTTATAGAGTTGCTCTAAAGATTTTCTGCAGTGTTGTATTAGTTGTTGTGAATTGTTTTAATTTGTGCTTTTTTAAAAATGTTTTTATTTCTCTACAGAATTGAAAAGATCATTTGCCAAGTATAGCCATCTTGACTGATAGTTAAGTTCTTTCAGGCTTTAAAATATGTCAGCCCATTTTAATTGGCTCCTTGGAGTAGCCTTGTGCTTTCTGATGTTTCTGGTTTGAATGTAGGTAGATTGATGTTTTTCGCTTATCATTCTTAACATCATTTCTTTACATGCCATGGAGTAGTTCTTCTTTGGTCACGTCTGTTTAGGTTTTAAATGTTCTCTAGTTTGGATCTCCGTATCTTTTACCTGGTTTAAAGACTCTCCAGTTATCATTTATTGAATAAATTTTGTTTACAGACTTTTTCTCAACTCTTTCTTCTGTCCCATTGATTCTTGGGTTTGGCCTTTTGGATGTGTCCCACAGTCTTGGAAGTTTGTGATATCTTCATTATTTTTCTATATATTTTTCTGGTTGTATTGCTATCTCAACCCTGTCCTTCTCTGAAATTTATCCATCTTATCTGTTAATGACACTTTCTGTTGTTGTTGTTGTTGTTTTAATCTGATTGGTTCATTTTCAGAGTCTCAATTTTCTTTCTGACACTTTCCTACATCTTTGTTTGTTTCTTTAATTTCTGGTCAACCCTGAGAAGGTGGTATACAGTAATTTTGCAAAATTGCTATTTTGTTCACTTTTATAACTTTCTTATCCAGAACCTGAGTTGACTCTTCTAAATTGTTCTTATGTGCACTTGACTGTCCCATATATGGTCATTTATATTATTTCAAAGGAGATCACTATGTCTTTATCTGATATGTTGGCTGTTTCCTTTTCTTTGATGTCTATTACTGAGGAGCTGTTACTCTGAGTGGATGTCACAGCGGGCAGCTGTCTCATGTATTTTGTGTTTATTCATTCTTTTTTGTGCAACTGATGGATATATTTTCTAAGTTTTACCTTCCTCTTTTTTTTTTTTTTTACTTCTGTTTGCCTATGATTTCTCCTGGTGATTTGCCTTTGATTTGTGTTACCTATGGCTGTTTAGCAGGGAATATGTCTACACAACCAGACATAATGACTTAGCCAAATTTCCAGGACTGACTTGCAGTAGAAAACACTAGAGAACTTTTCCAAATCCCCAACAGAGTTTAATGACATTTGGATGAAAATGTACTGATTTTGAACTAATGTTTAACTAGTAAAATGAGTAAGGAAAGGGAAAAGATGAGAAGAAGAAGGTAACTAAAAAGGGAACCATGAGAGTCATAGTTTTGGGCAGTAGAGAAGCTGTTGTAAGACTAGAGTCAAAAAATTTAACAACAGGATTAAATTGAAAGATAACAACATAACTACATATAAAACTATACATAGTAATAACAACTGTGTAGGCTTCTGGGAAGGACATGGATGGTGAAATCATGAATTCACAAAAGCCATGGATACATGCACAAGATTGGACCTCTCAGTATTCTATGACTGTCATGAAGCTTCAACCCTATATGAGGAGCAACATTCTGTTGGTGATTGCTGGGGGAGGGAAATCCATATTCCTCAGTGGAATAGGCTCTGAAAGACATTTATCTTTGCTCCAATGATTCCCTCACTCACATCCACCCTAGTGGAAAAAATCATAATTGAGTGCAGTAGGCCACAAGTGAAAGACATAAATACAAGACATGAACAAAAACTGTTGAAAGAAAATGGTGTTTGAGGAGGACAGGAAGGATAGTCAGAATAATGGAGGGAATACAATCCAAGTACACATATACATTAAGACGTGTGTGTGTGTGTGTGTGTGTGTGTGTGTGTGTGTGTGTGTTTAAAACTTTAAAATATCCAATAGCATGAAGTAGAAGGTATCGTGCATACAGTCATTATTTCTTCCTCTTCAGGATGACATGATCTCTCTGGTTGGATGGATTCTATATCAGTTTCCACAGGTAGAAAGGTCTGCTAATCTCATGAATTGAACCAAGTTGTCAGTGGGTCCTTTCAGATGAGAATTTCTGTGACAAAGATCACTTTTCTCTCAGAAGTTTTGGTTGTTGTTGTTGTTGTTGTTGTTGTTACTATTGCGAGATCCCTGTTTGGATTGTTTTGGTTGCTGTAATGAAACATTGACAAAAACCAATTTTGGTTAAAAAAGAGATTATTTCAGATGCTACTTCCACCTCACAGTCCATCATTGTGGAATGAAGTCAGAACTTAGGGAAGGAACCTGGAGGCAGGAACTGAAGCAGAGATAAAGAAAGAATACACTAGCACAGCTGAGTTTCTATCTGTGGCTCTCACAGAGCCCATACAGGTGGACAGCTCACTGTTGACTACAGCAGGCACTAACTAGCAGAAACAGCATGCTAAAGCTCTGTTGTTTGGCTGGTTCTATGTGGAGAAAGAAAAGTCCCTTTCTGTTTGCTTTAGTTCTTTCTCTTAAATGGCATATGGTGCTTTTTACCTTAACTGTTTTTTATGTTATCCCAGAAATCCAAGTTCTATCTGATAGTTTACCCAGACGTCCTGTGGTAGTATTGTAGTCTCAACACAAACTACCTGAAAATAGGGGATGGAGAGTTGACTCAGTCGTTAAGAGAACTTGTTGCTCTTGCAGAAGACCCAGATTCTTTGCCTAGCACCCATCTGTTAACACATAGCTTTCAATAACTCCACTTTAAAGGACTCTAATGCCTTCTTCTGTCCTTCTTGAGCACCAGAACACACAATTCATACACATAGATGCAGCCAAAACAATTACATAAATAATATTAAAAAATAAATCTTTAAAAATATAACTGAAAACACATTTCCCAGAATTTACTTCCCCCTGTTTACCCAGGTTAGATGTTGGACATGGAAAAGACAACTGTAAAAGACTTAAGAAACAGGTTTTATATTTATTTTTTTTTATTTGCCTCTCTGAAAATTCAGGCCCAAGGTACATATGATCTCAATTATTCCCTGATGACTTTATTATTGACTCCTTAACCGTTACTTCCAATAGCATATTTCCATCTTGATTCAAGTATATGTGTAGCATGTTGGTAAGTGACACAGCTTCTTCTGAAGTCCCATCCCTGCCCCCACCCCCACCCCCACCCCACCTGCACTACCAGCCTCCACTCCTGCCACATACACATATGAGATTTGGAAGGTAAGAAAGTTTTGTTCTTCTAGACACCAATTGCATTCTGGGTCTCACTGTGTTTTTCACAAATCTCAGCACATGAGATGTCTTTATGCAGCTGTCCATCGCAGTTGCTGGTCAACCTGATCTCCAACACTTCAGGCTCAGTCCCAGATGCAAAGGCAAAGTTTTGTGGGGATAACCCAGTCACCACCAGCAATTTCTTGGGGTGATCTCCTTATAATCTGTCTCTGACAAGTTCACTCATGCTGGATCTTTTTCTCAGAGGGTAACTTTTACCAGGAAATTACGTTTTCTATTCCAGATACCTCATCTGAGGTATGTGCTATTCCCAACTTAAAGAAAAACTGATATTTTCTTTATCTTATTGTGGTGCAAGATTCCCAGCTGTAGAAAACACTACAGATGTTCTCTGTGGTCTATTCTTAACTCTGTTTTAAGACAAAGCATTACAGAAAGCCGCTCGCCATAGCTGTTTCCAAACTGCACGGACTGAGGTTTTACTTAGAAACACAGTACTGATGCAGACCACAGATGCAGCATCCGCAGTCAAGACCTTCTGGTTCAAGACGTGCAGCTGTGCTTCTCAGCTGGGCTCTCTCCTTCAGGGGGCTCTGCTTAAGGAGCCCAAGTTTTTGTTCAGCTTGTACTGTCACTTCAAACACTGTGTCAGATCCCAGAGAGCACAGAAATACTTCCCTGAATCCTCTGATTGTAAGTCTGAAATGACAAGACTGATGGACTTGAGTGATTTCTGGAAGACAACAGAATAGCGGCCACTCCTCTCTTTTGCAGTCGAAGAAGAAATTTTTCGAATAAGGAAAATCATCTCTCCACTAAGAAGCTGCTTGTACCAGAAAAGATGGTATAAATTCTGAGTTGTCTCATATGTACAGTCCAGGGTGAGTTCTTCTCCCTCCTTCCCGACTGCCATTGACTGGACCTGAGTCACTTTTTGGGCTATATTAGATCCTGCAGAGCAATCAGAAGAAAAAATTAAGAGTTTATTCTGTGACAGTGTGAACAAAACACTGTTGGAATTGGGCATCTTAAGACCCAAAGACAAGCCTGACAGAATACACATTCTGCTGGCTTCTCTCCAATCCCTCTTCTTCCTTATGTCTATAGGAACTGCCATATGCCTGGGCAATGCTTTCTGTTTGATATCCTTAGTTATACATGATGCATTCATACCAGAGAAAGCCAACAGCAGCAGCACACAGAACAGGCTGTAAGGAGGCATGTGGCACACCATCCTCTGGGTGACTGTGTCTGCTCTGCCTCAGCTCAGCGATCAGTGTCTGAGTGCCTGACAGTGAACATCTGTATTGCCTGCATTCGTACACAGCACTCCTAACAGGAAATGGGGGTTTGTAAGATCACAGGCCACATATTCTATGTAGAGAGAGAAAAGGTGAAGCTCACCACAGACTGTTACTTACTTCCTTGTCTTTCTTGTTAGATAAATGAGGCGCCACTGAAAAGGGAGCATAGAAAAATCGGAGGATGTAGCTGCTTTACACATGTGGGAAGTATTTAGTGGGATAATTTTAGAACCCAAAGTCAAATTTATCATGAACCATATGTGATAAGGAGGCACTGACAGGCCATTGTCGCATGTTTATTTCTCCACATCAATTTGCTAATAAAGGTTAACAATGAAAAAGTTCCCACAGGTCTATGCATCTCCCTATGAAACACTGTGATCTAAAATAATCTTCTTCCTTTACTATGTGCTAGGGTTTATTGAAATTCTGCAATTAACAAAGCTAGTTCTAAATCGTGTGGTAAAGGGCAGTCCATTAGAATTCCAGAAGATCCCTGTTTGCTTAAGTTCTGTGAAATTGTAACAAGAATAACATAAGAGTCTTTGGAGGTCTAGAAGATATTCAGTTCCCTTCTGTACACCATGAGGACTTATGTGTGTATAACCAGCAGCCACATAAGAATTCAGATATTGTAGAGAGCACCTGCAGTTCCAGATCTAGAACTCAAAGACAGTCAGTGTAGCTGAGTTGGTGACATTCAGGTTTAGTGAGAATGTCTACCCTCACCCGAAATAAAAAAGGTGGACAGCAATAGAGGAATATGGAAATGTTGACTGGTTAACAGACACACACACACACACACACACACACACACACACACACACACACACACA
>JANHMN010000001.1:197470496-197505590 GCA_030674055.1 Rhabdomys pumilio | reverse complement strand
ACACACACACACACACACACACACACACACACACACACACACACACAGAGAGAGAGAGAGAGAGAGAGAGAGAGAGAGAGACAGACAGACAGACAGACAGACAGACAGACAGACAAATAGAGAGACAGACACAGGGACACAGAGACACAGAGACAAAGAGATAGAGAGATAGACAGGGACAGAGAGACATAAACAGGGATAAAGGTCAATAATTAAAAACCCCATTTTTACAAACATAGATTAACTTTTAAAAGTCTAACATTGAGATTCATTCAGAATAATGTTCTTGTACTCTTACATAGAGAACTCTACATATTACATGTCCCAAAAGTTTTTATACCATTGCCCTGAAGTGCCACTTGTTAAATTCTGTTTAATTTTAATTTACAAAATGGTCATTGATAAGCTTGCCATGTCTCTCTTTGACTTGTCTACTACATGTGCATGATACAAATAGCCTGCAAGCATTTAGGGACATGGTAATGCCATGTAAATTAGTGACTGGATTTTTGTGTACTATAGTATTGTCATTTAGAATGCAGTTCATAATCTTCCACTTGCTCTCATTATCTCATTATGGATGAAATAACTCAAAAGGAAATCAGAAGAAAAAATACAAACAAGGTCTCTGAAAGAGTTCCAGATCAAATAACCTATAAGCAAGTACATCAGGGACTACTGTCTGGTATCTGAGGTATACTCCTCTGTCCATTTCACTGCTGAGAACTGAGAACTGAGAGCACATGCTCTGGACTGCAGTCTGTGTTGTTAGCAGGACACAATGGGAGCCACAGCAGCCTGGGGAGCTCAGGATGACAGGGCTCTGCCCCTGCTCTATTTCTCCACAGAGAAGAAGCATGCTCTCCTGATGTGCAGCCACAGCCTCTGAGATGTGGCTTTGGAGTACATTAGGTGTGAGTCCTGGGCTGGACAATTGGTATCATTCTAATTGATGCTTTGTCTTTCCTTGCGATTTAGTTAACTGACAATACTTCCTAGTGAAGATAAAGCTTACAGTTGGTGGAGAGATAGCTCAGCAGTAAAGGGCACTTGCTGCTAATGACAAAGGAAGGAGCTCAGATCCCAGGACCCATTTGACAAGCTAGTGTCCTGTAAAACCTGAAACTCCAACTTTGAGGGTTTAGACATGATATCATGGCCTTCACATGCACGCATGTGTGCCTACACACAAGTCTGTATATACTCACACATGCATACACGAACAAAAATAAAATATTTGAAAAACAATAAAGCTTAATATTTAAGGAATCGTAAAAGAAAATCATTCGGTCAGGAAAACAGAGATAATAGTGTGCTTAATTCAGAAGTGGAAAAGGAGGTCAATAAAGAAAGAAGAAGAGAGAAGATAAATGCCGGGGGACCTGCCCCAGCTGGAATGGGATGAGCAGGACATAGCATTAGATGCTGGCCAAAAGGTTGATAGTCCCTGGCCTTGTGTGAAGCTTAACTCTTTCTTACTGTTCTGTGCTAAAAACTTACATTTTTATTACCGTTCTGTGCTTCATTAAGTGTTTGGGAAACTTAAGTCTTTATCTCTCTTATTATTTACTTTATAATTCTCTGTTCTTACATAAATGCTAGAAAACTTAACTCTTACTTTATAAACTTATTTTATAATTCTCTGGCAATTAACACATGCTGTATAGCAGTGGAGGATTAAGTAAAGTTTTTCTTCTTTTCTTTCCCTCTTGCCTGGAAGCGCAGCCTCTAGCAAGGCTATAAGGAGGCTTGGAGCAATTAACTTTTAGTGGACCAGGAGAAGAAAGTCTTGCTCACAGAAAGAAGCACTTTTACACAAGCAGATATGCATAGACATACATACGCATTCATACACACTCATACACAAACCAACATGTCGGGCCTAACCTCCTGTCTCATCAACTCCACGAGTATTCGTGCATACTTATGTGCACACGCTTACACTTACACATGCATGTATCTTATTTGGTGGACAGAGGAAAAGCCTCCATGAGCAAGCTCCATAGAGCAAGCGCCAGTACAGAAAGAACTCACCCATTCTGGATGAAAAATAAGCTTCAATCTTTATTGCTTTATTCAGAAAGAAAAAAAAATTTCCTTTGATTGAGTATGAAAAAGCCCTGTCCTTTTCAGTAAGAAGAAACTTGCTGTTAAGAAGAAAAAAAAAATAAACCTGCCTCATGGTAAGAAGAAACCTGTCTTCTCTCTCTGGTCTCTCTACTCTCTCTGCTCGCTCTGCTTGTTCTGCTCTCTCTGCTCCCTCTGCTGTTCAGCTTTGCTCTTCTATGGTCTGTTTCTCTTCTGCTACTTCTCTTATCACTCTTAGTTCTTGTATGTTTTCAGGATATATGATCACATGATTTTCTAGTCTTCTTTTTTCAAAAGTTCACAACAAGGTCAAACATAAATTCAAATCATAAATTGAATAAGAAGTTACAACAGAGATGTTTACATGTATTTCCATTAAGACTAGTTATCTAATTGAACATTCATTATCTGTCATTAGATTACAGGTTCATTAAGGGTTTAAAACAATAATTTTTATGTCTAAGCATGGTTTTGTCAAGAGGCAAATCATATTCCTAGTATCTAATTTGTATTGAAGTTTTGTATAGATAAACCAGATAGTATTTTATTTTTTGTTCGTGCACCTACAATAAACTGTTCATTCTCTGTTTATGACCGTTAGTCATCAGATAATGGTTTCACATTCAGTCCAAATGGAATGTTGTTTCTGACTGTAAATCTGGTTCAAGCCTGCTTTCTCTTAGTGCAATTAGCTCGTGACACATGAAAGTTTACACAGTCCTAATTACAACTTTCATATTACAGAGGGCTCAAAATTACTTGAATAAAAATAAGAATTCTATAGAATCATTATTAAGAATTATGGAATCATCAATTTGTCTACATAGCATTGCTACAAAAAAGTATGTCTTGGTTGATCTGCACAAAATCTTCCCAATAAGGTGGGCTAATGCTCAGGAATTAGTATATTGATCTAATAATGACAGAAAAGGCATATCATAAGAATTGATCATGGGGTGAGATTTCTGAAAGCTTTGCAATTCAGAATTATTCACCATAGCCATGTAATATGCTGTGTTATCTCCAGAAAGTCATTTGTATGTTTTACCCTTTCCTAGATGACTCCTGACAGATAAATACCACTGAGGGACGTTTGAAAAATATTTACAGATATTCATTATTTTGTGTTTACCTAGAATTACATTACACATATATTTTTAATGAAGTTATCCCATGTTGGCTGGCCATATCTACCTCATCCAACAAGAAACCAAGTGCCAGGCATGAGAAATCTCTTTTGATATGTTGATCATGGGAATTAAGTGGATCTTGGAAAAGTGCTGGCTACTGCTGTTGGCCTTGGATCCCAGAGACTAAAAAAAAGTTCCTATTGAGATATCATGCACATTAGACACAGGACATGGAATATTTAAGCTGGATCTGACCTGAAAGCCTCATCACTGCCACTAACTTTAATGATAGCAGAAGGCACTATGCCAGTAGCCAAAGGGGAAGAGCAATCAATAGTCTATCTTGATGTAATGCTTATGAACCACAACAATGAACAGCCCTGCATGGTACTTACAAAGGTTTGATAGTGCCACTCATAACTTGATGATCACCAACACATCTCTGATTGGACTTAAAGTCCACTAAGGAAGAGGAAAACTAGCTTTTTGCCATTCTGTGAATAGCCAGAAAGAGTGCAGCTGATTCTATTAGAAAAAAATTATATTCAAAATTATATTTCATTCATCTATAATGTACACATATGAAGTCACTTCTTTAGTGAAGATTATGCAATTTACTATTTGAGTAAATCACTCTGGTTTCTCTTAAGATGGTATAAATCTTTCACCTTTTACTATTTGAGTAAATTGGATTCTTCTTTTCCCACTGATGTCATTTGTATTGTAGAGACACCTACATTATTGATAAGGCCTCCTGGTTTACAAACTTGAATTTCTTGAAGATAGATGTGGATATGAGAGGCAGAACATGAGGAAGTAGAAGAGGTCTGTGGTCATTTAAATCACCACTTCCCTGGCCATCAGAGGAAACTAAGGTAAAAGAAAACCCTGTGTGATTTCTGTCCCAGAAGTCAAAGTCAAGATCTCCTGACCCTGGGTTGTAACATCCACACATTACCATCATGACAATAGAGTAGATAGATGGAGCCTTTATAATTTATAGCTGGTACAAACCAACCACACAGAGAACTAGTTGTACAACCATTCAAAAGAGCAATTCATCTAAACTAGTTAAATACATGCAAAACTACAGCTGTTTCTGAGGAACAAGGGCAGAATAAAGAAAAGCAAGCTGTGACTTGAGCTTGGGCTGTCTTCAGCCTGAATGAGTCTAATCTTTACATCCACTGTTCTTGCAAATGAAAATTCCCCTGCATCTCTGCCAGTCTCAGCCCACAGCAGGGCTTTGCTGGAGCCTCAGCTGTAGGTTTGGGTATAGGCTGCAGGTGCCTGGAGAGCACTGTGCACTTGCGGCACAGAAGTAGGTGGCTGAGTCTTCAGGCCGAGAGTCTCTGATGTGCAAGGAGAGCTGTTTCTCACTTTTATTGAAGAAGACTGTGAATCGTCCGTCTTCCTTTTGATTAGACACTGATCGTATGGCTATCAGGAGTACAGGGCTTTCACCAGGGAACTGCCGGTACCATGGGAAGTAGTCAAATAAACTGTTCTCATAATTGCAGTCCATAACGGCGGTCTTTCCTTCCCACACTGTCAGAGATTGGGGACTTTGTTTCACCTGCTGCTGATCACGTTTCTCCTTCTGCTGGCCACTCACCCCTGTGTAGAGAAATAACAACTGCTGTTAGGTTCCCAGGAAAGTACTTCCTGCTTAGATATCATAACGTGCCTGGTGCCCCAGTTCTCTCGTGCCTCCACATTAATCTCACATCCATGGAGGTGTCTCCTCCATGACTCACCAGCCAGGTGAAGGCCTAGGAGTAAAAACGATGCTGTCAGGATCTTGTCCATTTCTCCGAGACTGAAGCTTGGGGACTCGGGGAACTTTTATCTCCCACAGAACACTGACTCCGACTTCACAGGCACCTCAGTTCTCTCAGCTCCGCCCTTCACAGACGCTCTGTCTGAAGCTCTTTCTGACATAGGAAGTACATCCCATTCTGTTCAAATTTAGTATTGCTAAAAGCAGAGTCCTGAGAATCAGAAACCCTGTCATTATAATTCTGCAATCATATGTTGTTGTTAAAATTTTGTGTTGATATAGCCACCAAGTATAGCAGTGTAGACTCTGAAATAAAGAGGAAAGAAGAAAAGAAAGAAAGAAAGAAAGAAAGAAAGAAAGAAAGAAAGAAAGAAAGAGAGAGAAAGGAAAGAAAAGGAAGAAAGAAAGGAAGGAAGAAGAAAAGGTAGACCAATGATCCAGCTAATCTAATATTATTTATAAACATTTATCTAGGGGAACTGAGGTCATCATGTAAGAGAGTCCGCATATAAACACATACCTGTGTATGTACGTTTATTATAGCACCATTCACTGCTGCCAAGATGTAGATGCAACCTAGTCAGACAGTGAATGAGCAAAACATTGTATCTGAAACAACAGAATAATACTCAGCCAGAAGGAAATATGAACTTATGCCATCTGTAGAAAAAAATGAATGTTATTGAAGGACATGATGTTACGTAAACAAAGCAGACATGTAGAGGCACACAACACATATATGTTCTCAAGTGTAAAAAAAAAATGAAAGAAGGGCTAAAGGAAAGTAAAGATGATCTGAAAGTAGAAGTTACACAAATGTGTAAGGAGAGGGGGTGTTTGGAAGGGGAAGGGAGAGGACAGCAGAAGGGGACAGCAAGATGAATGTGGGGAAATCACTACAAATGCATATAGTAAACTGATACCACAAACTTACTAATTTGTACAATCAATGTGTGCTAATAATTAGGATATTTATGATTAATAAAGGATGAATTTTTCTCCATTCTAGAAGTTTGTGCACACACTTACATAAAAAGACTTAAAACAGAGTTACTATATATGGGACACAAATAGACCTCCCAGACACCACAGGCTAATGAACAAAAAGGCAGTGCCAGAAATGGGTTATCTCTTTTGGTGTTTGAATAAATTTGTTATATTACTAAGAAAAATATAATGACCAGAAGCCACTGAGAGGGACTAAAAATTCATTCAGTTTATATTCTAATCATTGTTCATCTTGGAAGAAAGCCAAGTCAGGAAAGCAAGCTGGAATAGTGACAGGAAACAGAGGTGAAAGCTGCTTGCTGGCTTGTTCATCTTATCATATATAACTCAGGACTTCCTGCCCAAGGCTGACAATGCCCACAGTTATAATTTTTCACATGTGTCCATGTTTTACAACCTCTTACAAGTGATAGGTTTAAATTAATTAAAATTTCATTGTATCTTTACAAAATAAAGACCAGGTTAACTAAATCTAAGAATATGCCTGTGGAAAAAATTAGAAGTTAGTAGGATGACCCTGGAAAGTCTATGGTCTTCAGATAGGTGAGAGAAGACAGAAAACACTCTGCAACCTGCACAGGGTGAACACCTTCAAGAATGCGCCATTTTGACGGCTTTCATCATGAGTCT
Source organism: Rhabdomys pumilio (assembly GCA_030674055.1). Lineage (NCBI taxonomy): Eukaryota > Metazoa > Chordata > Mammalia > Rodentia > Muridae > Rhabdomys > Rhabdomys pumilio. The sequence goes on along the minus strand of JANHMN010000001.1, from coordinate 197,498,954 downwards.
ATATAAGCATTTAGTATCTTCCTCATATTTAATGTCATAAATGAAATACAAATGTTTCAATAAATCAGTTTAGCTTTATATGTTGCTATCATAAGGCATCGAGTGTAAGTGGAGAATAAATGAAACAGCATCTGCGAAAGCAGAGGGTCTCTGTGCTATAAAATATAGAAGTTAAAATAATATAAGAAAGCCATAACTCCATCTGTACATGAAGGGGAGGATGGCCTTGTCTGGCATAGGTGGGAGAGGAGATTCTTGGTCCCATGAAGGATGAACACCGAGTTGGGGGGAAATTTGAGGTTGGGGAGGTGGGAGTGGGGGGGTAGGTGGGAGCACATCCTTATAGAAGCATGAGGATGGGGGATGGGATAGGAGGTTCCTGGGTGGTGGGGGGAGGGGTGTTAGGGGATAAAATGTGAAATGTAAATATAATATCCAATAAAAAAAAGAAAACCATAACAAAGAGAGTAATTTGCTGTATATGTGATGTTACCACAGGTCTACTCAAAGAATAGCAACATCTCAGTCGAACAGCAAACTATGATCTATGTACCACAAAGTCTCCAAGGATAGACTGAGGATGTAGTCCACATAATGCACTGCACCTCCACTTGCCAGCCCACATAAACTAGGCATGGTGCACAGAATTGTAATTCCATCACATGGAAGTTAGCATCAGGAAGAACAGAAATTGAAAGACATTTTAGTTATGTGACAAGGTTGTGGTCAATATTGACACCTAAAACTTTCTCAAAAAGAAGAGGATGAGGAAGAGGAAGGTGACAACAAGGAGGAATCTGTCCAAACAGGTTTATACTTCAACATCCTAGAGAGTGATTTGTTGTGTTTTTACAATTTTGTGTCTTCTCTTTTTCCTTACTCCTTTCAGCCAGACTTCTATCCAACATTCATCATCTATGAGGGATGTATTTCATGATTCCCTTGAATATTTCAAATCACCAATAGTGCTGAACCACACACACACACACAAGTTATTTTTGATTGGTAAATAAAGATGACAATAGCCAATATCTGGGCAGAAAGGTAGGATTTAGGTTTCACATGCCTGGGGTCGGAGGAAGACCATGAGGATGAAAAGAGTGCAAGAGGGGAAGGACAAGTTGCCATGGGTTAGGAGTAAAGAGAATGTGACCCTCTTGACTGACCAAGGGGAGTTGAGAGCAGCCCAGATGAAACATAGTAAGTAATAACTCCTTCTTACCCCAGCCTACAACCATCATAAGACGTCCCCACAGGAGCTGTCAAAATGGCTGCATTATAACACCTCAGCTGCAGCCATCACAGGAGCTGTCCACACTGGCATACCTTCTTTCCTGCCTCACCCTATGACTTTTTTGAGATAGCACCACTGAAGCTGTCCTACAGGGGCTGTCCACAGTAACAGCACCTCTTCTCCAACCTTATTAAGCAACCCACAGATATGGTACCTCAGCCAAAGCCATCTGAGGCTAAGAACTTCCGATCCTATCCCATGGGCCTGATGCAGGAAAAGGGGGTAAAAAAGCCACCAGTCATCAGGCAGGAAAACCCCACCAATCCCTGAGCTACCAACAAAACCCCACCAACCCCTGAGCACAAATAACCCCCAATTTCGTAGCTCTACAAGCTCATAACTTGAGTTCCCAACAATCTTTAATCTGGACATCTCTGTCCTGGAAAGCTCTGTCCCCTAAGAAATCCTATATAAGACCTACTCTTTGGCCAATTCCCCACTGTCTGCTCTTGAGAGCAGAGATAGCCACTCCTGAAATTGACCCTCCACACCCTGGACCCTCCAATAAATCTCTTTTCTGAGTTTTGCTGTCTGGTGTGACTGTCTCATCAGAAGAAGCCAAGAAGCACTAAAGAGAAAAAGCATAGAACAGAGCTAAAGCTCCTGAGCTCTTCATCTCGGTTGGGGATGCCCTCCCCTGTGAGCTGCAATGGCTCTTCTTAGGAGGCTTCTTCTCAGAGCTGTGTTGTTCCTGAGCTCCTATGTCTCAAGAAGCCCTTACCTTGTAACACCGTTACACCTCAGAGATGTGTGGCTTCTGGGCTCCCATGTGTCTGGATTTCTTTCCATTGGGATATCTTATCCCTTCAGAACTGTGTGGTTCCTGGGCTTCTAAGTCCCAGACTACCCTTCCATCTGAGCAGAAACACAGACCTAGCCTTCAAGGATAGCTTACATCTTCATGGTGTTCGCTTACAAATTCCTATTTGTCAACATTATGAGCCCAGAATAAACAGATATAATATAGATAAATAGCTAGATAGATGCATGACTTTGATCTCTAATTAAATTTAGGCACCATAGAAAACAATTCTTTAATTTTTTAAAATAATTTTCAATCCTAGTTTACTGAGAAGTATGTGGAAGAGCCAGAGCCTTCAGCTGCTCTGAAGCAGCACTGCCCCCATGTGGCCACATAGGAAGGTCTTAACTCAACATCTTTTGTGATCTTAAGGCCCAGGCCTTAAGGAAATACATTGACTCTTTCTCTGGGGACAATATTTTTGAGGTGGAAAGAGATTTTGTCTACGTTGAGATCAGCTGCAGGATGGTTTTCTTCCCTTCCCTTCCAGCCTTTTCTTCCTGCACCACCATGAGTCCTCATCTTTCTATCTTTCTAAAACCACTTCCTTTGGAAAATGAGGGAAGCTACTCATAAGAAATGAAAAAAAATGAGAATTTCACTACTTAAAATAGAACTTTATATAATAAGCAAATGACTGCATTTGACATGAGTTATACTTTATTGACCCCTTATTTAGACCACTTATCCACATGGTGGTTATTAAGCCACAAATATTTTTTTCACTAAAATATTTATCTTTTATGCTTTGAGATCATAATATAATCACATAAATCAATTCCCCCATCATCTGTCCAAATTTCTCCTCGTTGTTTTTGAAATTTATGGCCTCTTCTTTTATTAATCATTGTTATAAATGTATGTATATACATTTTTATTCCTAAATACATAAATATAACTAGTTCATTTATATAAGGTTACTTGTATGTATGTTTTCAGGACTGAACAATCAGTATTGGATAACCAATTGGTGTGCTTGTCTCAGGGAAAAACTATTTGCCCACCATCAGCATTCTTGGTTTCCAGTAGTTCATTGTCTAAGATTGAGACTTCGTGTGCTTTCCCCATCCACTTTAGCTGTTGTGTTTCAGCTCACGTTGAGGCATTATGTTGGTGAGACCTCATCTGTGCAGCTTCCGACATTCCTAGGAGACATAATTACACAGCAACACCCTGATCCTCTGGCTCTTGCCATCTTTCCTTCTGTAATCTTCAATGTTTCCTGAGCCTCAGCAGGAGCAGGGGATTTACTGTAGATACACGTACAGTTACTGGACTCCACAGCTCTGCACCTTGATTTGTTGTGGTTTTCTGCCATGGCCTCCATCTTCTAGTAAAGTCATGAATCTTGAAGGAGACCCTACAATCACCACTGTACTAAACCAGACAATCCCTAACTGCATTCTAAGTATTTGTCCTTATCCCATGTATGTTCATTTAGAGAGTCTGTTCATTTAGCTAATTATAGAAGGAGTCAGTCATTCTGTTATGAGTTGGAAGAACAGTTTTAGACACTATATTTAAAGTTATTTGAAATATGTATACATGTTGTTTAAATAACAATAAGTGTTTTGAGTACTTTTTCATATTCCCTGGTCTATTTTCTTAAAGATGTTCAGATCTCTCGAGAAAAAATTTCAAAGTAATGATGAATAGAGTTGATAATTGAAAACTAACTCGCAGAGAAGGAGGAGAAGGAGTACAAGAGAAGATGGATGGAAAAGGGGATGAACCTTATTCATGTGGCTTTATATAGCCACAGGTAGCTATGAGTGTCATAAAAGGATAGACTAATTGGGATAACTTGTCTAACCTAGGTGGTCAGCTTATATCATTATTAATCAGCTCTGAAATTATTGTGTGGCTGTCTTGTGAATTGAGAATTTATTGATATATAAAACTGACTGATAATTATAAGCTTCTAGAGTTTTGCTTTACTGGGTTAAGAGGGTTTGTGACAGCTAGGTGAAGGGGGTAGATGGCTGGGGAGGTACAAGGGGCTCTGAGGCAGGGGAACAGGAGCTGGGAAGACCGCCACCTGGGGCTAGCCATGACAGCAAGACTGAAAACTGCTGGGGCAGAAATTAGCCCATGCAGATTGGTGTATGTTTTAGTATTTCCAGTTCAGGTGGCACCCAATGTGGGGCAAGAATCCACTGGAAATTTGGGATTCTTGGCCTATGAGTTAGAGACTTAGTGTAGATGATCAGAGCGGGGTTGCCTTAGCAGACTCTGATCATGTGATGCCTCAGGTGTGGGAATGTAAAACAAAAAAAATGTGCAGTTTCTTCTCACAGGTTCTGAGGTCCCCTGCTGTGTAAATTGCAGGCTGCTCTGAGGCACAGAGATATAGAATGTAAGCTGCCTGCTTCCTTAGCAGATTTTGATTGGAGTATGATTAAATTCAAAGGCTGGTTTATTTGCTTTTAGGATAGATTTACACATACAGATTTTGTCCAAATCACACGGGGAATGTCACTTGTGGTTCAGAACTAGGATAAGAAAATTTACTGACTCCCAGTTAGAAAGTATAACAGATATTATAAGAGGTACCAATAAATAGATGTCTGTGGCTCCAGGTAGAGAGCAGAACAGATAGGTGGTATATTAAAATCTGCAGGAACTCATACTCTTTGAACATAGACTCCATGGGAATTTTGAGTTGCTATCCTGGCATGACAAAATAGAAAAAGCCTAAGAATAGGCTCATACAGTATTTTAGTTTGCTTCATTTGTTTTGGATTGTTTTAATTTTCAAAATGGGCATGATTTTGAGTTTTTTGGTTATATTATTCCTCTGGGAGAGAGGTCAAGCTAAAGGTTTTTCTGGTTACTGGTTCAAGGATATGATGATTTGGGAGAAAGGTTTTCTCTTTGCATTCTTAGAAAAGATGGTTAGTGTCTATACACCTTCCAGAGTTATATGGATCAGATATGATGAAGGGAGAACCCCAGAGGACTAAATTCCAGAGAATCAAATAAAAAAGTTATCTTGATGATACTATGTGGAGCGCTGCTGCCGCAACCTTAAGATGGCGCCTGCCAGGCTTGTGCCTTGGAGTAAACAAGTCCTTATTTGGTATGGAGACTGTGCTTGCTGGTAGCCTGATCTGTCCTCACGACCTCTTAGCCTATGATGGTGTGAAGCGTGGTATGGGCATATGGGCAGTCCCATGAAGAGCATTTAAGCAGCGCTCGTGGGGTAGTAGGGGGCACACCCTTGTTCCAGATGTAACTGAAAGCACCTGAGTAAACTGTCTCTGGAAGGAACTGGTGTGCTAGTCTTTCTTCCCGCTGGTCGGGGTGATCGGCGTGGCACAATACTAAAATTTTGTTTCCAGATTTTTATATTACAGAATATGCAGCCTTGATGTGTCTCATCATCCAACATTCTGAACTGACCTGCTTGAGCTCCTGATGTCTTGGACTTTCAGCCAGATCTAGTGAGGACACATATCAGAATCAACAACAATAGTTTCTTAAGCCCAACCAACTCCCCCATTTTCCCTACCCTTCCCCCACCCTTAAAAGATATCCCAACACTCATATTTAGCTCAAAGTAGTTATGAAGAGTTGTCACCCTGGTTCCCTGGACTTGGGGGTCTGGAGTTGGTTATCTTAAGTTGTCTTTCTCAAGATTTTTGAAATGGTCATAATTTGAACAGGAAAGAAATAGCTAGAATTGATTGTGTAGCCATAATCTCATTTGGTAGAAATCTTTACAATAGTTACCAAGTTGAAGTCATAATTTCTTATTTTGGTACAGAATTTATTTTGATGCAGAATCAAGGTTTTCATTGGTATAAATTTCTTCTATTGATACAAAAAATTTAAAAGTACAAAGCTTGGACTCAGTCCTTCTATAAATGCCATTACAAACTGACCTGAGATGTTTAAGTCTGTGACTTAAGGGCCCGATAGCAAATTCATGGCTCTGAGTTTATTGTTAAGGTGTTTTCAGATAATTTAATTAGAAATAGCTGACAGTAGTTAATAGACAATAGTCCAGATTACTTTATATAGATAATTGGTTTTCAAAAATTTCCGAAAATCACAAAATGTGACATTTAATGTTATTTCTTCTTTTGTTATTGAGACATATCTGTTCCTAGCAGCTCCCCTTTTGTGGATTCAAAGAAGAAATTGAGTGCCTCTACCTCCAGGTGAAGTAGTACATTGTGACTAGGTGGCCACTGGGCAGAAATTACCTATCTCATTTACAGACAAAATACTGTCCAGAGAAAGGACACACTGTGGAATAGTTGACTGATAATCTCTGCCAAGTCAGTATAATCAGTCCTTCAAAATTCTGCATTACAAAGGTCTGTCAGATGATCCTGGACTAATAGGCTGAAGACTGATGCTCCAACTTCCTTACATACAGGAGATCTATAGGTAGACAGCTGTCTCTACAACCAGTCTCAGTTCTGGAAGCTGTATTAGGCTTCCTATGTTTCAGAAAATGTTGCTCATTCTCAGATTCTGATGGGGTTGAAAGACTACTTATAGTCTCATAGCCAACCCAGACTATTTAGCATTGAGAAAACATAGTTGACAAGATAGTTTTCAGATAGTATACAAGCTAAACAAGGACCTAACAGATATGGATTTACAATCCTTTTTAAAGTTAGAATAGATAACAGAGTGTTCTATTTAATTGTCAAAGGTGATAGACTGGATGTTAGGTGTATCTTACACTTTATAAATTACAAAATGGTAATAGTTGTGCTCAATTTATATTTGAGAGAAACGGTTTTTTATTTTGACAGATAACAGAATGTAGCAGAATTTTCCCGAAATTAATTTAACTATTAATACAACAAGAAGCCTGTGATTGGACAGGGAAAAGGAAGGCTGAGCTAAGAGTTTCAGAGACAGGGACAGGAAGAGAAGAGAAGTGTGAGGAGGATGAGAAAAGATGGGTGGAGAAGAGGATGAACCTTATTCACGTGGTTTTATATAGCCACAGGTAGCTATGAATATCATAAAAGGATAGAATAATTGGGATAACTTGTCTAATCTAGGTGGGCAGCTTGTATCATTATCAACTGGCTCTGAAATTATTGTGTAGGTGTCTTGTGAATTAAGAATTTATTGGCATATAAAACTGACTGATAATTTTTTTAAAAAGAAGCTAACTCACACTAATGAATTAGAAGACTCAAAAGCTACTGTGGGTCCCACCATTTTGTGAGAAAGTGGTCCTGTGTTGTATTTGGAAGCTAATTAAGGATGTCTATAAGTGAGCTAGTAATAGCCTTCCTCCATGGTTTCTGTTTGAATCTCCTGTTTGAGTTCCTGCCTTAATCAACACCAATGGTGGACTATGACTTCAAAGTGAAAGCTAAATAAATCTGATTACCTTTTAGGTTGCTTTTACTCAGTGTTTTATCACAGCAGCAGAAAGGAGATGAGAACAACCAGCTATCTGTGCATCCTGTATCTTACATGGCTCAATGTTTTTGCTGTTGCTGTAGTTTGATTTCTTCTCGCTCAACCTGACCCTGTCCACAGCACTTCTACCTGGAAGCCTGCCTTTTCCTTCCATTCCTTTTCTCCTTGTCATTTATGATTTCTGCACACTAGCTTTTCTGCTAGTTCCAAGATGAACATTTATGCTTTAAGAGGGTGTGTGTAGTGAGCAATGAAGATAAAGACCTGAGTTTACAGCTCTACCAATACAAGTAAGGGATATTAAACTAGACAGCTATTCTTTGGGGCTTCCTGATGTCTTGTGACTGGTAAGGGACTCATCCACCCAGCTGAAGGTTTGTGTACAGCCTGCAGGTGTGTGGGGAGCACTGTGGTTCCATAGCACAGAGATAAGTGCCTGAGTCTGTGGTCTGGGAGGAGGAGATGTGCAGAGAGCTTCGACGTTCCCTAGTGTCTGTGGTGGATGTCAGTCTTCCACTCTGCTTTGTCCCAGAAGGATTATAGAACAGACTGACGAGGCTTCCCCCAGGACGTTGGTAAAACCACTGCATACTGCTCATAGATGTGGAGAAGTTACACTGCAGCTCTGCGTTGTCTCCCTCCTGCAGAACCAAGGACACAGGACTCTGATGCACTTGCTGCCCTTTCACCCCTGATTAGAAACAGAGAAAGAGACACAGATGGCTGTCATTGCAGTGTCCACAGAGCCCTGAGTACACCCATGTCCTCTGAGAAGGTGGAAGCTCTGCAGGATTCCTGAGCTGCTCTCCCCATCCCTTCATGTCCTGAGCCAGATCCTCTCATGTGCCCTGAATGCTGACAGCCAGACTCACAGCAAACCTGGGAGAACAGAAGGCCCAGCAGAGAGCACAGCAGCCTCTTCATGGTGCTTGTGTGGCTGCAAGAGACAGAAGCAAGTAACCAACCCCTTGGATATGGTGTCAGGGTGGCTGTTGAAGTGTCCCCTCCTCCTGCAACTAGTCAGCTCCACCCAGGAACCCTGTCAAGCCACACCCTGCTGAGTTCCCTCCCAGCCTTCAGAGCCTGAAGCTCCTCCTAAAGCCCACCTGCCTAGTGTCTGGGTGGAGAACAGTGAGGGGATAGAGGCATTCTGAGATGACCCCTGTGTTGTATGGGAAACCAGGAGCAGGAGAAGACTGCGCCATTCCAAGAGAACATGCCTCAGCTCTACAAAGTTTGAGCCTGGCAAACTCAGAAAAAAAAACATAAACAAATTTTTTACTCAGGAAACAGGTGCATGTTCTAACTAAAGACCTTTTATTGGAGCCTCAAATATAGCTTAGCAGTTAAGGGTACTTTTCTTTCCTAGAAGCCTTAGCTCCCTTGTTAGCATCCACATCAGGTGATTCACAGCAGCCTCTTCCTCCAGCTCCAGGGTATCAGATGCTATATTGTGTCCTCCTTAGAACCTGTACACAGGTACCAGATGTTTGCACAGACCCACACTCATACACATCACCAAATAAAGAAAGTCTTCACCTATGAAATAATTTAAGTGAGATCATTGCAGCCAAGTGTAATGGTTTCCTGGCTTTGGGATGCATTTTAAAGTGTGGACTCTCCTGTAACAGTCGTGGTGTGTTCTAAATGCTGTTGGAAAATGTGACCCATAAGAAAGAAGTGCATGGGGAAAACTAATGTAGGAGTGCTTCATTCCAGAATGATGGGGGTGGGAGTGGGAAGGGGAAGCAGCCCTGGTGCGCCAGTGCACTTGGTGACTGCAGGAAACACTCTGCTCTGCAGAGTAATGCGTTCTTCACCATAAAGAGACAGGATGAAAAATGAGACTAGTAATAAAAAAACCACATAATCTGATCAAAAACTAGCTTACACCAACCTCATGCCCTCTGAGTATGTCACTATCTCACAGTATTAGAACAATGAATGATTTCTATTTTGATCAGAATCCTATAGCATCATTAGGGTAAATTTTTCCTCTTGGGTAAAAATGTTGTTTCTCAAGTATCAGATCATTCCAATTATAAACCAGTAAATGGCAACTAAGATCTATCCCATAGGAATGAAACCCTTCCCAAGATTCCACTTTCTCTGCACTGTTGTGTTCATAGAACGTGGCAACTCCCTGAAAGTACCTGAAGCTGGGACCCTGGTCTCTTACTCTGCAAGTCCAGCTCTACACTTGTGACTCAGGGCAGAGGAGCACCCAGCTCCCTCAGTCCCATTGTCAGGGGATCCTCAAGTGGAACAATTGTCATCCTTCCTGCAGTCTGAAAGTCCTCCATACCTGAGACAGGCTGACTTCCTGGTGTGAGCTTCAGAATGCACTGGAAACTGAGGCGAAGGTGTCACACATGCAGGGAAGGACCCTGAGGGACAAGGGATAAGCAGCTGCCCCTCAGCTCCAGAGCAGATGCTGTACATGCACAGATGCAGCCATCAGGCTGGGGCAGCCCTGGGCTCTGCATCCTCCTGTAGCATCAGTGCTGTGTGGAGAACTCAGTCACAGGAGGGTCTCTGTTCAGAGAGAATCCACACCATGTTCCTTTTGAAGATGGACTGAAGAAGAGTAACATTAACAGTAGAACTACTCTGACCTTCAGAATCCATGGCAAGGTCACCAAGGTGAGCAGGAAGCAGCTCACTCCTTCCTGAGTGATTCCCAGGAAACAAAGCCTGAAGAGTTGGAGAGGTAGACCTTCATTCTAATAACATTGGAGAGAGAATTAGGAAGAGACACTTTCTTTTATGCTTGGCATGCCTCTGACATCTGTGTAAAGTATGTTCTATTAGAACACCTACTGAAGCAGTAGAGGGGGTTTTAAAAAAATTAATAAATTTGTATAAGAACATCATGTATTCATACCTGAGTCACCATTACCCTGCTCCTGCTACAACTTCTTTGAGAAACCACTGCATACCACTCCCCCTGACAAAGCCAGGAAACTAAAAATAGGGCATTAGCTGAAAAAGAAAGTTTAAGAGTACAAGGTAGGGTAGTAGGACTCAGACAGTCTAATGTCAAGGGGGGCGTGAAGAGGAAGTGTGTAAGTGCACAGCAGAGCAGGATGGCAGGTACGGCTAAGACAGGGGTTGTGTAAGTTTATTCTAAACAATGGAAAAGCCATCTACTTTTGTAAAAGGAATGTCCTTTGGAAGCCCAATACAGAAAAGAGTTGTTCACAACTGAGTGGATTTCCCACTGTCCTTGCTGCCTCCCCAGGTTGAATTTCAAGGGTTTCTGATCATGCGCAGATGAAGGTTTATACTTTCTTAATGTAAAAGTTGTGAGTTTTTAAAAAGAAAAATATAAAGTTATGAACTGGAATAAAGAAAATATTTTTAGAGTGATAAAATTATGGCATCTTTACACATTGCAAAATAAGAGCCAGGATCATAGAATTCAGATACTGAATACTTACTAGAGTTCCACACAATGTCATCAAAATGCCTGAGAGAAAGATGTGATTGATATTGCTGAGAATATTACAGGTGCGTTACAATATGAAGATTGAATTAAGAAGTATAAGTTTGAATAGACATTGTGAGAGTGCATAAAAAAAAAAAAAAGCCCGCCACAGACCATCTTCATTTCCATGGTCTCAAATTCAAGTTCAACAGAAATCAAGTTGATGAGAGCCTCAGTTACCTGTACAGTCCCTTGGCTTTTCTTATAAAATATGACATAATTCAGGAATGTCACCTGCCATATCTTAGGCCCTGGCCACAAGAGGAGACTATGCAGAGCATGAACACCAGGGGGCAGGAGTTATGAGAGTCATCTTTTAATTCCAGTACCACAAGATTCACTCTAGCAGGTATTCTGATGGTTAACTTATCCCAATAAATTCTGTCTCTGTCTCTGTCTCTGTCTCTGTCTCTGTCTCTCTCTCTCTCTCTCTCTCTCTCTCTCTCTCTCTCTCTCTCTCTCGTGTGTGTGTGTATGTGTGTGTGTTATCAACCAAAATGATCAAGATGAGGTCATTGAGAACCTTAACAGGTACCATTCAGTGAGGCAACTTTGTGCCAAAGGCAGCACATAAAGGACAGACTCCTCCTCAGACAGACCAGAGTGCACAGTGTGATAGCAGCAAACAGTAAGAGTAGAAAAGAATATTGGAGGAAGTTAGGGGGGAAGATAAGGATTCCAATACCAGACACTGTCTGAAAATAAATCAACTTGATTTGAGTTAAGGAACCAGGAAACAAATACTCATATGTAAACCACTGATGGCTAAACACTAAGAAATCATGATGGCAGTACCTAAGTGCACAATAAAAAAACGGTGGGCCACATGAATACGGTCAACTCAGCCATGCATCCTAGACAGATCCAAAACATGTTTATGGCTACTTCATCATCACCTGGAGAATTAAAATTGTAATTGGGAGGTATTTGGTAAAGAACAATCTTCAAAATGATTTACTTTGCAAACACAATTCAAAACAACACTACATCACCATACCTGTTCTCTTCTTAGACCCGGAGTCTGTTGTGTAGGGGACTCTAGAACCTGCGCTTCATTGACCCCATGTTAAATATTCACAAGAAAATATTTTGGATAATTTATTACCTATGGGTTCTAAAAAGAAAACTTTACTGTAATAATTTATCACATGAACACTCATATTATGATTTTACATGCATAAATCTAGCTTTGGAGAAATTAAGTAAATTCATTAACAACAATCTCAGTATCAGGCATAAGATTTATTATTAAGGGATGGCCCAGAGTTATACAAAACAACACAGGCTGTTGTCATTGTTCCTGGTTGCCGAGTATAACTAGATAATAAGATCCTGTGGCTAAAAGCACCACATCCTACTGCTGCAAAACATAGAGGTCAACCTTGAACTGACTGGGGAAAGGTCCTCCTTGCTGGCTAGCTTTCCTGGAGCTGGAAGATCCTATGCAGGCTGCTGGGGAAGAAAAGACAGCAATACTATGAACCCGTGCTGGATCCCGAATGCTACAATACTGAACTTCCAGATAATATGTGCTCAATAGTGGCCTGACTTCTACAGAATAACCACTGCTTTCTGATTGTATTTGAAGCCTACTCCATAGGAGGGAACTCATACCCAGTACTATAACATGGCCCAAAACCCCATAGTTCAGAGGTCATAGGCCCTAGGGGAAAAATACTATTGATATTTTGATAAATGGTCACATCAAAATGATCACTTCTAAGTGTGTGTTTATCCTCACAGATTACTGTTAGTCTCAACTGCAGTTGAAGTGTGTATTTCAGGAGCTTCCTCTAACAGAGGCTTTCCATACTGCTTTGCTCAAAATACCATTAGTCTTAGATATCCTTCCCCTACATTTCTTCCTCTGCCCTGCCTTCTCATTGCCACACTTTTAATCCTGTCTGTTCTGGTTTCCCTTTTATACAAGGGTCATCTTGTTTTGTTTTGTTCTGTTTGTCTATTTTTTTATTTCCTTTTCCCCCAAAGATCACCTCTTCCATCATGGCCTCGTCCTGATTACCTAACATCTATGGATATTCCAAATAAAACACATATTTTAAAGCTAGCGTTCACATACTTGAAACGATATGCTGCTTGTTTGTTTTTCTAGGTCTGGTTACAGTCAGAATGACTGTTTCTAGTTCTATTCGTTTAACTGAAACTTCATCAGTTCACTTTTTAACAGTTGAATAGCATCCCACAATGTGCCACAGTTTCATTACTCCCTTCTCAGTTGATGTTTCCAGTTCTTAATGATTATGAATAAAGCAGCGATTAACATGGAAGAGCAGGTAACTCTATAGAAGGATGTAGAACCTTGTGGTTAAATCCTCAACAGTGGTATAGCTAGACCTTATGGTAGATCTGTGTTCCGCATTTGGAGGAACCTCCATACTGATTTTCATATTACTTGTACCCATTTGTATCTACATCAGGAATGAATAAGTATTCTCCCTCATGTCATGGTCTCCACTTGTGCCCTGATCCTCCAGCTCTTATTACCCCTCCATGCTCCTTTTCTGTGCTGTTCCCTAAGCCTTAGGTATAGTGATTGCATTCTAGATGTACTAACTGGAACTAGAGACTTCACAGTCTCTTACTCTCTGCATTTTGAACAGTTGTCAATCCCTGTAGCAGCTTCATATGCTTCAAAATGAAACTTCTTTGATGAAGGTTGGGAACTACAGTGATCTGCGTGTTTAATTATAAATATGTAGAATACAGTTAGGAGCTGCATTGACTTAGTAAAGTGGTTATAGTAAGTTCTCCTCTAAGGTTTCTGACTTCTCCAGTCATGGGAGTTAAGTAAGTTTACAGGATTGGACCTGAATTCCTTCCTATTGAGGATGCCTTAAGTCTAATAAGGCATATGTTAGTTTCCCACAAGAAAAAAGTGCTACTGTTGCACCCTTGTGGATATCTTGCCATGGTGGTCATTGTTATGGTTCATAGTCTTTATCTAGCTTGGTAGGATTATTTATTGCTTTTCTCCCTTGGACCCTTGCATAGCACCTTTGGATACTATGAGAACTTGTCCTCAGAGAAAAATCTTCAAGTCAGTTCTAACTAAATCCCTCCAAATTCTATGTCTGAAGCATGTGGTGTCCTCAAAAATAGGGTCTTAACTTCAAATTCTGGGAGGGCAATCAAGAGCAATTGCATAGGCTATAGCATTTAAGGGAGTCTTTTGATGCCCCCAGCTAACAACTGAGGGGAGGTTTCCATGCCTGGCACTGGGTCTTTCATTAGACCTGACATTCCATCTACTATTGACAAGGCTCATGTGACAGATTCTATTCTATGCTGTGCCTTTAGAAGTAGTTTTGGCACTTATAAATTCAATTAGACATCCCACTTTGCTCCCTAACCAGTAAGGTAGCATGTCTTTGCCCCTCTTTGTGTACACAAGCATGAGTCTTTCTTGAGAGACACTATGGTCTTTGATTTCAGGTTTTTCTTCCCTTTCAGAGAGATAAATTTGACTATTAGAGCATATTATTTTTTTAACCAGTATTTTTTTTTTTTTACAGAAACCTTGGTCTCCTTTCCCTATTCAGAACAATTGTCAGAGGAACAAACTCTAATCCCAGGTGAGTGAGCATAACAGGTTGTCAGGATTTAACAAAGTGCGATGTCAGACAAGAGTAGACTTTAAGAGGAAGGGATTTCTGGACAGTCTTTAAGACCAGGCTGCATCATACACAGTGTGTAGGACAGGGAAGAACCTGCATCTCAGGGTATCCGTTTGAGAGTTCCAAGAGCTGTGTTTCATGAGCAGCTCCACTTAGTGAAGGCAGTCAGGGAGTGTAGTGGCTTGAAAGAGAATGGCCCTCAGGGGCTCAAATATCTGAAAGTTTAATTCAAGTCTTAGACAATTTAGAAAGGATCATTAGGTGTGGCTTTGTCGGGGGAGGCATGTTATCGGTGGTGAGCTTTGTTCTCAAAGCCCAAGCCAGGTCGTCTCTCCCTATGTATCTGGTTGTGATCAGATGTAAGCTCTCAGCTACTGCTCCAAGGCCATGCCTGCCCGCCTGCTACTATGCTTCTCACCACGATGTTCATGGACTAATGTTCACCCTCTAATCTCTAATCAAGTCCCCATTTAAATGGTTGTTCTTATAGTTGTCTTGATTGTGTCTTTATCTCTTCACAGCAATAAACAAAAATCTGGGATGGAAAGTTGAGCTGAACCCTCTGTAACATGAACCAAGGAAAGAAGAATCTAAATAACTATAGAGTGAGACTGAAGCAGATTTTTAAAGACTAGAGTTTATGTTCTTCATTTCAGTCATAAATTTGTGGGGTAATGAAAGGAGACTGTTGGAGAATATGAATTATTGGATTTTGTAGGACATCTTGGTAGATAAATCTCATGTCAGGATTTTCCTGGAGATGTTCGCTGTGAGAGCTCCTCCATCAAGGAAGAGAATTTCTGGAGATCAAAGCTTGGATTGTCTGTAGCAGTGACTTCCATCCTACCCTGTCAGAATATCCACCTATTCCTAGATTTCTAGGCGTCTTGTCTGACATTTGTTCATGTTTTTCAGGAAGCTAGGTAAACACCACTTAGCAAAAGCCTCCCTCACAGACCCTCCCCCCACAGCCCTTGGTTCATGTGCTGCTTCCCCTGCAATCTCCCTCACTGTGTCACTCAGAGCACAGTAGTACAGGGCAGAGTCTGACGGCTGTGCTGAGGACTTCTGCAGATGAAAGGAGCTGCTGCTCTTATGGAGAGTGGCATGGAATCCTTGGTGCTCGGTCCTCTTGTTGTCTGTGAAACTCATCAGGAGTAGCCGAGGGGCTTCGTTGAGATATTGCACATACCAGAACAGGTAAGGATTTGAGTAAGTAATCTGATAGGTGCAGTTCAGCATCACAGGCGACCCCTCTGTGAGAGTGACCAGGCCTTCTGTCTGGGTCACAGAGTCTCCATTGCTCCTCTCTGAAAATAACAAACAGAGAAACAAATAAGAAGGAATTACTTTTTCTGCGAGGAGGACCACTGAAGACTGTCAGTGTCGTAAGAGAATGACTTCACTAGTGCTTAGAGTAAATAGAACTCACTGAGCATTAGGAGAAGCACAAGAACTGAGCAGGTGTCAGCAAGCATGTTCATAGAAGAAATGACACTTGGTCCTTGAGTGCACCAAACTCACAAGGCACGTCTTCTGCAGCATCTCCCCAAACTCCTCACTCATAGACAAGGACCTCTGTCTGCACAGAGTCTGTCATGTTAAGTCACCACCTGAATGTTAACCACATCTGAAGAGGCAGCGCCCTCTGCTGATTTCCTTCCACCTGCACCACAGATGTCTGCACAACACATGGTGAATAAACTAGGTACCTCACTCAAAGGAGGCAGGTCTCAAGTCTCCAGTGGATGCCTGAAATCACTAGTGTTACTGAACTGTGAGTATCTTATGGTAATTAACTTGATTATTACACATAAATACACACGCATCTGTTAAAATTTATCTATGTTCTCTCACTTTTTTAGTTCTTAGAGAATGCTATGTAATAAATTTCGTTTGTGTTCACCTGTCACAAACGCTGACATTCATTTTCTCTTTCAGTAGCATGTGTAACACTTTCTATGTGTAACATATTCTACTATGAAAGCTATCCATTGAAGCTTCCATGTAAGTACAAGATTAATTTTTACATGTTCCGTGATTTCAGCAATATGTTTTTACAATCAAGTTCTGAGGAGGTGACCAACAGTATTGCAAATAGCCCATAAAATAGAGGGGTATGTGGAACCTCACTAGCCAATAGGAAGTAAGCTGTTTCTGGCACTTAGCTTTTTGCTTGTTAGACTGTGTTGGTCTAATAGGGGCTCTGTTGTCTCATTACAGGATAACTCCATTGAAACTCTTTATGAATGTGTACATATGTATTTATGGCAGCTTCTACAATTCATTTCTACATGATTTTTTTCAAAATGTACAATGGGAAAGGAGCTTTATTTTTTCAGATACACATCTGAGAACATTATGTATCTAGAATATAAAAAGAACATAAAAATCTAAACATCAACAAAACAAACAAGCCAATAAAAATGAAGCATAGAATTATATAAATAGTTCAGAAAAGATGAAAAACAAATGGTGTTAACACCTCTAGATATCACAAATATACAGATTAAAGCTACTTTGAGATTTCATTTTATCCAGAAATAATGGCTAATGTACAAATAAACCAAAAACAAATGAATGTACTATTGTTTAGTTACCCATTCATCAGCTGACAGACATCTAGCTTGTATATATTCCCTAGTTAACCTGAGGAGAACAGCGAGAAACATAAATAATCAGATATAGTCTATAGAGTAGTTTAGGTACATTGCAAAGAAAATATACCAGGATCATCTGATAGACATATTTCTAGACTTTGAGGAAACTTTATACTGATTTCCATGGTGATCCATTAGTATTCATCCATCAGCAGTGAATTAGTGTTTTCCTTTTTTTCCAAATCCAAGGCAGTATTTCTCAACATTTGCTTTTTGGTTCCTAGCTATCATTCCTGGAGTGATATAGAATCTCAAAGAAGCTTTAACTTTCATTTATGTAATAAGAAAGGATGCTGGATATTTTAAAATGTTTCTCAGCCATTCATTATTTATATTTTGAGTATTCTTTGTTTAGTTCCATCTTTAATTTTTAAATTGTATTTATTTCTTGATGGTTATGGATTTTTAGTTGCTTGTATAGTTTATATATGTATAGCTTAAAAAGGTTTTCTCTTCTGTAGGAGGGCTCTCCACTCATATGGTGGAGTTCTTAGCTGTGCAGAAGGTGTTTAGTTTCATAAGGTCTTGTTTATTACTTGCTGGGCTTAATGGCAGAGCAGAGTATATGGTGGAAAGCTGATGTGAAAAATCATATAAAAACTTATCTACTACTGTAGAAGCTTCCCAAGTCTATACACACATTAAATAGACTTACCATATAATGGGACAACAACGCCCTTAAAAGACACCATGAGATAACAAATTAAAATCATAGTGCCAGGAATGGGTTTTATATTTTGAAATTATTGTCCAGTGGTGTTCTATATTCCCTCAAACAGTACAGGTTATTGCCAGTTCTCTATATTGGTAATATATTGCCAGTGCTCTGGTTACACTCCAGAACTTGATGACAAAACCCTATTTCTGAATGAAACACATACTTGAGTAGTAAAACATTAAAAAAATGAAGCTGTTACTCACTTGGAAGCTTACTAAAAGACACATTTATTCACTTACTTATTTACTTACTTACCTACCTACCTACCAGGACTTCACTGGGTAATTACTTGCTGCTTTTACCCAGATTTTTAGTGATAATGGAGAGAATAAAAACAGAAAGATGTAATGTGTTTAAATCTACAGATAGGATAGGTACAGACTGAAATCAGCCATAATTATTAAAGATATCAATGCTGATATAGAGAGTGCATACTACTTTTCACTGAAATGCTAGAAATGGTGCCTGGAAGGTAAGATACCCCAGGATAAAAGAATAGAAGATTTTTCACTTAAAGAAAAGGTTCCTGCAAAATAGTCTCTCTGGGCCCTTTCTGGAAGCAGTCCAGGCTGAGGAATGCTCAATTTAGCCACTAATGCATTCAGAAACCACTCACTGCATCAGTAATAAAGGGTCCAGACTGCAGGGGAACCTGGCAGTAGAATCAGTGTCATCTGCATAATGCTTGTTTAAAGAATGTAACTAGGGTCACCAATGCCTGCACTGAGGCACAGAGGAAAGCTAGGGATACCAGACACTGTACAGCAAAGCCAGATTCCTGGAAGCCTTGAGAGGCCAATGGGTGAAGGGCAAGGGCAAAACCCAAGTCACAGTGATGACCACTGAGTGTTTATGATTCTAGGAAGAGTAAATATCTGCTGAGCAAAACTACAAGACTTGAAAACTATAGTGCACGTGTATAGTAGAAGCAAGTATAGCAAGATATTAGGGTGTATTTAATCATAGAAATACCTACCTCCAAACCATAGCATTTCAGGATGCTGCTCATTATAATTTCTGATGAACCCACACTTCCTGGAGCTAGAAGACTTACCCGAGTATGTCAAAGGCCCATCTAGGCCTTGATGCTACACACAGATATTAGGGATCTTTCAGTATTGGTAAGTTCTTCCTCATGATCTACAAGAATGCAAAACTCTTTATTCTAGCTATTATGAATAAATCTGCTATGAACATAGTTGAGCAAGTGTCTTTGTGAGATAGTGGAGCATGTTTGGGTATATGCCTAGGAGTGGTATAGCTGGGTATTAAGGTAGAAATATTTCCAGTTTTCTGAGTACCCATCAAATTGATTTCCAAAGTGGATGTACAAGTTGGTACTTTCACCAGCAATGAAGAAGTATTTTTAAAAGTCACAAGTTTTGAAAGGATTCACCTCTCCTATTAATAATGGAGTTTACTTCCTGAGAAGACATAAGTACTGATTCCATCTATAGTTAGGGTTTGCTGGAAGCAGCTCTGAGGGTTCACATTACAGCATCACTGTATGATAAGCACTGCACCTGCAGCACAGCAGTAAACATCAGTGCATGCAGCTAGGAAAGGGACAGGAATGTGTTCTGAGTAGGGGTTTGTCACCATCTGGGGGCTGTGATAAGGTCCATTTCTCTGTCAGTTAAAGAATTACTAGGGAGGAAAATCTTGACTGCAACATAGAAGCAGAGAGAACACAGTAGACAGAATCAACTGATGAAGAAAATCTTATATTATCATGAATAAACACTAGATAGATGATAGATAGATAGATAGATAGATAGATAGATAGATAGATAGATAAAGACAGAGATAAAAAACAGAGAAAAAATCTCTGCAGAGCAGAGGAGGCATTCAGGAACTCAAAAGTCTAGTGTCTTCTGCAAGGCTGGTGTCTATAAGGGTCTGTAAAAAGATTTTCTCCCCTCATTTAGGGCTGGTCAGTTTAAGTAAACACAAGTTGGTTGATTGGCCCACATCTTTGGTATAAACATGTCCTGATCAGGCCTTGAACTTGTTCAGGTTTGACAGCAGCACTATGTAGGTGAGGGGCTACCTATGGAGAAAAGCCTCATCAGGCCTCTGTTTTAAAATGCCCAGCTTTATCTCAGGTCAGGACAGTGAAGAAGCCAGCCATCTTTGAAGTCCATTGTTTTTTATAACTATATGGCCCCTCTCCCTACCTGTCTGCCTAACAGTGAATCTATTAAGCTCCTAGTCCCTCTGTATCAATGTGATTCTTAGTCTGCCACTGTTTCTCAATCACAGTTAAATTTATTAAGATAGCAGGGTGGGACTTCTACCTGAGTCCTGCCTGTGCCACTGCAGAGCAGCTATGGAAGTTTTGCAAGTGCAGTTTTTGGTGATATGTTTAGCCTCCCGGATGCTTGGAGCCTACGAATTCTCTCCTTGTATGTCTTTTACCTCTAGACAAAGACATATGCTAGAGATCAGAAGTTAGCATTTACATTTTCCAAGTGAATTTCCAAACTGTCAAGCCCTGGCCTCTTCAAAGATGCAGCCTCTGAACTTAGATGTCCCCATTCCCATTACCAGTAGATCAAACTCACCAGCTAGTTGAAGACATACAGCCATGAAGGCTACCAGAATTTATCAGTTCTCCCTTCTATCACAGGGGATGCAACTCTGGACTCTTATCTGGAACTAGGTTCCAAAAAAAAAAAAAAAAAAAAAAAAAAAACCAGTTAGCCCTGATACTGAGTACACACTCTAGTCTATTTTCCAGAGCCTTGGCTTTTAACCTAACCAGCCAGAGGAAAGCTTAATCTACACACAGTCACACACACACACACACACACACACACACACACACACACACACACACCACACACACACACACACCTAAAGGGACAGAAGCACTGCCATATTGTCATCTGCCATCTGGTGCTTGCTACCTCATTATGCCACTAGAACATGCTATGAGATACCTAAATCCAGCTGATTCAGAAGAAATTACAAAACCATTCCATTTTCTGCCTTATCTAAAACAGTTAAGAGGTAACAGTATAATTCAATAAGACTTTGTCAGGAGCCATAATGGGACAAGCTAATAATTAGCAGATGATCATCCTGAAATGCTTGCCTCAGATTATTATATAATCTGTGACGAGTGTGCTTCATCCAGCAAGGCTGTGAAGACATGATTTTAGGAAAGATTTCTGCTATTAATGTGCTTTTCCTATTATTATTATTATTACTATTATTAGACATATGCAACTATCACTAAGCAATAGCACACCCCTTTGTAGCAGATCTCTGCAGATCCATGAAGATGTACTGTCTTGTAGTGTTACTATATAGACAAATAGATGACTTCTTAAGTCTGAATGATGATCTTATAAGAATTCCTAAAATTATATCAATGATTACTAAGCTCTTTTATAACAGGACTGCTATTAAGTCCCTCAGGCATAGACAAAAATGCAAAGAGAACTCTGCCAGTCTCCTGAGTGCTATCAGTTAATTGCCCTGAGAAAGAGAGTAACAAGACCTTCTCCTGCTCAGAGCACATTCCAAGAAGTTGTAAAACAATTAACCTAGGTCACTGGAGGGAATCCACGATTTATTATAGGTACCAGGACAGAAGAGAAAACATTGCCTGGGTTTATCTATACAAAACTTCACTAATTTCTTAAGTTTATAGTTTCAAACTTTCTACGAACCTGTGGAGCTAGACAGGTGATGAATGTCTAGTTAGATAATTACTCCTAATGAATATTCATGTAAACATTCTGTGTTGTAAACTTCTATTTCAATTTATGACTTGAATTTTGGTATGAACTTGTGATGAACTTTGTAACATGTGATAATGTACTCTGAATGGTGTATAAATACTGAAGACAAAGACAGAATAGTGAGGTAGTGAGTGAGTGAGTGAGTGAGTGAGTGAGTGAGTGAGTGAGCGAGCCAGCGAGGGAGCCAGCCAGCCAGCCAGCCAATCAGGAGCCCTTCTCTTTTCCTTTCCTCTTCCCCTGCTTAGAATTTTTCTCCCTTAGAATTTTTACTTTGTTAGAATCCTTTCTTCTTCCCCACTCGGGACCTTTCCACGTTTCCCCTCAGTTAGCTTTCAAAATTTACTTTTTACACTTAATAAACTCTATAACAACTTTTTTTCTTTTTTTTATTGAATATTTTATTTACATTTCAGATGTCATCCCCTTTCCCCATTTCCCCTCCCTAGAAAATCCCTATCCCATGCCCCCTTTTCCATTTTGCTTTTATACAATTTTTAAAAATGTTAATCAAAGACTTTATAAGTTTGGTAATGCTCAGTCAGAAGTGTAACCCAATACTCAACCTAGATATATCAACTATCTTTGACTGGTGGAGACACGTGAACATCTGCCTCCATGTCCCCTCCCCTCTTTCTCTCTCTTTCTCTCTCTCATCACCTAGCTTCTCCCGTCCTTCTTCTCCTCCTCTCCTTACTCCTTCTCTTCCTCTCCGTACTCCTCCCACCTTAGCTCCTCCTACATATCACCCTTCCTGTTAAAATAAAACTTTTCTCTTAAAATACAATTAGAGCACAATTATGCCAATTTGTACCAGTGAGGTACAAGTTAGTCCTAATAACCAGTCCATCATTTTGTTGACTAATCAGAACTTCTGACATCTCTCCAAACTAAAACATTTAGTTCTGAACCTGGGAGTAATCAGCCCTTAATAATTCTTCATCACTATGGTCTGTCAGAAGATCCTGGGCTAGAAGGCTGAAGATCAGATACTCCAACGTTTTGAAATATAGGGACTGTCCAGGTGTTTAGCAGTCTCTATAAATTGGCTAAGTTTTAGAAGTTATGCTTTGTGCTTCCCGTAATTTCAGTTAACTCAGTCATTCTGAATTTCTGACGGGGTTGAAAACTCATAGTCTCATAGCCAATCCTGGCTATTTAGTTTAAGAGAAAAGACTTGAGTGGATGGTTTTCAGCTGACATTCATTCTAAAGCCAAGAAAAAACCCAGGTATAGCAACTTTTAAAGTGTCTTTTCTTCCTGCGACCCAGCCATGAACCCAGCAGTTCCTGCTGAGATGCAACAAAGGCCACGTTGCCTAATCCTCTGCTGTTAGGCTACAGATGTTAATCATCCTAGCCTGCAGTCTCTTACCCTCAGAAGAAGTTTTTAGGATAGCACAAGGCTATTTACTTAACTCCTTGCTGGTCTTAGAGCTAGGATGCAAGTGCCACCTTCAGTCAGCGACAGTAGCATAGGGGCTGCCTCAAGAAGAACTGGACAGAGGAGGAGAAGAAAGAAGAAGCAGCTGCATTTCTCCCCTCTCACCCCACATGGGCTGGCCCGGCGAGACTTGAATGTGGAAGGAGTTTTATATAGATCCCAAGGATGCAGAGACTTTGTTTTAAGATGGCAGGCCCTTTCACAACTCAGCTGTACATGACTGAAAGATCTGGTGCCAGACACTGACATCACCAAAGACTAACCTGGGACAGTGGCTCTGAGTTTATGATCTAATGTTAATGAAAATAAAAATGTGGACTCTTGTATATGTATGCAAAGGCAAGGCAATCTTTATTAAAGGAATAATAGAAAAGTGAGAATAAGAAAAAGTGAAAGAAATTTCTGAGAGAGATTTCAGAGATGAAAGAGCTAGCAACTTCCTTATCTAAGGTCTTTCTAGGGCTATGGAAGAGACTGGACATGTGCTAATGTAGTTATGCTAACATTGGTTAATTATCTGAGTGATCATGCTCTGTGCATGTCCCAGATTGGGAGATGATTGTGCTGTTCAGGTACTAACCTCCCATTAGAAGTTGATGAGGCCTCTTCTACCTTGTGCTTTCTTGGATGCTAATCTTGACTGCCTAATAAATAGCTGATAGTTACTGACTGGTCCTGGCACTTCTGCATTTCAGGTGTCTCTGGTGCTGTTAAATATATTAAGCTTTTTATTTTTTAAGCTAACAAGAAAAGGCTGCCTGAGACATAGAGAACACTGTGAGAATGCAGAAAGGAAACTGAATTGGACCTGCACAAAATTCAACAAGTCGTAAATTGACAGAAACTAAAATATGCATAAGAACTTTAACCCAGGCTTTAAACAATACAAAGGATGTTAGCATGGGCTGACCCTGGACCCCTGGGGAAATTCACAGAGGTATGACCATATCCGAGACTTCATTTATGGAGTTGTTCTTGAACCAACATTGATAATCTGATCATCCAAAGGAATGAGTCAAAATGCGTCTCCCAGCTGCAAGGAAGGAATGTGACTGGGTTCAAACAAGAGACAATGATCAGAATAGTATTCCTCTTAACCTCGGTCAAAGAAGCTTTCTTATCATTGAATTAATGCAGAGATACATAAAAACTACCCAAGGTGCTGAAAATAAGTGTTGAGGGCTCAAACCTAAACGGGATATCTGTATCAGCCTCTCTAAGGCTAGAAAAACATGACAAAAGAGAGAATTGAAGAACTGTAGAAACCAGGGATAAGAAGAATGCTCGGAGTAATGAAAATAGGAGACCCCCGTGAGTGCTCAGCCACCGGTGCACCATCTCTACCAACTCTTCATCTCAGCGAAGCTTAGGGAACATCTTGGAAGAGAAGTGGGAGAAACGTAAGACTGAGAAGATGACAGCTTTAAAATTCTTTCTTCTGGACATGACATGGCTGTTTTCCAACATGAACTCACAGGACCTGTGCTTACCTGCACCAGATATGCATAAAATCAAAACATGTAAAACTTCAAGATAAAGGGGCTCCTGAGGACCATTGCTTAACGAGGAAAAATTGACAGTTGGTGGCTGTTGAGGCAAGGAGAGTCATTAATTTTTAGGAAAGTGGACCCTTGTCCCGTGCATCAGTGAATGATCTGAACCCGTGAACATTGCAGATCACTCAGTAGATTCATTAGATTATCAGAAATAAAGGGAGAGAGGAAGAAGAAGAGTCATGAAGCTTAGAGCACTATGTATTCAGAATGAAGTATTGTCATAAGACAAAGACTTTCCAAATCAAGCATCCTCTAGTTCAGGCTTTGTGGGGACCCAAGGTTTGGTGCAGGCTGCAGGTGTCTGCAGAGCACTGTGTGCTCACTGCACAGAGGTAGAGAGCAGAGTCACTGGGTTGAGAGTCTCTGATGTGCAGGAAAAGATGCAGGCTGGCTTTACTGAGGTGAGCTGTGAATCTGCCTTCTTCCTTTTCACCATCATTGAAGATGGACACCAGCAACTCAAGGCCTTTCCCAGAATGCTGTCTGTACCACCTGAAGTTGTTAGAAGCACGATCACTGAACGTGCAGTTGAGAGAGGCCTTGGCTCCCTCTGAGACGCTGAGGGATTCTGGGCTCTGCTGAACCTTCTGCTGGCTGCTCACCCCTGTGCAGAAAGACAAAGGTCAGACAATCAAGACTGCATGTATTTAGACACTAACATTCTAGAATTACTTTTCCATGGGTCTCCCATCCCTTAACTAGAGATTTAAAACATCTGTTTCTATGACTATCTTAGAATAAGCAATGACCTCATATAACACCTTATATCCAAAAGAAATACCTGAACTCACAAGTAAACTGGAGCCACAGGACCACTAGCGAAACACTCAAGTGTTTCATCATTTGCTCTTTATGACTCTCTTCAGGGGATTCAGATCTTAAGCCCCTAAAAATGAGTTTCACATTTCTAATGTTTCTCCTTCTGGAAACATCAAGATACCGTTCCACCAAGTAGGGGAAAAGCTCTTTTCAAACCCTTGTTTCATCAGCAAGCCCCTCCCCTTTATCTCCCCCCTCCCCCTCCCCTTCCCCTTCCTTCCTCCCGCTCTCCCCACCACTCTCTCATTCAGAAACACTTGAGAGTTTCCCCCAGAGTCTCTGAGAAGAGGCTGCCATCTTGTGGATATTGACAGTGACCAAAGAATTGCTAAAAAACAAACACCTCAGTCCCACTGTGTGAGATGCTCAAAGTAGATATCTGACATCTTTTGAAAGACAAATCCAAGAGACATTTGCTCCAAGTCAGTGTGGGAGAAAGTGTGTTTTCATGTATTTCAAGTTAAATTTGAAATACTTCCTATGTTTAAGCATCCACTTTCCTGTGTTCAGTGACTGATACATTTTCTGTCACCAGCTCTAAGTGAGATTATTTCACATGTACAGCTTCTCTCTGTGCCATACAACACACCTGTATAAAGTACTGCATCTTTGACTTTTGAAAGACTGTCTTTTAACTAAAGGAATTCTGGAAAAACCTGATGGGTTAAAATCTCACTTAATAAACATGGTCCCATCTTAAAATCCCAGGAACACTTTTTTCTTTTTTGAGACAGGGTCTGCTATGGTGGTTTGAATTAGAATGTCTCCCTTAAACTCATATATTTGATGCTTAGTCACTAACTGGTGGAATTGGAAAGAATTCCTAGGTGTGGCTTTCTTGGAGGTGGTATGTTATTGGGGTTCGGCTTAGAAGTTTCAAAACTCCAAGCCATTCACAGTTAGCTCTTGCTCCTTGTCTCTCACTTATGGAGCAGGTTGAAAGCTCTGAGCTACTACTGTAGTGCCTGCCTGCTTGCCCACCTGCCTGATGCTGCCATGCTACCTGCCATGATGATTATGGACTTAATCTCTGAACTGTAAACCCTCCATTAAACTTGTTCTTGTCATGTGTCACATCACAGTGGGAGAAAAGTAAGACAGGGTATGGTGGTGTAAATGAAAATCTCGCCATAGGCTCGTAGGCACTATTAGTAGGTACGGTCTTTTGGAGTAGTGTATCACTAGGGGTGGCTTTGAGGTTTCAAATGCTCAAACCAAGCCCAGACTCTGTTTTTCTGCTGCCTGCAAATGTAGATGTAGAACTCCCAGCTCCTTCTCCAGCAATATGTCTGCCTGCATGTTGCCATGTTCATAGACATGCTGACATCTCTGAACTGTAATCTAGCCACAATTAAATGTTTTCCTTTATAAGAGTTGCCATGGTCATAGTGTCTCTTTTCAGCATTAGAAACCCTAACTGAGACACGGGGTCTTTCTTTGTAGTTCTGGATGGCTGAAAGTCACTGTACAGATCAAGCTGTACTAGGGATGCTTTTTGTTTTCATAATCATTTCTATAATAGTAATTTTTATAATAATTTTCTATAAGTTCCATAAGAAAAATGTTTTAATTTATTTTCATTGTAATTGTTTTTTAAATTAAAAACATAATTTTAACAAATAAAGAGTCCAGAGTAAAGAGCCCTCAGAATATATCACTATATTTTGCACTAAAGAGATATTTGTATCCAACTAGAAAGCCAGAGCTATCTGATGTGTGTAGCAGAAGCCAAGGAGCCAAATCCTTTTCTTCCCAAATATCTTGTTCTTTAAAAATATAACAAATGGATTTGTCAATAAATGTGAAGGCCAAAAGAAACATGCAACAGCACATGAAAGAATCTGTCATGCTTCAGAAAATGTCTGAAAATTCAAAAGAAAACCTTAAAAGGCAATGCATGAACCAGAGGCACAGGGTTTATAATAAGCACACCTATTAGTAAGACGATTTTTAACAAATGACAAGATAATACATTGGATGAAGTAGAAATGCAGGAACCACATCATGCTGATAAACTAACAAATTAATCTGGCTGAAATCAGGGTTGTCCTGGAGAAGCTAAACGTGATGTTAAGG
Source organism: Rhabdomys pumilio (assembly GCA_030674055.1). NCBI lineage: Eukaryota > Metazoa > Chordata > Mammalia > Rodentia > Muridae > Rhabdomys > Rhabdomys pumilio. The sequence continues at coordinate 197,471,324 of JANHMN010000001.1, read as the reverse complement.
GAGTGTGAAGTCCTACAGGTTCACACAAGAGAGTAACACCTGTGACCATGACCCACAAAAAAAAAAAAAAAAAAAAAAAAAGCAACAGTACATTCAGTGTTAAGCTTTTATTTTCAACAAAAATAAATGGCTATTTATTCCACAGTAAAAAGCTGCTACTAAATTTATAAAAACTTCAAATATAAAATTTTATTAAAAATAATGTCAGGATAATTGTTAGAAAGAGATCTAGTATTTATTATATTTTATGCATTTATTTTTTAAGCAAGCTAAAAGCAAAAGGGAACATGCTACAAATGATATTAATTTTACATTTATCTGTATAGCAATTTTTATTATGTTCATTAATTTTATACAACTCCAACTTATTGCTTTTATATTTCAGCTTGTAGTGTTTTCAGCTTTTGTATATCAGAAATCAAAATCCTTTGATTTCTTTTTATAAATCTTAAAAATATATTTTATTAATTCATTGAAAAGTTTACATAATACGTTTTAATCCTGTTCTCAGCATTGTTGTCGCTCTCTGGTGAGCTTGCTAGACTATATTTTCTTCAGTTATGTCATTCTGTAGATGCTCAGGGAGGGCGGCATTGCCACCATCCTCTAGGTTCATACTGAGCTTTCTGGACATACGCCTTTTATGTTCCAGCAAGTTTGGAAAGATTTGCAGTCAAGATTTCTTCAACTATTCCTCCTTTCCCTTACTTTTCTCCTAGGATATTTTTATTGATGTCTTTATATGAGAAAATGTTCTGTAAAAATCTTAAGTTCTGTTCATTCTCTCTCTCTCTCTCTCTCTCTCTCTCTCTCTCTCTCTCTCTCTCT
>JANHMN010000001.1:197449011-197469860 GCA_030674055.1 Rhabdomys pumilio | reverse complement strand
TGTGTGTGTGTGTGTGTGTGTGTGTGTGTGTGTGTGTGTGTGTGTGTGTGATCTAAATGAAATTGCCAAATAATGGGGGAGATAGAGTCCCAAATGAATATCTCTTGATGAAATGAGGCTTCCAGTACTGGGATTGGGTTACAACTATTTGAGCTGTTGGCCAGAGGGGTCCCATGGGAATCCCCAAACAATCCAGGCTGTAGTAAAGATGACACATTGCTGCTCTCCACTAACGGATGGCAAGGCCCCATTGCTGAAGACAACATTACACAACTCACTTGTCATGTAGAAGATGAGCTTGTGCCTACATAGAGCCTTCACCCCAAGTTCATCTTTGATAAAGAAAGGTACTCTGCATGGTACCTAAGGAGAAACATGAGCAGCAGCTCAGCTACAAACCCTGTGATTCACAACGCTGCTCAGCTTGCAAGATGTGCTAAGGTAATGGTTGCAAAACTTGTGGGAGTAATCAAATATTTTCAGGTTTGACTTAAGACTCATACCCATACCTGATACTGTTTAGGTGCACAAGAACCTGAGACTAGATAGTCCAGGCACCTAGAACAAAACCAAATACTACTGTTTTTTTAATGTAGCAATAACATTATTCCTAATGACATTCTGCTGTACTCATAGATCAGTGCCTTAATGTCTCCATTAAAATCCCTTCATCCCTCCATCCCTCCATCCCTTCAGCCAAGGTTTAGGACATTCTGTTGAAGAGAAAACAGAGAGACTGTAAGAGCCAGAAGGGATGGAGGACACCAAAAACACAAGGCCCTCTTAATCAACATGATCAAAGCACATGCGAACTCAGTGAGACTGAGGCAGCATGCACAGTGCCTTCCTGGGCGTGCATCAGGTCCTTTAGGCATATATTATGGCTTTAGGCTTGAGTTTTTATGGGATTCCTGCGTGTATGAACAAGAGAGTCTGTTTCTTGTACATTCTCTTGGACTCTTTGCTTTGGTTTGTCTTATCCAGTTCAAGCATGTTGGTTATGTTCTTTATCACTATCCTTTAGAGCACTGGTTGCGTTCTAGTGAGAGGCACAAAGGGATTAAATACAGATGAGGGGGGAAGTAGGAGGAACTGAAAAGAGTAGAGGCCATGGAAATTGTAATCAAGATACATTATGTGAGAAAAAATCTATTTCCAATAAAAGGGAAAAGAAACATGGAGCAGAAGCAAGAGAACACAGCATGGTGCTTTTCTACTCACTTTCAGCTACTTTTGTCTTCAGCTCTTTGCAGTACAAATTCCATGTGCTTTTTTGCCACTATAGACTGGTCAGCTGTCCTAACAGGAGTGTCTCCTTAACATGGGCCTCTGTCGGAAGGCAACAGGCATTTCATGAGACTTTGTGTTACTCTGTGCCCACATGCAGCTCCAGTTTACCATCCTTTGCATGACAAGATGGGTGTTGTGAAACAAAAGAAAGCCCTAAAAGTTCACTGGTCTTTCATTCCTCAACTCAAAAGCTCCTTAGTGTTTCTAACCTTTCTTTCTTCCTCTGAAGACTTATTATGTTTATTTGTTGTTTAGCGAGTATTTTCAATTTTTTTCAGACAATATATTTTGATCATGATTTTACCCTCCTGCAACTCCTCCTAGATTCTATCCATCTTCCTTCCACACAAATATCCCTCTCGCTCACTCTCTCTTTCTCTCTTTCCCTCTTCCCTCCTTCCCTCCCTCCATACCTCCCTCCCCTTTCTCTCTCTCCCCTCCTCTCTCTCCCCCTCCTTCTCTCTCTCCCTCTCTCCCTCTCATCGAAAGTAAGCCCATAACAACAAAAATTAAAACAAACAAACAAAAACAAATGAAACAAAAATCACCAGAACAAAAAGCCCCTTATACAAACATGTTTAAAACAACAACAAAGACAGAAACATGGAGTTACGTTGGCCAACTACTTCTGGGAGTGGGACAATGGTATGTGGTTGGTGTACTCAGTGGGAGGTCCAGTGTAAAATGCAAAAGGTTTTTTTCTTTCAGGTATCCATTTCAAACAGCTTCTTGGTTAGGGGCAGGACCCAATATCTTCTTCCCTCTCTCAGTTCTGAGACCCTGGTTGGTTTGAACTCACAGTCTATGCGTTCACATGTGCATCCATCCTGTTTTGTCTGAATGACCCTATTTGCCTTGGAGTCATCTACCACTTCTGACTCTTACAATCTTTTTACCACCTCATCCACGCTGGCTTTTGAGTGTTAAGAGAGGGGAATTATGAATATATTCCATTCAGTACTCCAAAGTCTTCCACTCTCTTCACATTATGATTGTTGTAGATGTCTATGTTACTGCCCATTTACTGCAAGAAGCTTCTCTGGTGTAGGTTTAAAAGTGTTTTCTTTCTCCCATAACATCTGTGCCACTTTTGCTCCAGTGTATCTTGCAGGGGCTACTGTTATAGATTATAGAATTTGTAGGTGGTGGCTTGGATGATTATCTTTCTTTCCTAGTAGCACGAAGAATACTTTCCTCTACCATGAATTCTCATTGGTAGGGGTGAAACTTCCAGTCGGGCACCAGCTCAACTTCTCTGTAATCAGTGGCATAAGTAATACAGCAATAGGCATAAGCAGTCAGCAACGAAGCCTTATGATTAGATTGGAGATAAATCAATAAATAACCTTGGAAACAAGCTACAATGTCTGCTGCTGGGAGCACAAATGATATGACCGCTATGGAAATCAGTGTAGTGGTTCCTCAAAAAGCTAAAAATCAACCCAATACACCACTCTTGGACTTATACCCCAAAGCATTCCACATCTTAGTAAAGAGATGCCTGCTCATCCATGTTCATTGCCCTTCTATTAATACTAACCAAAAAAGTGTAAGCAACCTAGATGTCCATCAACTGATGAATGGACACTAAAAATAGGACACCCACACAATGGAATATAATTCAGCTGTAAGCAAAGTAAAACAGGCAAGTGGACTGAAAAAAACCATCCTGATTGAGGTAACTGAGATCCAAAAGGACAAATAATGCAGGTTTTTTCTTATTCATGAATGTTAGCTTTTAAGCTTTTGATATGTGTGCTATAATCTGAATAACCACATGTTACATATTTATTAAGGGTCTGGGGATAGAAAAAAATGATCTCTACTGAAGGGGAATACAATATAGAGTTAAGAAGAGATAAAGGGAATATTAGAATTGGCAAGGGTATAGAAGAATAGTAAAGGAGTGAATTTAGAGAGGGGCAACTAACAGGAAAGGCCATTTGAAAAACCACATGAAAAGCTACTAATGTAGAAGTGTCCTATAATATATACATATATGAGAAGAATCCAAATGGACTCTTTATACAATGGAGAGAGGAACTTCTAACTGCACATCTTATGCCACCAAATGAAACCTCCTCTTCCAGGAATGGGCAGCATCTTGTTGGAACCCCCACATAAACATTTCAGGGTCTGAAATGTTGTTAAGTTTTGGTTTTACCTATCCTCCAGGCTTGTCAACTGCACTAAACAGAAGAAATGGGAAGAGAGCTCTATAATGTTCTGAAAGTACAAAACACACTGCTTCTTTCCTTTTCTAAGCACAGCCTCAGTGAGCACTGTACATCCTCCTGCTATCAGCTTCATCAGAAAGTTGGTAAACTGGCTTCTGTATCCAGCATGGTGGCACATGTCAGTAATTCCAGAATGTCTGATGTAGCAACAACAGGATATCAAATTTGAAGCCAGCCTGAACATATTGAGTTTCAGACCAGCTTTGTCTACATGTTAAAAGCTTGTCTTCAAAACCATCCACAACCAACAACAATAAGAAGAAACTGAATTTTAGTTAATCCATTTGTAATCTCTAGCTGGTTGCTATGGTTTTAGATCATGATGATAACTGTTTTTTAGTTCATTATCCCATTATACACTGCAAAGTGGTCCAAGAGGGTCTAGTGGTGAACATATTGAATCTCTGTAGATCTCATAAAACTGCGCTTAGCCTTGTTCTCTTTTTTTCTTATTGTCTTAATTACTCTTCAATTGCCAGGATGAGACATCATGACCAAAGTATCCTATAGAAAAAAATAGTTTATTGGGAGCTTACACTTCAGAGGATGAGTCTAGGACCATCATGGTAGGTGGCATGGCAGCAGGTAGGCAGGCATGGCAATGGAGAAGAAGCTGAAAGCTTACATTTTAATACACAAGTATGAAACAGACAGAGAAAGCTACCTGAGAATGGCATGAGTCTTTTTAAACTTCAAAACCTGCCCCAATGACTTCCTCTAGCAAACATGTATCTACTAATTCTTCCCAAATAATTTCACCAACTGGTAACCAAGCATTAAAATATGAGTCTGCAGAAACCACTCTCATTTAAACCACTACACTATAGAACAAGATTCAGGTGTGAGTAAGAAATTAGAAAAGAAAATTTTAAAAAGGAAGGAAGGAAAGGAGAGAAGATAAAAGAAAAAGGGGAAGAAAAAGAAAGATTGAAGAGGAATCACCTATTTTATGCTGAGAGAAAAAGAAACACCCTTATCAACTGGCAAGGGACATTCTTTGTCCCTTAGGGGGTGAGAAAGGATGTGTGATTAATGCTCTTTTGTTTCTAGATCAACTACTACAGTTAAAAAAATAAAAATAGTCAATTATTTGTGAATCTCTGGTGCATTACATATTTTATTGGGTTTTCCAACAACGTGACCACCCTACATGTACCATTTCCCTGACTAATGCCATCAGGATACAACCTAAAAAGGCGTGGTAGAATCTTAGCTAGGGTTAGTATAGATATGATGAAACATCATGCTGAAAACAATTTGGAGAGAAGAGGGTTTAATGCTTACAATTCCATACCATTGGTTATCATCAAAGGAAGTCAGGACAGGAACTCAACTAGGGCAGAAACCTGGAGGCAGGAGCTGATAGAGGCCACTGAGGAGTGGTTCTTTCTAGCTTGCTCATCATGACTTGCCCAACCTGCCTTCTTTTAGAACTCAGAATCACCAGCACAGAGACAGTAGCACCCACAATTGTGCTGCTCTGCCCCATCAATCATTAATTAAGAAAATGTCCTACAAACAGAATCTATGGGGATATTTTCTCCATTGTGGTTCGCTCCTTTCAGATAACTCTAACTTGTGTTGCATTGTCATAAAACAAGCTAGCACAGGTAACAGTTTTCACTGTGACCATAGAAAACTCACTCACTGCTTCTGTTGAAGCAGGAGAATCACCAAGATCTGTGTTTTATTCAACTGTAAAGAAAATGAAATCATAAGATGTGAAGATAGATAGAAATCAAAACTGTTATATCGAGGAAGGTACAGACCCAGAGAGACAAACATGTTCTCTCTTATTTGTGGTTCTTATCCTGAATCTTCATCTGTGAGTGCATAGCCTACAGTGGCCACAGAAACCAGGAAAACAAAAAGGTGCTACTGGGAGAAACGGAAGAAGGAGTTGTAGAAAGTGGGTGTTAGGATGCAGGTGCTATGAAGGGAGAGATGGGAAAAAGCAAATGAGGTATTTAACTTGGAAGGGGGAAGGAAGGGAAATACAGAAGTGGTTACTAAGGGTGTTTTTAAAAGCAGTAAGGAAACATGTTATTCCATGTTTATTTAAAATACATACGTGTGTGAATAGATGATAGATAGAAAGAGAAAGAGAGAGATGGAGGGGGAGAGGGATGGACAGAGTTTGAATGAAGTTACTGCACTTGAGGTAACAATGCTCTCCACAAGGCTTACAAACTTTCTAACAAAGCCTCAGTTGCAATCATAGGAAACTTTCCTTTGAGAAATCAGAGAGACCCCCAATAACATTTGCTACTGCCACTGTCGCTGATTCCCTCCCAGAACCTGAAGGTAAGATTTTATTGTTTAAGACAGCATATACTTGAGATTCAAAACTTGGGAAAATCAAACTGGGCCCATCTTTGAACTCTCTGTAAGAATTAGCTCTCACAATATCCAAGGGGCTATTTGTGTTTCCAAACGAAAAAAAGTAATCAAGAGCCTTACTTAGGTATACTGTATATGAACCACAGCAATGACTAGCATTACACAATGTACGCCGTGGGAGCTACAACATTTGTGTAGCTGGATTTAAAGCCCATCAATGGAAGGAAATCCATGCCTGATATTGTAAACCTAGCTCACTTACCCGTGGCTGATGAGGCTATGAACCCTAGAAGAGAACATACTGATGCCACGTCCCTAAACCACCCTAATTTCTAACAAAACTCTAAACACATCATTATATACACACGTAAGTTTAGCTTTCACCCCTCAACAAAGGAGTTTCATTTTGCAGCAAAGAAATGCCACTAAAGATGTTCAGAAGTGGTCAAAGTGCAGAGAAAACTAACCACAGTGTCTATGCTCTACAGACAGCTCCAATCCAGCCCCTGCACTCAAGGCTCAAGGAACAGTGATGAAGGGGAGGGTAGAGGATTATAAGAACCAGAAGACAGGGACACCTGCTGTGAGACTGTGTCTTCTATGACAGGAGACCTGCATCTATGAAATCTCAAAAACTGTAGTCACCTAAACAAGACCTGCAAAAAAAACAACACCAACTGACAGATCAACATAGATGTGGAAAATCTCACAGGGCCTCACTCCTAAATGAAAAAAAAAAGGCAGACAATTAATGACTACTGCAGAAGAATCAGCTTTTTCCAGGGACAAGATGGTTGATAAGTTATTAAACCCAAGTGGTCTCTTAAATATATATACATAGGAGCAATGCTAAATAGACTCAGAAATTGTGTGTGTGTGTGTGTGTGTGTGTGTGTACATGTATGTTATGTGTATATGTGTGTATATGGGTGTATGAGTGTGTATATGGGTGTATGAGTGTATATGTGGGTGTATGAGTGTGTGTATCTGTGTATTTATGTGTATATATGTGTATGTGTATATTTATATGTATATATGTGTATATAATTATGCATGTATGTCTTTATGTGTCTGTGTGTGTGTGTGTGTGTGTGTGTGTGTGTGTATGTGTAAAAGTAATTAAAGAAGACAACATGAATTTGAGATGGAGTAAGGGATTTGTGGGAGGATTTGAAACAGAGAGGGCGGAGTAAAAATTGTATAAGTATGGCACAACTATATGAAATTTGAAAAATGTTTAAATTAATAATAATTAATCTATAAAATACTAACATATGAAAGAAGAAATACTGGATGCCTTTCCTTAGCTAGACTTCATCTGAGAAACACTGCTTGAGCAAAAACTCCTGAAGCAATATACACAATAGAGATGTGGGCGTTAAGGGTCTTATGAAGAGCTGTAGACTGTGGCTGATGGTTTTGCACTCTATCCTCTGCTCATTAGCACACATTCATCCTTGGAGTGATTTTTCCTTATTAATGGTGTTTCTGTTTCCATTTCTAAGCATATATCCCTGGTGCAATCCTTTTTCCTGGGACACAAGGGTGTGGTACTAGCTGCCTGCTGCACACAGATGCATGTCTCAGCCCTCCTATACTTTCCCCTTAACATTCAGTGCTTTTGAGCTGTTTCTCTGACTTCTTTGGTTAACTGGAGGGCTAATATTTTCTCCATCTCCTTACTTCATGGTGGCTGCCAGGATTTCCTGTGTTTTTATAATGTTTTTCTCTTAAAATCTGTTAAAAATATCCTCAAGCTTTCTTTTCAGACTGTTTTAAAATTGGCTAATGAGACAATGGCCCAAGAGGGGAAATTCAGTTCCCTGGTACAGTATTTAAAAGACTTGTCTGTCACCTATGCCTCCTGAAGCCTCCAGGAGCGGGTTTTGGTACTGGCTGTAAGTTTCTGGGGAGCATGGTGCGCCCACCACACAGATGTAGGTGGCAGTGTCATCCAGCAGGGAGACTGTGATGTGCAGAGTGCTGTGCTTAGCACCTTCATCCAGAGCTGCTGAGTATCTTCCATTTGACGTTCTGTCTTCTTTGCTAGTCAGGCCTGTCAGGGACACAAGACCTCTGCCTATGTCTTGTTTGTACCACCTTAGGTTGTTGAAGGGCATCACAGTGTAATTGCATTGAAGGATGCAGCTCTCTCCCTGACGGACAACCAGGGACTGGGGACTCTGCTTCACTTGGGTCTTGCCAGCCACCCCTATTTAGAAAACAGTGAGAGATTCCAGAAATCAATCATCTACGCTTAGTACTTGTAGTTCTCCTCCTTGCTTCCCCTCTACAAGCATCTCGGGTTATCTACAAATAGGCTACTGTGGCTCCCTCCTCCTGGCACAAGGAATTACAGCTTTCCCCTAAATCCTAAGATGTTCATTGCCTTCCTATGGCCCCTAGGTAATACCTCCACTCACTCACAGTGATAATGCAGCCACAAAACCACCCAGCAGGCACTCTGGGACTTTTTCATGGTTGTTCTGTAGACGTCTGCCCCAAAGCTACTGCCTTGTTTCATCAACTCTTCCTTGTAACATTAAATGGGGACTCTCAGGAAGTACAACCAGCCAATCAGAGACCTGATACACACACACACACACACACACACACACGCACGCACGCACGCACGCACACACACACACACACACGCACCAGCTCCTGGAGACAGGACTAATGCAAGCACTGCCATCTTGGGGTCAGAACTATATTTGTGCAAACTCCTTGAGTAGGCTTTTTGTGGTTGCTTTTTATTGTTGGCAATTTGACACAGGATATAAATTCCCTCCTTCCCCCCCCTCTCTCTCTCTCTGTGTGTGTGTGTGTGTGTTGTAAATCATAGTAGAATATCTATCAGAATTTATTTCAGGACTACATAAGACAGTTAATATTTACTTTCCTCATCTGAAAATAGATGCCAAAGGATTTTTGAAAGTTTGAATAGAAATGCTTCATGGCAGAAGCTAATGATAGTGACTAGCCTGAACTTAGTCCTCACCTGAACGTAAAGGTCTTTAGATGTGACTTCCCTCTGTTCTATTTGCAACCATGTTACCAATTTCAAAAAAAAACAAAACAGATTTTGTCAAAAAGCAGGTACATTCAAGTTCTGTGTTAAAATAAATATTTGTATTAATTCTTTGACAATTTCACGTTAGCACACAATGTGTTTCTGACTGACTATAAAATTCTCCTCTCATAGTAATGGTTTGATTTTTTTGACCATTCATTATTAGTTCAACAATGTTTTTCAAGACCTGTGCTGTCAAATTGCACATAAGGACCAGCGATTCTCTGTGCTCATAAATTACACACTAGTGCAGGGATAGTTCTCTGTGCTCATAAATTACACACGAGTGCAGTAATAGTTCTCTGTGCTCATAAATTACACACGAATGCAGGAATAGTTGAGTATCTGGCATAGATACCAACAAGTGGTAAGTGCCGAAGGTTTTAAAAACTCCTTTCTTAATGCGCCTCATTTCTCAGTGAAATTGGAGCTGTGAAATGTTTAGAAATGTGAGGATTTACTGTGTGTCTAAGATCTGATGCACAGAGATGATGAAAATCTAAAGGAAACTGGAATAATCCTTTCACGCAGGACAAAGCAAGCTTTTAGGAGAGAATTGCTAGAGGTAAAGACGATGTGGTCTCTGGTTTCGTGACAGCATGGCCGCGCCACAGCATCCAGGCAGTTAATCTAACGCTTGTCTAAACCTCACTGTGCGGCAGGTGGACCTCATGTGATCATCTTGAAGGGCTTAAGAGAAAAATGATAGTTTGGCATTGTGACTCGGGAGGCAGAGGCTGTAAGTTTGGGGCAAGCCTGGTTTACAAACAGAGTTCCAGGATGGACAAGGCAACATAGAGAGACATTGTCTCAACTTTAAAAAGAAAGAAAAGAATAAAAGAGAGAGAGAGAAATGCTGGAGTTTCCCATACAATATTAGAAATTTTCTTCTGCACAATAAATGTCCCCTTCAGTTCTCCAAGTTGCTGTTGCTCCTGGGTCTTTGTTCTTCTTCCTTCTTAAGAATTCAGTGGAGAATATTCGCTAAGTTTACTCTTCGCTAGCAAAGACTCCCAGTAATGGGCAACACAGAGCCTGAACTGACCATCTTCTCTAACCAGCAAGGCCTAAGGTGGAGGGATTGGGACACCAACTCAGCAACAAGACCTTTGATCTATAGTTTGTCCTACCTGCAGAATGTTCTGGGACAAAGTCTAGCAGAATCATCAAAGAGAGCAGAGAGACTTCATTCAGCAACTGATGGGTACAGATGCAGAGTCCCACAGATGAATATTAGACTGAACTCCCAGAGTCCTGCAGAGGATGGGGAAGAAGGATTGGAAGAAACAGACAGGTTAAGCACAATACCTCCATGAGAATAAGAACCACAAAATCATCTGACTGGGACTCATGGGGACTTGCAGAGATCAGGGAGCCTGTAGGGTCTTCCCTAGGTCCTCTGCATATATGTTATGGCTGAGTAGCTTAGTATTCTTTGAGAATCCTAACAATGAGAGTGAGGACTGTCCCTGGATCATTTACCTCCTTGTAGGACCCTTTTCCTCCTACTGAGTTGCCATGTCCAGTCTTGCTGTGGTGGTTATGTGTCTGGTCTTGTTACAACTATGTTTGGTTAATATCACAGGAGCCCAGCTCTTTTCTGAGGGGAGGTAGGGGTATGGATCTGGGGGAGTAGGAAGGTAAGATGAGAAACTGAGGGAGGAGAGGGAGAGAACACTGTGGTTGGACTATAATATATGAGAGAATAACAATTTTTTTTAAAAGATTTCCACTGGGCTTTGTTAGGGAACAATTGCTGCTCTCTGACTTCGTTCCTTCCAGACTCTGCTAGGCCATACCATGCAGATGCCACTTTTTCCAGCACATTTGATTATCTGAACATAGATGGGGTTTTAAATGTAGCTCAGTGCAGACTATTTTCCTTGCTTGTATGGGGCTCTGGATTTGATCCCCAGCACTGCAGCCAAATAGCTTAAATGTGATACCACAATGACCCCGGAGACTTGTTCGTTCATCTAATGATTTGTGAAGTTAATGTAGCCTGGCACGAGGACACTTGTATGATTTTCACCAATCACGGCTGCACACAGAAGGCTGTGCTGAAGCCAGAGTGATTTCTGGGCAGCTGCTCAGTTGTTGCCACCTGTTGCCTCTTGGTTTGTGCTCAGCTCCCCCTGCAGTTTCGACCACTGTGTCAGCCAGAACACAGTAGTACACAGCTGAGTCTGACTCTTGCACTGAGGCTTTCTGCAAGTGGAAGGAGGTGGTTTCTTTATTGTATGTGGCTTCAAACCCTCTGCTGCTTCCCTTCTCGCCAGCCGTAATGACTTTTAAGAGGAGTTGTAGACCTTCTCCAGGATATCGAACATACCAGAAAAGATTAGGGTAAGCTATGCTTGTGGTTGAATATGTGCAATTTATTGTCAGGGACTTGCTTTCTGAGATGGTCACTTGGCCTTCTGTTTGAGTCACGGAGTCTCCGTGGGTCCTTCCTACATTGCAAGGGGAGGAAAGAAAAGAAGAGGGAGATGAGCTCTGGGTCGCCTTGAAGATAAGGGTCTTAAATAACTTACGGCTAAAGACTTCTCTGTGTACTTACCGAGTATGAGAAGTATCGCAGCCACGAAGCCTGGAGAAGAGTCCATTTTTAGTGTCATCTAGAAACTGGTCTTGATGCTTAGCATGAAAAAGTGTTAACTCAGAGAAACCGTGAATCATCTTAGATATAAATCACTCAGGAAATGAGCCGGTGTTAGGAATCTGCGCCCCCTGGTGGAGAGGAAATGAACTGAGGATGGATGTTACCTTGTGCCCTCTTCCTGAACTTACCAGTAAGTCAGTCTTTTGGCCCTTTACATCTAAAGACAGCTATCAAGACAAATCTTTGTGAGTTTGCCAGCCTGGCTTACAAATAGAGTTCCAGGATGGACAAGGCCACATAAAGAGACACTGTCTCAACTTTAGAAAGAAAGCATCTCAAAGTTGTTTTACTTCAGATTACAGCTTCTAAGCACATACACACAAATAACACAGACTTTTCTATATTCTTGCATCTATTGTGAGTCAGCTTGCAATCCACAGAAATCCCACGAAAGTGCTTCAGGTTAAAATCGAATAAAGCAATAAGAAGTCAACTCATGCTGATTGATTCTGTTTTCCAGGAGTTATTGACATATATAAGATAACAATTTATATTTGTTTGTTTGTTTGTTTGTTTGTTTTTTAAAGAATTATCTATTACTTTATTTATCTGAGTGCACTGTTGCTGACACACCAGAAGAGGGCATTGAATCCCATTACAGATGGTTATGAGTCACTATGTGAGTGTTGGGAATTGAACTCTGGACCTCTCAAAGAGCAGTCAGTGCTCTTAACTGCTGAACCATCTCTTCAGCCCAACAATTTACATTTGTTAAAGGAAATAAAAATAATAAATACCTGGTCTGGGTGCAAAATTACTACTTGAATAGCTATATTTTCTCTGCTCTATTATAACTATATTTTAAGATTGTCATCTTTCAACAGAAGTTTTTCACATTCTATAATCCATGTATAAGTACGAATTCCAGAATCACTGAAAAGTAGAAAGTATGAATTCTAGACAGAACAAGCCCCACAACATACATAATTGAACCCCAATGATCTGATATTGATGTTTTATTCACTTATAACTTCCTTGTCTTCAACACGGAATTATCAACCGTCAGGCAGGCGCTGACGCTTTGCTTTATGGTGATCCAGAAGAAAGGATACTTTAAACGGTTATTAGCACTTGGGCCTGGCTGGCACCCACTCTCCATGGATAAAGGAAGTATCAACGCAGAATCAGCCTGTGATAATTCCTCAGATACAGACACAAGTAACAAATTCAAGGCCTGTTATTCTTTGAGTTCATGTATCCCTTCTTCTCTTCCATTTCACAAGTCACACCAGCAGAACTCCTTTACAGAACTATGGTATGAAACTTGGAAAACATTGGATATAAAATTTATTCTTATACATGACAACAATAACATAAGGATTGAATGAAACTGTTTTTTTTTTTTTTTTTTGAAAAGTATGGTGTGTTATTTTTGCAGAATGAAGAGTTCTATAGATGGATGGATATCCAACAAATATGAATGCACTTAATATTACTTAAAATTTTACTACCAATGTTTAATTCACTGGTTGAGAATTTTATGCATGTACACAATGTGTTTACACACAGGTGTTTTTCCCTTCAACTTCTCCCAAGCCCCTACTATAACATACTTGAGGTGGTAAACTTTCTTTCTTAACATGTATCACACCTTACTTATAACACTTAAAATAATTGTAAAGTTGCTGCCTTTTAAGGCTCCTAAGTCCCACCTTGGTGTTCCACTTGCAAGGAAAGAGGAAGTTACAATGCAGGATAGTTTATCAGCCAAACTCCACCATTCTAACTTTGGGTACATATAACAACGGAAGGTGAGAGGTGGAAGGAATGAGTCAGAGAATGAAATCTGGGATGGCAAGAACATGCTGATGGTAGCAGACCTGGCAAGAATGTGTTGATGGTAGCAGACCCGGGGCTGTATAAAAACTCCACCTGGCAGCAGTGACTGCTTATTCAGAACAACTAAGTGAAGGGTGAGGCTGGAGAAAAGGAACTCATAATATGTCACTTTTCCAGCGGACTTCTAAGAACTAGTATTGGTTTATCAATAAGAGCATGGATTGGCACATAGCAGGTAAACCTAGGTACAGAAAATGAGACCTTTTATGTTAGAATTGTGGAGGACTATAAAATAGAATAAGTTTCCATCATAAAATATGTTGCACAATAGACAGTTAATAATTACCTTAATAAACAGAAGGGCATAGGTTTTTTTTTTAATTCTTGCTGTGTTATTAATGTAGAACTGCATGTTTAATTTCTTGACATAAATATTACATTTCTATCAAGATTGTAAACTTTTATGTGTCATCTTTTAGCTGTTGAACTAAGGTTATCTATGACTGACTCCATAATAAAATTTAGTAGTACACTTAGTATGAATGCATTACAAGCCATCTACATGAAGGTGAGACACACCCAAACAGATTTTTTTTAAAAAGCACAGAGAATACAAAATATAAAGTACCAGAAAAAATAAATGTCCCAAAAAATATTGCTGATAAAATATCAAATATAAAGAAAAACAAGGAAAAGATACTAAAGGAAGTGATGGAAAAAGCACAAGCTATATTTTTTTAAAACTATAATGTTAGCAGCTGATTTCTCAATGGACACTTTAAAAGCCAGAAGAGATTGGAGCAATGCACCTCAATTTCTAAAAGACCACAGATGCCAAGCTAGAGTATTGTGCACATGAAAACTACTTGTAATTGAAGAGGAAAGAAAAACTTCACATGATGTACAAAGCTAAAGGGACTCATATTTACCTAAGCAGCCAGAGAGCACTGGAAGCCATTCTTCAGACAGAAAAGGGGGATAAGCTCAGCCAAGATGAGGTAGAAAGAAAGCAAAGGAGATTACTGAACCAAAAGTAAAACTAAGAACACTGGCAGCAAAACAACAAGACCTAAACACAAAGTAAATTACTCCTTCGAATGATAATTTTAAGTATTGATGATATAAATTCCCCAAACAAAAGACATGGGCTAGGTAAATGAAAATATATGCATATGCATATGCGTACGATTCCCTGGGGATTCCAGCTCCTGCTGTGGACCCAACTTAGCTCTTTCTCAGAGAGGCTTTCTGCTTTCTCTTTTTAACACATCCTCATTGAGTGTGTGTGTGTGTGTGTGTGTGTGTGTGTGTGTGTGTGTGTGTGTAAGTGTGTAAAAGAAACTTTTATTTACCAGGTGCTATTGTTGTCTGAGAGGCTGGCTGCTCACCCTTTCTAGTTCTTTTGGAAATCTGGCTGGATGATTTAATCCAGGTGTTCTGGCTCAAACTCCTCTCCAAGCTGACTGATTCAAACTATCTTCTCTCAGACTGATTCAAACTGTCAACTGTCTTCTCTCAGACTGATTCAAACTGTCTTCTCTCAGCTTCTCACTGAATTTTACTCTATTTGAAAACAAACAAACAAACAAAAAAACTGCCTCTGAATTCTACAAACTGAACTGCAGTGAGTGCATGAACTGACTGGAACTCCACAAACTCAACTGAACTTAACTGCATTCAACTGAACTCTCGACTGACTGACTCACTGTCCCTGAACTGCTCTAAACAGCTTCTCTTTCCTGCGCTATTCTCCCATGAGTTGGGAATATCCTAGCTCTGACTCATTCTGTCAAATCTTTCTCTGATTCATTACTTTGTCTGCCCCTTAATTAGATGTCACTTTCAAACATGGCTTCTTCTTTCTACCTTCTTTACCTTCATTGTTAGGGATCAAAGGTGCACACTAAGGGCATGTCTGTATTCCAGCCAGATCGTATTGTAATCCAGGGCATGTCTACATTCTGACCAGATCATATAGACCTACAAGGCCTTTGGATGTGATCCCTTGCCAAAGCAGCCATAGTGCTGTATTAAAATATCTGTCTCTCTCTCTCTCTCTCTCTCTCTCTCTCTCTCTCTCTCTCTCTCTCTCTGTGTGTGTGTGTGTGTGTGTGTGTGTATGTGTGTGTGTGTGTGTGTGTGTGTGTTCGTGTGACTAATCCATAGGAATATTTTCTACTAGGGATCCACAGAGATCATACTGGATCTAGACTCAGGTAGGCAATTTTCAGTAGCCTTTCTATCCTTCATTACAATCTCTCCAGACTTATTTTTAGTCCAGTAATAGCCTGCTTACAGGAGCCTCTCCTCCATCCACACTTCAATTGCATGGATTCAGAACCCAGACCTCTCAGCTCCTTCCCCTGGGCACTCTCAGAATAACCTCCTAATCATTCTCCAATCCTTCCTGTCACCTGACAACCCACAGAAGCACTCTACAAGAAACCCTATAGCCACCACAGTTGCCTAGGTTCCAGAGAAGGCAACAGCAGTCAAATAACAGAATACTCACCCAACAAATGCAAGATCAGATATTAACATGAAAAAAAAAACACCTCAAAAATAATGACTACAAATGCCTAGATCCCAGCACAAAAACACAGGCATGAACAGCCGAGACACTGTTCCTCCATCAGATGCCACTAGTCTTATTGCAGTAGGCCCTAAGAAATACAGTATAGATGAAGCTCAAGAAAAGGACTTCAGAATAGTAATTATAAATATATTCAAGGACTTTAAAGAGGATATGAATAAATCCCTAACAAATCCATCAAAACAAAAACCAGTAGAATAAAACAATGAAAACAATACAAGATATGAAAATTTGAAAGTAGAATTTAATAACAAAAGAATCATTAAAAAGTACTAAACAGAAATAAAAGTGGACTTGAAAAATTTAGGATGACAAACAAACAACAAAGTGCAAAGGTAAAGCCTTGCCAATGACGGCGAGACATGGAAAAGAGAATCTCAGGTGTTGAAAACAAGGTAGAAAAAAATGAATGGCTCAGTCAAATAAAATGTTAATGGAAAAAAATGAACACAAAACACCAGGAAATTTGTAACACTATGAAAAAAGCAAACCTACAAATAATAAAAATGGTAAGAGAAGAAACCCAGGTCAAAGTACAGAAATCTTTTTAGCAAAATCATAGGAGAAAATCTCCCCAATTTAAAGAAAAAGGTCCAAGCACACCAAATAAACAAAACTAGAAAATAAATTATTCTTCAAAGCAGGAACTGAAGAAACATTCCCTAATCCTTCTTATGAGCTCACTATTGCCCTAATACCAAAATAAACAAAGACCTAGTCAAAATAAGAAAACTATATAACAACTCCTCTTAGAAACACAGATTCAAATTTTCTCAATGAGATACTTGAAAACCAAGTCCAAAACCACAGAAAATAGATTATTCACCATGATCAAGTCAGCTCATCCTAGAAATGAAAGAATGGTTTAGCAATTTACAAGTCCAAAATCAAACTAAATGGAAAGAAGTTTAAGACATTTCCACTAAAATCAGGAACAGACAAGATAGCCATTCTATTCATAACTGTCCCCCATACTACTTGAAGTCTCGGCTAGAGCAACGGGACAAGTGAGGGAGATTGGGAGAACACAAATAGGAAAGAGAGAAGTCAGAGTACCTGTATTTGTACATGATATGATTGTATATATAAGTGACCTAAAAGTTCCACCTGAAAACTCCTACAACTGATAAATACAGGAAATTAGTGGGATACAAAATTCACGATACAAAAGTCAGGAGGCTTCCTATGAAGAAATGAGAAGCAGACTAAGAAAAAACCTGGGAAAGAATACATTTCACAATAATCTCAACAAATAAAATATCTTGGAATAACTCTAACCTAGCAAGTGAAAGACTTGTATGATAAAACTTCAAAGACATTAAAGAAAGAAATTAAAAAAGATAGAAGAAGATGGATCCATAGATTCATAGAATTAATATTATGAACCTGACATCCTACTGAAAGCAATCAACAAAGTCAGTGCAATCCCTCTCAAAATTCCAACACATTTTTCACAGAAATTAAAAAAAAAAGCAATTCTCAAATTCACATGGAAACACACACACACAAATCTAGGACAACTAAAACAACCTTGAATTATAAAATAACAGCTGGAGGGGTCACCATCCCAGGTATCGAGTTATAATACAGAGCTATAGTAATAAAAACAGCATGCACTGGCATAAAAACAGACACATTCAGCACTGAAATCAAACTGAAAAGTCAGACATAATTTCACACACCTATGAAAACCAGATTTTTGACATGTCATTCAAATAAAGTGGCAGCCTACAGAATGGGGAGAGATCTCTACACATCTGATAGAGGGGTAGTATTTAATCATATTCCTTTTAAATGGAAGATCAAGACAACAATTGATAAAGAAAAACCTGGATACATAGCTGAACAGAGTGTTCTCAAAAGATAAAACACAAATGGCTAAAAAGCACATTAAGAATTGTTCAATATACATAGCCATTACAGAAATGCAAGTTTAAAAAGATGTCAAGGATTATCTTACCTGAGTCAAAATGGTCAAGATCAATAATACTAATGACAGGATGCATTGGTGAGGATACAGGCAAATGGAAACCATTATTTATTATTTGGTGATAGTGAAAACTTGCATAGCCACCATTGAAATCAGGTGTCAATTTTCCTGAAAATAGACCTACCTCAAGTTCCAGCTCTACCACTCTTGGATATATACCCAAAGGACTCCACACTCATCCATGTTCATATCTACCTTATTCACAGTAGGTAGGAACTGGAAACATCCTAGATGTCTATCAGCTGATGAATGGATAATGATGGTGTGACACATTTACCCAATGGAATATTATCCTGCTGTTAAAAACTGGGATTATAAAATTTGAAAATAACTGGACAGAGCTAGAAAAAAAATAACCTAAGTGAGGTTACCTAGATCCCCCTCTAAAAAAACAGTCAAATATTACATGTTTTCTCTTCTATGTGGACATTAGCTTTTAAGCCCTTGATAGGCATGCTACAATCCAAAAAGAAATCACAAAAGTACCCAGATGATGGACTTAGTAGGAGGAGAGGATCTCCAATGAAATAAGGAGGGGATGGAAGAGAATGATAGAGGAGGGAATGTGGGAAGGGACAATTAACACTAGGCCATTTTAAAAACCACATGAAAACCTACTAGTGTAAAAACTTCCTATAATATACACATATATAAAAGGAATCTAAATGGAGTCATTAAATGATAGAGCAGAAAATGTCCTATCTAGACATCTTACATCACCAAGTAAACCTACAGTGCCAAAAATGGGTTACATCTTGTTGAATCATAAGCCAAGGAGGCCCCCCATGAAAACCCCTAAACATCACAGGCTATTGCCAAAGCTATTTGTTACTCTACATAACCCGAGAGTAAGATCCCATTGCTAAACACAACTCTTACATCTGGCATCAAATATGGAGAAGCTGAGCTGTTACCTAACTAGAAGCTTGTCTTCGACTGATTAGCATTCTTGTTATTGGAAGGTACTTTCCACACTACCAGAGAAGAAAGGCAGTCATCAATATCTCTCAGCTACAAACCCTGAGAACTATAACAGTGGCCTGCCTGCAAGATATACTACTGAAATAGTACCACAAAAGCTATAGGAGTAAGCAACCACTTTATTTACTGGACTGAAGGCCCACTCCATGAAATGTAACCCATTCCTGACACTGACTGCTAAAGTGGCTATGAACACGGGATTAGGTGAATCAAGGACTTAGGAGAAAAGCTACTATTGTTAATCTGCTAAATGAACATATCAATAAAATTATTCCTAATGGCACTGTTATGTACATAGATCAGTGTGTTGCTCAAACTTCATCAGAGAAGCTTTTTCAAGCAGCGTATGGGAATTAACATAACATCGCTCAGCTGGCCATTGTGTAGAATGTAACTTTGGAACACTCAGTCCTAAAAGGAACTTTTTCATCAAAGCTCTCCCCTTCAAAAGGATCTATGTGGAAGAGAAAGATTGCAAGAGCCACAGTTAACGAATGATTCCAAGCAAACACTATCTTCCAGACACAACTAGAGCAGCTTTCTTACAAACTCAAAGAGACTGTGGCAATATGCAGAAGAGTTACACAGGTTTAATTCAGATAGATCTCAACACTGAGAGAGGGAAGTGAAGCCTGAAACAAGGTAGGTAGATGCAGGACCTATGAAGGAGGCATAGGTAACATGGAGGAATACTTACCTGACGAGCGGAAAGCAACATACATTGGGAGGGAGGAAGGGAGTCAGGGAGGGAGGGAGGGAGGGAGAGAGGGAGGGAGGGAGGGAGGGAGGGAGGGAGGGAGGGAGGGATAAGCAATACTAAGGCTGTTTAAAAAGCCATAGAAAATCATGCTATCTTATGATTGCTTAAAAATGCATATGTAAGTGCATCTGTATATGTGTGTGTATATATTTTAAAGAAATTATGACATTTTGATGTGACAATTATTCCCAAAAAGAACACCCCCAAACACCCTAGTTCTAGGCATATCTCCTTTTGAATTGTTAATCAGGAGAGTCTATAAACCCCCAAAGCTATACAGCCAATTGCCATTGTCCAGATAGAAGACTTCAGCTTGTGTAAAACTGACATAAAACTAGCCAGCACAAGGCCCACTCACTATGATAGAATCCATGCCAGCTATTCTAAGCCTAGCCCACTATACATGTCTGATTAAGCCATGAACCCTGGATAAGAAACTACTAATGCCACTTTCCTAAACCAGGATTATTTCTAATTGTATTTTAAATATACCCTTATACCCAAAGATAAGTGTAGCTTGTGGTGGTTGGAATAAAAATGACCCCATAGGGTAATATATTTGGATGGTTTGTCCCCAGTTGACAGATGTTTGGGAAAGATTAGTTCTTAGATGTAGCCCTGTAATAGGAGTGCTACTACTGGGTTCTCTCTCTCTCTCTCTCTCTCTCTCTCTCTCTCTCTCTCTCTCTCTCTCTATCTCTCTCTCTCTCTCCTGCCCTGCTTCATGGCTGTCATCCTAACATGGAAGCCCTCAACAACTTAGCTAGCTAGCATCATGCCTACCTGATTGTTGTCCCGCTCCCTCCCATGGTGATCATGGACTCATCCTCTGAAACTGTAAGCCAATCCCCCAGTTAAATAATTTCTTTTTACAAGTTACCTTGGTCATTGTGCTGCCTCACAGTGATACAAAGTAACTAACATATATATGTGTATACAAAAATTCTTTTAGGAATTTTAAATTAAAAAAGTAAACTATTTTGGAGTTGTTTCTCAAAATAAGGTTTCTCTGTGTAACTCTGGATGGCCTTGAAGTCAGAGATCCACTTGCCTCTGCCTCCTGAGTTCTGGGATTAAAAACATGAACCACTTTTCCTTCTCTCTCTCTCTCTCTCTCTCTCTCTCTCTCTCTCTCTCTCTCTCT
>JANHMN010000001.1:197389692-197447192 GCA_030674055.1 Rhabdomys pumilio | reverse complement strand
GGCTGTGAACCATGAGAGCTACAATACTGACCACCATGGCAAGATACAGATATGGCCATAGGCACAGGAGCAGGGTGAATGTTATGGGAGTGGAGAAGCACTTTCCAATTAAAATTCAGGCCTACTTCATGGTAGAAAAAATGTATGACTGGTGCTATATACCAGCCAAGAACCTATGACCATGGAGCTTATAGATGTCAAGGGAGAAACTACTACTACTACTTTTGCTAAATGGATGTGGTGTCAAACTTCCCTCTACCTTTACAATATCAATAGATTAGTGTGGCAGGCAATCCTAATTAGAGAAATAATCTTTTGTGCAGCAGATGGTGGGAAATACATAGACTCCCAACTGGTCACAATGTTGTTTCTTTTAAATTTTTATTTTATTTTACATAAGACCATTTTGACACAGAGAGAGAGAGAGAGAGAGTGAGAGAGAGAAAAGGGGAGAGATATAGATATATCATACTTTTTATCCCCCAATGCTCTACCTTCTCTCTTCTTTTTCACATTCCATTAGTGCCTTTTTATTTCTCAGACAGCCTTCTTCTATTTTCATATCATACATACTACATTATATGATGCATATGCAACGTCTAAGATCCACAAACAAGATAATCACATGGCATTGGTGTGTGTCTTTCTGAAACTGACCTCATTCATTTTATATGATAATCTTCACTTGCAGCCATTTTCCTGCAAATGACATAACTCCATTCTTCTCTGTGGGGGAAATGATCTCTTTTTTGCCTAAGAATGCCACTATTTCTCCCCCAATTCCTCTGTTTCTCTGAGGTTTGTTGACTTAGAGTCTTGGGGAGAAATTCCAAGAGGTATAGCTAGGTTTCATAATATATTTAGTTTTAGTTTGGTTTGCTGGTGGGTTTTTTATTCAATTTTTTGTAGAGCCCCCATTCTGATATCCTTATAAAATATTTCTTAAAAGAAATATGAAAAAGAGATACACTGGATATTTTAAAGTCATATATTATCTCAAACTCTGCTCTTATAGAATAATCTTGCTAGAGCCCTCACTTGAGGCATTATTAATAACCAAAAAAAAATCATATCTTCATCATATAGATGACTATAATAAAATGAACAGATTCTATCTCTGTGAGAAAGAGGCAGGGTAATGAGTCTTTGAACTGTTTCTACTCTAAAATTAGAAACCATTTTGAGCCAGAGATTGCAATGAGAAATCTGACTTGCTCTGAGAAATGTTCAGCTTGCTTTTAGAAAAGTCCTTGAATTGTTTCTACTTCAAAACTAGAAAAAAAATTTTGACTCAGCAATTACAAGGAGAAATCTGACTTGTTTTGAGAAATGTTTCCCTGTGACTGAGAAAAGAAAAATTGGAAAAAAGTGGTAAAAGGAAAATTGGAATTTCAAAAATCACCATGCTACTCATTTGTAAAAGGTAAACACGTAAACTAATTCTCTGTTTATTTATTTTCCTCTGTGATGGGGATCAAATCCAGATTTTCATGCATTCTAGATAGTATTTTACCACTGAACTATGTCCTAGCTGTGAAAGTTTGTTTTTGACTAGACTTTATTTTCTGGTGTTAAAATGGATATTATATTTTTAAATGCAGTGAGTGGCGTGTCATTTCTGGCACTTCCTCTACCCTGGGAGTCAATCTTCTAAAGATGAGCACTGGCTACCTTGGTCACTCATTTTTCTCCCAAACTTCACAATAGTGTGCTTTCCACAAATCACTGAAGGAAAATCTTTCAGCTCTGTATTCCCAACATTGTTTCCTACTGCCTAAGAACCATTTTGATCTACTTTAATTTTCTGATGCTTTTATTGTTTCTGAGAGTAATTCTTGGGACATCCAAACATTGCCTGGGTCTGCTGCAGGGGCCATACAAAAGGAAACTGACTCCAAAGAACCAACTGAGAATTTGTTTCTGTTTTTTACTATTTTCTTTTATCCTTTTATGCTATTGCATAAGGGAAGGATAACCAACTCTGAAAAGTTTTCAGAAAAGTCACATGGCGGTCTCTAGAAGCTTTCTAAAAGATCACGAATATAAGAAGACTTTTAATGAATTTATCCTCTAACCAGGAAACTATGCCCCTACTAAGCATTATAGGCTAGCAAATAGGTCCAGTGCAAATACTAGGTAACCTTTTTGGAATTGTTGGCCAATGAGGTCTCCTAGACCCCACTCCTCATACATTACAGGCTAGTGCCAATGCTCTTAGTTACACTACAGCACTTGATGGTAAGAACTTATTACAGAGATTCCGTACATTTAAGTCATGAACATGGAGAAATCAAGCTTGTACACACTTGAAAGTTTCACCTCTACTAGTCAGCTTTCATGGGGATGGAAGATGCTATGCACCCTCCCAGAAGAGAATGATCATCATCAGTCTTACCCAGCTGTGAATTCTGAGTGCAATAATAATAACTGGCCTGGTAAGCCATAAACACTGGCTTAATAGAGGCATGGATATACTGGGAATAACCACTCATCTCCCAATTGGATTTAAGACTTGATCTGTGAGATGAAATCCATACCCAAAACAACTGGATATAGTATTAAACAATTCTTAATGATTTACTGCCATACCCATAAGTGAATGCCTTTCTCAAATCTCATAAGAGAAGCTTATATTTGAAGTCAACAGAAATCAACACAGAGACCCATAACCAGCCAAGATACAGATATAAAAGACTGCACAATGAGACCAGCCAAAAATGGGACATCTCAGGAAATTTTGCAGAGGAGAAAATGGAAAAATAAGAGTGGAGTTGGTAGGTGACTACAAAGTTTATCCAAACACAGCAGGACAGTTGTGTATATGAATCCATGATGGTTGTGCATAAGACCAGTGCAAGTTCAAGTCAGAAAAAAATTCCTGCATAGAGATTGATCAGGACATGTATTACTGGTCACACACAGTAGTATCTTCTATATCTCTTTCTACTTCTGTATCTTATTTTTCCTAGTTTTCTTCTTATCTGCATGTTTTTTCTTGCACTCTCTGAAAATATTGGATATCTGTGGAACTGAAATACTTTCTTGGCCTGTGAAAATTGAGATATTTTACTAAAAAAAATAAAAATTCCGGTTCCTTCTGGTCTGGGCCCGAGCACTGAGCAGATACTGGGCAGCAGCTCTACCCCCAATCTCTAAGAACCCAGAGAAAGCTGAGCTTCCAGGAGCTCTAACCTGGGCAGTATCTTAGGTAAGCAGACAGCAATGCCCACCCCAAACAGGGAGTAACTGAGACCCACTAGGACCTGGGAAGTCACTTTTAGCCTGGAGCACTGGTTCCTTCTGGTCTGGGCCTGAACACTGAGCAGATTTTGGGACCCAGCTCTGACCCCAGTAGTAACACCCACCCCACACAGTTCTGTTACAACCAAGATAATAGGAAAGACAGGTTCCAATCAGAGATAGGGCAGGTAGCACTAAGGATATCCAGATGGCAAAAGGCAAGCACAAGAACATAAGCATCAGCAACCCAGGGCACTTGGCATCATTAGAACCTAGTTCTTCCACACAAGAAAGTCCCCATATTACTAGGACAGAAACATTCAGATTTAAAATCACTTCTAATGATGATGATAGAGGACTTTGAGAGAGACATAAATAACTCACTTAAAGAAGTACAGGAGAACACAGGTAAACAGATAGAATCCCTAAAAGTGGAAACACAAAAATCCCTTAAAGAATTGCAAGGAAACACAACCAAACAGGTAAAAGAATTAAACAAAACCATCTGGGATCTTAAAATGGAAGTAGAAACAATAAAGAAATCACAAGGGGAAATTACCCTGGAAATAGAAAACCTAGGAAAGAAATTAGGAGTCATAGACACAAGCATCACCAACAGAATACAAGAGATAGAAGAGAGAATCTCAGGTGCAGAAGATACCATAGAAAATATTGACACAATTGTCAAAGAAAACCCAAAATGCAAAAAGTTCCTAACACAAAATATTCAAGAAATCCAGGACACAATGAGAAGACCAAACATAAGAATAATAGGTATAAAAGAGTGTGAAGATTCCCAAGTTAAAGGGCCAATAACTATACTCAACAAAATTATAGAAGAAAACTTACCTAATCTAAAGAACGAGATGCCCATAAACATACAAGAAGCCTATAGAACACCAAATAGACTAGACCAGAAAAGAAATACCTCCCGTCACATGATAATCAAACCACCAAGTGCACAAAACAAAGAAAGAATATTAAATGCAGTAAGGGAAAAAGGCCAAGTAACATATAAAGGCAGACCTATCAGAATTACACCAGACTTCTCACCAGATACTATAAGAGCTAGAAGATGCTGGACGGATGACATATAGACCCTAAGAGAACACAAATGCCAGCCCAGGCTACTATACCCAACAAAACTCCCAATTACCATAGATGGAGAAACCAAGACATTCCCTGACAAAACCAAATTTACACAATATCTTTCCACAAACCCAGGATTACAAAGGATAATAGCAGGAAAGCTCCAATATAAGGAGGGAAATTATACCCTAGAAAGAGCAAGAAAGTAATCCTCTTCCAACAAATCCAAAAGCAGATAGCCACACAAAGATAATTTTACCTCTAATAACAAAAATAACAGGAAGCAACAATCACTGTTCCTTAATATCTCTTAACATCAATAGACTCAATTCCCCAATTAAAAGACACAGGCTAATGAACTGGATACAGAAACAGGACCCAGCATTTTGCTGCATGTAGGAAACCTGCCTAAGTGACAAAGACAGACTTTACCTTAGAGTAAAAGACTGGAGAACAATTTTTCAAGCATTTGGTCCTAAGAAACAAGCTTGAGTAGCCATTCTAAAATCTCCAGACTGAGAACACAAAGGGAGGGACTCATGACTCCATAGGTTTTTGAGGGTGGCCTTGCCAGGCTTCAGTGCAAGTGGATGGCCTTGGTACCTCAAAGTTTGGATTCCCTAGTGTTGGGGAATTTCAAGAGCAGGGAGTCGGGAATGAGAGGATGGTGGGAGCACACCCTCATAGTAATTGGAGAAGGAGGGATGGGGTAAGGGGATAGGAATCAGTGGAAGTGGATGGCCTTGGTGCCTGAAAGTTTGGATTCCCTAGTGTTGTGGAATTTGAGAACAGGGAGGCGGAAATGGGAGGATGGTGGGAGCACACCCTCATAGAAACTCCCAGAACTATATGAATTAGACATGACAGAGACAGGCTGCCAGAAGACTAGATTCCGGAATTCAAACAAAAACTTATCTTGATACTAAAATTTGTTTTGAGAATTGTATATTGCAGGGTACACAGCCTTGGTGTATCTACTCATCAAGCAAGCTAAGCAGATCTACTCGAACATCTGATGTCCTGGAATTCCAGCTGGATGCAGTGAAGACACAGCATCAGAGTCTTATCAATTTATTCTTCCCCCACCCCTCTTCTAATATCTCAACGCCTGTAATCAGCTTGAAGAAGTTAATGAAGAGACAGCGTACCTATTCCCTGGGCTTGTGGACTGAGGTGGTTAATATTGGACTGTCTTTCTAGGGAAAAGTAATCGTTTTGTTGGAACAGGGAGGATTAGCTAGGATTTATTGCATAGCTATAACCTACTGGTAGAAATATGTATAATTTTTATTAAGATGAAGTTATACTTTCTTAAATGGTACAAAATTTACTTGATTTTAAATTTAAGATTTTCATTGGTATGAGCTTCTTATTGATATAAAAGTGAGATGAATATTGTTACTCTCATAGGCATTGTGCTTGCATAACACATTTAGGAATAAAAGGCTTAGACCGAGTCCTTCGTTAACTTTTTTTAACTGATTTGAGACGGTTAGCCTGTGAGTTAAGAGCCTATAGCAAATTCATGGCTTTGAGTTTATTGTTAGGGTGTTTTCTATATTTTATTTAGAAATAACTGAGAGAAGTTAACAAACAACAGTCCAGATTACCTTACATGGATAGTTGGTTTTCAAAATATCAGAAGTCAACAGAATTGACATTACAAACATTTCTGTATTAATGTTCATTTTGATTAGAGACCTGTCTGCTCCTGACAGCTTCCTGTCTTGGATTCTAAGAAGAAATTGAGCATCTTTGGAGTTATTCCAATTGTGGTGAGACAGCCACTAGGCAAGAATTGCCTCTTTTCATCTACAGACAAATTACTGTCCAGAAAAGGACTCACTTGCAGAATAGTCGACTGATTATATCTGCCAAGACAGAGTAATCAGCCCTTAATAATTCTGCATCATTAGGTCTGTCAGATGATCCTGGACCAGAAGGCTGAAGATCAGATGCTCCAACGTTCTGTAGTATAGGGACTATCCAGGTGTTCAGCAGTCTCTATAAATTGACTAAGTTTTAGAAGCTATGATTTGTGCTTTCCAGAATTTCAGTTAACTCAGTCATTCTGGATTTCTAATGAGGTTGAAAACTTATAGTCTCATAGCCAATCCTGGCTATTTACTTTGAGAGAAAAGATTTGAGTGAATGGTTTTCAGCTGACATTCATTCTAAAGCCAAGAAAAAAAAAAAGCCAGGTTCAGAACTAAGTCCTTTAGTTAGGAGAGATTACAGAGGTTCTGGTTAGTCAGCAAAATGATGGACTGGGTATTAGGTCTATCTTGCACCTTACTGACATAAATTGGTATAGTTATGCTCTAATTGTATTTTGAGAGAAAAGTTTTATTTTAACAGGAAGGGTGATATGTAGGAGGAGCTAAGGTGGGAGGAGTATGAAGAGGAAAAGGAGGAATAAGGAGAGGAGGAGGAGAAGGAGTGGAAGAGCTAGGTGATGAGAGAGAGAAATAGAGAGGGGAGACATAGAGGCTGATGTTCACATGTCTCCACCAGTCAAAGATAGTTGATATATCTAGGTTGGGTATTGGGTTACACTTCTGATTGATATTGAGCATTAACAAACTTATAAAGCCTTTGGTTAACATTAAAAAAAATTTATAAAAGCAAAAAGGAGAAGGGGGCATGGGATAGGGGTTTTCTAGGGAGGGGAAATGGGGAAAGGGGATGGCATATGAAATGTAAATAAAATAAAAAAGAAAAATAAGTAAAAATAAATACATAAAAATTCCAAACTCCATATAGCAATTAGGTAAAAAACGGAAGTTGATAGAAGCTCTGATTATGGGAGGAGAGATCATGTTCTCAACATTGTTTTTATCACTTCGTATTTGTGCATTGAAACGACAGTTTATCAACCAACCTGATGAACTCTGAACCTCATTGAATATACAGCTGGTATTTAGTATCTTTCAATGAACCACTGAGATTGATTTTAAAAAATAGTAACTCAAGAAAAGAAGAAACACCCAAGGAAGTGAAAAATATATGGGTTTTTTTTTTTTTTTTAGAATAATTGTGTGGAAAGGTAAAAAGAATAACATAGAATGTAGAAAATATATAGTATTTATAAAATTATACACACACATACACACACACACAAACATACACACACACACACACACACACACACACACACACACACATTCTTGGAATTCCAGCCTGTAGAACTGTGGTAGGTAGGTAGGTAGGTAGGTAGGTAGGTAGGTAGAAAGGTAGGTAGGTAGGTAGGTAGATAATGATGATAGATAGATAGATAGATAGATAGATAGATAGATAGATAGATAGATAGATAGATAGATGGATATAGATAGATAGATAGATAGATAGATAGATAGATAGATAGATAGATAGATGATAGCATGTTTCCATTCAGAAAAGACTAAGCCTGAATGACATACAAAGAGTTAAACTTCTATATGTGGTGCTTAGAGAAAACTTCATTGAAGTAAATTTGAGAAAAAAATGGAAATTATAAACATATACAAGGGGATGGTTTTTAAAGCAAGTATGAAGAGATTCACTAAGTACTTTTTCTTAGAGTTTGCAGTGACACCTAGTACTTAAGTTAATAAAAGTTTTGTGTTTCTCATGAGAGAACTAGGAAATGACTGGGTAGGGGAAAGGTTGTTTTGTTGTTGGTCTGTTTTAATAGTTAAGATTGCTTAATTTAAAAAAAATTGAAATGCCTTCATTTTGAAAAAAGAGAGTGTCCTCTATCAAGTGGAGATTCAGGAAACCCAATGTGCAGGACTTGAAGTCTTTAGGGCCCACCAGATACTCCAATGAGACAGAAGGATAAGTCTCTGTGAAAAGGAGACATACTCTGGATCAAATTAAAAAGTTAAGCCACTGGATTTTCTTTCGCTTGTTTGTTTTTTAATGCTACATTTATACAATATGATTTTTCATCTTTCTAGAACTTTATATCTTAAACAGATCTTCTGATGTATTCTTTATATGCTGTATAATTTGAGTCATTTTAAATGGATATTTTGTATATGCATTTATACATTCAATAATTGGTATTTATTTCATACAGCTGTATAACCATCCCATCATCACTGGCCATCACACTCATTTCCCTGATATCTGGGCTCCCCAATTCTAGACTAATAACCAAGCTGATAACCAACCAAGAAGAACCATCACAACATCTTCACTTATTGTTAGATTTTGGAGAACATCATGTTTTATTATGTATCAGTATAATATCCATTTTATTGCTGCACAATATCCCATTGAAAATATAATGTCTTCACATTTGGCTAGTGATAGGCATTAAATATTATACTTTGGGGTTACCATGACTAATTCTGGCCTGACATTTGGTTCAGCTTTCTGTGTGGGCATGTTTTCAATTCTCATAGAATATAATTGGGAGTAAAGTTACTATGACCACAGCATTTTACATTGCTACCCGCAGTGTATGAAGTCTGTACATCTATGCCAACAGTCGCTATTTCACATTCATTCCATATTATCTATTTTGTTGCATAAGGTTACATTACTCTAAAGACTGTGTTCTTTCCTTGTGCTTGTGGCTAAGTTTAAAGTAGTCATGTGTAACCCAAACTGGCTTCAACTTCACAGCCCTTTTGCCTTATCTGAGTGTTGTAATTGCAGACACAAGCCTCCATGAATGCTTATTAGAGGGGCATGCATTCAATCATTGATCCACTTTGAGTTTCTCATTATGCTATCATAGAGTTGTTTTTAAATGTTATGCTAATACATTCTGTTTGGCACTGCCTCAGCAGATACATGAGTAGCAAACATTTCCTGCAACTTTGGGATTCTATTTATCTGTGTTATGCTTTAAAGCATAAACATTTTAGAGATATAGCTAGAGTTCTGTGAACTAGCATTCATGCCTGAATCTAATTTCTATCACTGAAAACAGTAAAAATAATATTTTTCACTTCAATGAGAATCACCCATTTTATCTTCACTTTGATTCTTGCCTTTTATTGTCATAACTTAGAAATCTTTATGAAAATTTATTCCTATGTTTACTTAAGCATGCTTCACTTGGCCTGAAGAGATGGCTCAATGGTTCAGAGCACTAACTGTACTTGCAGAGAACCCAAGTTGGGTTTCCAGCTGTGAGTTGCCTGTAACTTCAGCTATAGGAGCATTTGATGTCCTCTACTTGCCTCTGCAGACAACCGCACTCTCATGCACATACACATGAACATGCATACCCACCATCCAAATCTTTTCCTTTTTTAAAATTTTTATTAAATTATTTGATTTATTTACATTCCAAAAGTTGCCTTTTTCCTGGTGCCCCTCCCCGAGTACTTTACCCTATCCCCAATACTCTTGGCCCTGAAAGGGTGCTCCCCCACCCAGCCACTCACCCCCACTTCACCCCCACCAGCATCCTTCTTCTCTGGGGCATCAAGTTTCCACAGGATTAAGTGCATCTTCTCCTACTGAAGCCATAGAAGACAGTCCTATGCTACATATGTGCCATGGGCCTCCCACTAGCCCATGTATTTTGTTTGGTTGGTAGCTGAGGCTCTGGGAACTCCCTGGGTCCAGGTTAGTTGACACTGTTGTTTTTCCTATGGGGTTGTAATCCCCTTTAGCTCCTTCAGTTCTTCTTCTAACTCTTGCATATTGGTTAAGGCCCACCACCCAATTTAAAACATTTTTTCATATGCAATGATTCATAACTTGGATATTACATTTTAGGTCTATGACTCATTTCAAATTTTGTAATATACTACAGAAAGAAGGAATTCTTCTTCCATCAACATGTGAATATTCATGTATTGGTTCCCACATTTCTTCAAAGTCTATGAATAACTTTGAAATAGTTGTCTATGTCACTCTATCTAATTCTTAACTTCTGTTATCTCCTAAGTCCACAATCCAAGTTTCTTTCTCCCAGCAATGACACTTCCAGCTCTCCCAATGCTTAGTAAGTTCCCTCTAATTGACCTATAAACAGAATTGAGTACACTCGTCTCAATCTTAATTCACTTTTCCCCCCAGGACCAAAGCACCCAACACTCAGCATCTTTTTACTCCATGTGTATCACAACTGCTGACAGATTACACTGAATGAAAGAACACACTAAAAAAATAAGGAAGGTAATGCATAATATGCTAGATTTTTGGCTAAAAGAGTGAAGGAAGCCAAATAAAAATGGCAGGAACATATTTTCACAAGACATGGTCTCCACCAAAAGCTTCTACATTTAAATTCAGTCAAACATAAAAATCTTTACAAGTAACAAATAAATTATCAGATCTTGAGAGGGGAAAAAAGAAATAACACTTTCTTATTGCACTTTGCCAGGAAGATATAGATCACATGCAACCTCATCAGTCATGTCTTGTCTCTACACATAATAATTCCATGAATGACATGAGTCAGGTTCCAAAGGTTAGAATTATAGATGATGATGAACACATAATTCCATTCAACAAGAGATTTTTGTATTTAAGAAATCACAAATTCAGCCTAGTATGGTGGTTCATGCATATAACTCTAGCCCACTGTAGATTTAGGCAGGAAGAAGAGTTCAGAGCCAACCTCAGGTTCACAAGTTATTCAAAGCCAGCCTGGGAACATAAAGTCCCATTTCACAAAACAAAAACAAAAAAGGAAATCACTGTGATGTGTGACTGGCTGTCTTCATTCTCTCTGATTCAGTCTAAAGTATGGCATGCTTATTTCCTGTTCTCCTAATATGTTCTTAGTGTTAATTTGGATGCTTTCATGTATGGTATCAACAATAGCCCATGGTCCCTAAATGAGTGGTCTCAGACACATTCAGCAGCCAGGCCCCTGCTTCTCAGAGTTTGTGCTCAGCTCCCCCTGCGGTTTCTGCCACTGTGTTACCCAGAGCACAGTAGTACATAGCGGAGTCTGACTCCCGCACTGAGGCTTTCCGCAAGTGGAAGGAGGTGGTTTCTTTATTGTATGTTGCTTCAAAACCTCTGCTGCTTCCCTTCTCCTTGTCCCACGAGGCTCTGAAGAGGAGCTGTGGACCTTCTCCGGGATACTGCACATACCAGAACAGGGATGGGTACAGTTTGGTTTCATAGGAACAGTTCACAGTCAGAGAAGTTCCTTCAGAGAGTGTCACTTGGCCTTCTGTCTGAGTCACCAAGTCTCCATTGCTTTCTCCTAGAAAGCAAAATTAATAACGATTCAGTGCAATGATGACCTGTTTTCTACCTCACAAAAGAAATTGTTGTTAAAATTTACATCAATATAGTGAAACAAGACAGAAGCTCAGTGTATTGTTCCACTCACCAAACATTAAGAAGAGTATAAACACCAGTTTAAGAGGAGAGTTCATTTTCTGAGCTGTTGGAGTGTGCAGATATTAATCTCTTAAGATAGAAAAGGTTAAGTTGTAATAAAAGGATGAACATGAGCTCAGCATAAAACAGGAAATGTATATATGTTGGATAGACACCCCACACACACCCACACATGAGCAATTTACTAACCTCAGAGGATTGCTAACCTATATACTCAGACTGAACTGTGCAGAGGGATGAAACACCACCTCAGAAACATGACCGGTGAAGGCCTGCTGACCTCTGTGAACCTGACTTCTGGCTGAGACTACCACTATTTCTGCCAGCACCATGTGCCCAAATGATCATCAAAATGACTGTCACATATTCCTGAATTGAGATGATACACAGCAGTTTAAAAATATTGAAATGAATTATAGCAAATTTTCTGTGTCTCCAAATTATTTTAGCGAAAACAACAAGCTTCACAGTCGTGCTTACAATGTTTTATTATTGGTATATATTTTAAAAACACAGAGTTACACATCATTAACAAATATGTATATTTGTGTGTGTACATATATACATACATATATATGTATATGTCTACATATATATTTGACTTATATTTGATTTTTTATTTTATATTTTATTTTATATTTTATTTTTATTTTGTATTTTGAAATGCAAAATACAAACTTGGGAAATAAAGTTTATAAGTTTTGTTGTTGAAGAATGAAAGGGAATAACATTGAGGAGCAAAAACAAGAACAGTGACAATTTTATTTTTAAATTTAGTTAAAACTTTATACTGAGTAAAACTATATTGACATAGATAAATATACCTAAAGGATGTTATAATTTGTTCAAATAACAACTATAACTGTCTAAAGCTTTGTGGTTGTTCACTTCCTCATTGTGTTCATAAATATATTCCATGCTTGTGCCATGTTTCCAGTGAACTATCACATATCCAAAACTGGCTACGTAAGAAACAGAAATGGCATGGGATGGCATTCCCAGGTAAGGTAACATAAAAGGTGAAAATAAACCCATCACAGCTACTATTCAGAATTAAAGATATACCATCCAATAACTACCAGGTGTCTTAGTCAAAATAAAAGAGCCAAAGTGTCACTCTATAATTAACTCCCTATGGAGGAATAAATACTACTGTGCTGCTCACACATGATAGTATGCCTCAGTTGTAAAAACAGAATCCTTATGAGGCTACAGCTGGTCTTGCTCCAGACATTATCAGTGAGCCCCAGAAAAGAAATGTTTTTGGTAAAATAGCATGTATCCCATGATATGTATCCCGTGATAGTCTGTCTCAAATGAGCAGAAAATACTAGGAAGGAGAAATGATGGACTTGTATACAGCCCTTTGCAACTGCACAAGATTATTTATCCCAATCTTCTCTAAAAACTTCAAATAGTCCCCCCTCCTTCCTTGGAGATGCCTATTTCCTGCAAAAGTGCTCTTTGCTGTTTGAAATAATTTGATCTGCTGAGGTCAGACTCTGGTCTCTTTCCTACCTTCTGTCTCTTACTCTGTGCTCTCATGTCTGCTGAAGTAAGGACGGCATCCTAGTTCCCTATCTATTGCTATGACAAAACAGCCTGACAAAAATAGCTTAGAAGGAAGAGGACTTATTTGACCTAACAATTCCAGGTTACAGTCTATCATAGCATGGACTGTGTGCATGTCACAGCAACAGAAGCTTGAGCCAACATGTCACATCACAGCCACAGTCAGGAACAAAGAGTCTAGAGTGCTTGCATGCCATGCTCTACCTACTCTTCTCCATGTCATGCAGTGTGCAGTTCCCAAACGCTGGGACTGGAGCTTCCTATGTGTTTCCCCACAGTGGTTATTGTAATCTGTCACAGACAGGCTCACAAGGCAACCTAATCCAGATAACTCCTTGAGATTCTCTTCAGGATGATCTACACTGAGGCAAGTGAACTAAACTAAAGATGGTTGGAGAGTGCTTCTGAGGCTCTTGAGGTGTTGAGTGCGAGCGGTACACTTCCTAAACAGTGGCTTTCAGTCTGGAGCTGAAGGAGCCAACGCTTCTCCCTCTAGTGCACACTATGTAAGCACCCACTGCGGTTACTGGTTATGTAGAACTGAGTTGTAGCTTAAGTCACATAGACATAGTCAGTAGAATGCAGTCTACAAAACAAACATTAAGAAGGCAATCGTGTCTCAAGGGCCATTTTATGTTTTTTACCCTGCTATGTCACTTTTCCTGGGATCCATGACAAAATGTCTATAAACCCCAGATAGGGTTCCAAAGATAGACCAAAATAGTTCCAGAGAAGTCCAGCTTGGAGGACCTGTGAGTTGATTTAGGTTTCTTACATGGATCATGAGCATGAATGGTTGTGAGTCACTCAGTTGCAGAATCCTCCTCAGCATCTTATAGGTTTGTGTTCAGCTCCCCCTGCAGCCCCACACACTGTGCGCTCACAGCACAGAAGTACACAGCCGAGTCTCCCCAGTGCACAGAGGCTTTCCGCAGGTGGAAGGAAGACTCACTCTTGCTGAACTCAGCCTCAAAGCCATTCAAGCCATGAACCACTGGGTCTCCTGAATAGTACTTGAGGAGAAACTGGAGGCCATGGCCATGGTGCTGGATGTACCAGAAGAGGTAAGGGGTTCCACCATAGGAATAGTTGCATTTCAGCTCGACC
Source organism: Rhabdomys pumilio (assembly GCA_030674055.1). Lineage (NCBI taxonomy): Eukaryota > Metazoa > Chordata > Mammalia > Rodentia > Muridae > Rhabdomys > Rhabdomys pumilio. Next base: position 197,432,882 of record JANHMN010000001.1, on the reverse strand, counting down.
GAGTCTCCTTCGAAGACAGTGACGTGGGCATCAGACTGAGAAACTATCTGTGTTTGGACATCTCCTGCAAAATCAATGATAAATCCATAACTGTGATGTAGGCTTCATGAAGAAAAATATTATTACTAAAATTAACTGAAAAAAAAAAAAAAACAGTGAATTGTGGCATTTACAACTATCAGGATATTTGACTTACCCAGGAAAAAATGTATCCCCAGGAATGAGATGAGGACCGGAAGCATGACTGAGTACTGGAAATAGCTCTGGTGCCTTTCTGGAAAAGCTTGGTTCAGTGCAGGAAAGTGGCTGCCGTTCTCAGTTCTTGGAGACAGTTGGCATAGGTTAACTAGACACTTTCCTGTTTTAGGTAAAATTCTAAAAAGAAAAAAAAAAACCTGCTGAAGTGGTCCTGGTCCTGGGGACTTTCTGGCATCTGATTGTCTTCAGTTGTCAGGTACTCTAAGAACTCAGCCTGATCCAGGGAGGAACTGAGTCGAGGGTGGAGGTCGATTGCAGAAAGGGAGGTGTCTAGTCTGTTCAATGTCGCCCTCTGGCGGGCAGTGGAAAATGAAGACTCTTTGAAGCAAATTAGTGTGCTCTTTCTGTCTAGAGCTCATTTTTCACCTTTCTAAACTATTCTATGCTATGTCGAATTCTAACCTAATGAAAAATAGGCCGTTTTCTTTAGAAAAATAATCGTATGATAAAACATTAAATCTTGGAGCTGTTGCCACTTAAGTATAAAAGCAAGAAGTTGCAAGCAGTCCTTGCCTGTCATAGTCAAAACCCAGAAACTGAGTGTGGGAAGCCAGAAAAATTTCTGCCTTCCCCATTATTTTCTCATTAGTGTTTTTATAGAGAACCAGAACAAGAGAAATCATTTTGAAGTTCAGTCTCATCCTTCTGGTCAGATGGCTCTTTGATCTGAGATTTCCTTTCCATTTCTCTCTCTCTCTCTCTCTCTCTCTCTCTCTCTCTCTCTCTCTCTCTGTGTGTGTGTGTGTGTGTGTGTGTGTGTGTGTGTGTGTGTGTGTGTATCTTCATTTCTCATTTTACTAGGGAGAATTTGCAGATGCCAGGACCAATAGGCCAACAATCTTGCAAGCCTTCTCAACTCTAATTCTCTCTCCCTCTCTTTCCCACCCTCTCCCCCATTTCTTTCTCACCTCTCTACTCCCACCCCTTGTTTAACTCAGAACAACCAAGTCATGAATGGTGTTTGCTTGTATATTCCTTCTTACCTAATGAAGTCCACATATATTCTCACAATTCAGAAGCAAGGCCCTTTTGCTGTGTGTGCCCCAGTCATAGCCATTACTTATGCAGACACACTCAGGTTAAGCTCCCTGGGTTGACCTTCAGAAGCCTTTGCTGGCAGTGAGCTTCAAATCAAGGGAAGTTCTGGTGGGGGTGGGGAATACAAATGTAAAATAGTAGTCTAAAATGTGAATCCTTACCTTTAAAACCGAAGCAAACTTATCTATTTTAATCAGAATTCTGAATATTCAGTGGCTTTAGATAAGCAATAATGACAATACAATACTGAGAAAAGATAGCAAAATGTCATCATCATTGGGTCTGGATAGTCTGAGATGATTCACCATCAAAGAAACAACAGACTGGAGCATCTGCAGATGAAAGTAGGCTGACTGATAAAGGTACTTACACACACACACACACACACACACACACACACACACCTTGAAACATTTAAGACTGAAGAAAGGAGTAAAAGAAAATTTGTATGAACCATGGACTCCTTAGGGGAGCGCCAATGATGCACAGCCCAGAGAAACAGAAGCCATGGAAGTAGCTTGATTTAAACACACAAGTATTCAGTAGTTTTAAGTGGATGGAAGTTGAGTAATCTAATGAATATAATGTTGATTGTGGCCAATAGCCATGCTATTCTTCTGAAAGAGAAGTTTTTACCCTCCACTTCAGCTTTAAGATGTCTGGGGAAAAAATGATCAAAAGGAGTAGTTCTGTGAGATAAAGGAGTAATTTTACATTGTGTAAAGACTCCCTGGTCAAGAAGAAGTGATATTCTCCATCTATACACTTAATAAGAGAATTATAAAATTTATGAATCAAAAGTTGAGATAATTAAAATAAGACAAATCTACAATCGGATTAACACTCACTTCCAAGTAGCTAATAAGACACAGTAAGAACTGGTACTAGACAGAGCAACCAATTAGACCAAATTAACACCTGTATTGACCAATACACTTGTCCATGCTGGGTACAGTACGTTTACCAGTGAACAAACAATGTTCTCTTAGACAGACCATACACTCAGACAGTTCAAAATACACCAGCAAATCTTAAGGTCTGAAGTTACATGACGTGTGTTCACTGGCCACAAAATTATGTAGAGTTCACTCAATATGGCAAAATACCACCAAGTATTTAAAAATTAAATAACACATTTTTTAAGTAGCATGCCTCTTTGGTGGTGGAGCGGGGATGAGGACAGATATGAAAGGGGAAGTTAGAAGCTATTTTGAACTAAATAGTGGCAAAGCTCAGCCTGTGGAAATGTCTTAGGTGTAACTAACACATATTCAGGGGGAGATGCGTACGGTTTCAGTAGAGAAGGAAGAGTTCAAACCATCAGTGAGCATCTACCATGAGACTCATGCCCCATCATTTTTCTCCATTTTCCAATTTTTACTCATTTTTAATTAAATATGTTGTTCAATATTCATGTCATGTGTTTGGATACCATCCATTACCATTTCCTCTCCTCCAATGCCTCATATACCCCTCAACTTCTTTCCAACTGTGTGTGTGTGTGTGTGTGTGTGTGTGTGTGTGTGTGTGTGTTTGACTGGTTGGTTGGTTGGTTGGTTGGTTGGTTGGTTGTTTTAAATCAATACCTAGTGAGTTGCTTGTATATTCATGGTGTGGAATTATCTAGTGGATAACTTCATAGAACCAACACTCATGAAGAAAAGGGATTCTCCCTCTTTTTTTCAATTATTGAATTAAATATGTGGAATAAGTTACATGAAACAGAAAGTTGTCTGATATTAATTCAGGTTTATTATCTTCTTATGCTGGGTATTAGCATGACATATAACTTCTTCCATACTTTCATTTTCATTTTTTCAGTCTGTTTTTATCAGTAAAAAAAAAAAAAAAAAGAGGATTTAAAAAAATAGTGATGTGTGTTGCATGGCAGAGAATTAGACTCACTTTGTGGTTCTTTTGATTGGAATGCTTTGCTGTTTATAATTAATGTAATTATTTTAGACTCTAACTTTGAAACAAAAGCAACTTTGATACTTGCTTTACTTTTGAGGAACTTCATTGCTGTTGTTTTGGTTTTTCTTTTTACTCTTTATCTCAATATTCTTTTATTTCTAAGTTTTTGCAATTGTGTGGGATTATAATTCAGACAAGTTTAGTATCTACATTTTTTGTTGTCATATAAAAATCCCAGTGCCATATATGATACACCCCTCTGTTAGTTTCTGGTCAAGATGGCCCCAGAGGCCCTTAGAAATTAAAATCCATTCCAATTCTATAGTGTCAATCTCTATATCACACTGCATCATTGGCACTAAAATTTTGAAGAACTCCAGAGAGAATGCATATACAAAAAGTCTGGAAAAACAGCTCGTCATCTTGGGCACTCCACCAGATCCACTTGATATATATAACAAAGGGTTGGGAGACACATTTGAAATAGAACTGAAGTTGATTCATCAAACAAAGTTCATAATATTCATCTGTGGTGTAGTTTTCAATTACATAGCATATTTCATGGCGCTCCATAGATATTTCGAGCTAAAAAAATTTTTACTTAGAAATCATTATATTGAAATGTTATAATAGGACTTTAGGAGATACTGTAAATAGAACAGAGAAAACTACTGTGTGATCATCTTTAAATGACAGATTTTCTCCATCAACACTCACTCCCACTCCTAATAATATTTCTACAGTGAAGTGAGGGACACAGCAGGAGACACAATTTCACTTAGCAGAATAAAATGTCTTCCCACCTGTATAGCAATGCCAAGCTTTGTTTCCAAAGTATAGTGCTGACTCTCTAGCCCTGTACATTAATTTTATTTCAAGCTCAAACAGACCTAGGAAAGCAGCAGATGAAAGAAGAGTCAGTCCTCCTAAATCTATCTAGCATGGTGGCTACAAGAGGAATTTTATTTCAGTATTTCAATTCAATAATAAGCAATCCTGTTGCATGAGACTTTATCAAACTTTAACACATGAACAATGGAGCCAGTAAAACATCACAGATATTTCAGCTGGACAGCAGATGGCAGTGCTTCAGTGAAACACTACCACCTCTCTCCGCAGGTAGCATGCCCAAGACTGATTCTCAATAAAGAAAAATAGATTTAAACACTTTCAGAATATGGTGCCCTTTGCCTGAATACATACATATTATAAATCTTACCAAACATCTGTGACTGGAAAATTGTAGACTCTACAGATAAATCCACTATTTTGCTAAATAAGCACAGTATCAAATTGCATTTTTAACATGAATTTTTACAAATAAGCAGAAAAATAGATAGGCTTATAATGTATTATATTAAGAGAAGTTACACAATCTCAGAAGTTATAAAAAGGCTCTCTCTAATATGAGGAACACAGCCTGGTATGTGTATATACACATGTAAACAAATGTACACACCTCATCAAAGGAGCTTCTTTATGCAATGGAGGAACATTAGTGAAGAAACCTCAAAATTGGACAAAGTACAGAGAAAAACTGTCTATGGAATGCCCACCCATAAATGGTACATCTATCACACACACACACACACACACACACAGCTCAGGGCCCATATTGGAATGAGGGGTAAAAAGACTATAAAAAATAGTGGCTTCTGGACTTGAAAGAACTGATACACTCATGAACTCACAGCAAATGTGCTTGCCTACACAAGACCTGCACAACATCAAGCCAGCATTTCTCCATGGATGGGAGAGACACATGACTCCTGCCAATAAGGAACTGTTGACAATTGATAACTATTGGAAGAAGAATGAATGAGTTTTCTTTATGGGGGTAGCACCTTATAGGTACAAATCGGTGAGCCTATTCCTCTCCCACCCCCTACAGCCTGCCTGTCTACCAAGAAGTCTGCTCTAACCAGGGACACAGCCTGCCTGTCTCTCAGGAGGTCTGCCATAACCAGGGACAAAGGTGAGATTCCAGCCCCAATACAAACTCAAGCTAGGACAACCACACACACACACACACACAGAGAGAGAGAGAGAGAGAGAGAGAGAGAGAGAGAGAGAGAGAGAGAGAGCTCAGCAGACATAAACTCTATCCCACTCTGAGGCCCATAGCCCTTCCAGTCAGTACCTCTATCTGCAATTGGGGTAGATCCTGTCCCAGGACCCTAAAGTCTGCCTGTCTCCCAGGAGGCTCACCTTAACCTGGGACAGAGGAGAACTGCTCTAACCAGGGACAGAGGAGACCTGCTCTAACCAGAGACACAGGAGCCCCACCCCCATCCAGAGACTTCACTGCTTGCCTCCCAAAAGGCCTGTGCTAACCAGGGTCACAGAGTTCTACCTGCCTCCAAGGAGGCTGGCTCCAGTCAGAGACACCCAGAGCAGTTAACATTAGAGATAACCAGATGGTGAAAGGCAAGCACAAAGCCATAAGAAACAGATGCCTTGTAACTTGGCACCATCAGAACCTAGTTCTGCCACAATAGCAAACTCTGAATACCCTAACATACCTGAAAAGAAGATTCTGACCTAAAATCTCATCTCATGATGATGATAATAGAGTCCTTTAAGGAGGATATAAATAACTCCCTTTAAAAAATACAGGAAAACATAATCAAGTAAGTAAAGGAATTAAACAAAATGGTCCAAGACCTAAAAACAAAAATAGAAACAACAAGAAATCACAAATAGAGGCAACCCTAGAAATGGGCAACCCAGGAAAGATATCAGGAGCTATAGATACAAGAATTACCAACAGAATACAAGAAATAGAAGAAATAAGATACCATAGAAAATATTGACACATTACTCAAAGAAAATACAAAGTGTAAGAAGCTCCTAACCCAAAACATGCAGAAAATTCAGGACACAATTAAAAGACTGAATCTAAAAGTAATAGAGATAGAAGAAAGTGAAAATTCAAAGTTCAAAGGGCCAGACAACATCTTCAACAAAATAATATAAGAAAACTTCTCTAACCTAAAGAAAAAGGTGGCCTTAAACATACAAGAAGCCTACAGGATTCCAAATAGATTGGACCAGAAAAGAAAATCCTTTCATCACATGATAATCAAAGCACTAAATGCACAGAACAAAGAAAGAATAGTAAAAGTTGTAAGGGAAAAAGTTTAAGTAACATATAAAGGCAGACCTATCATAATTACATTAGACTTTTCAATGGAGACTCAAACTCAGAAGATCCTGGACAGATGTCATGCATACCCTAAAAGAACACAAACGCCAGCCCAGGCTACTATACCCAGCAAAACTCTCAATCACCATAGATGAATAAATCAAGATATTCCATGACAAAACTAAATTTAAACTATCTTTCTACTAACCCAGCTCTACAGAGTATAGTAGAAAGAAAACCCCAGCACAAGGAGCATAACTACACTCAAGAAAACACACAAAAAAAGTAATGATCTCACAACAAAACCAAAAGAATAGAATCACACATACATAATACCACCTCCAACAACAAAAATTACATGAACTAATAGTCATTGGTCTTTAATATCTCTCAGCATTGATGATTTTCCCCAATAAAAATTCCCCAATAAAAAGACATAGGCCAACTGACTGGATACATAAACTGGATCAAGCATTTTGCTGAATATAAAAATCACACCTCAGTGACAATTACAGATACTACCTCAGAGGAAAAGGCTGGAAACAAGTTTTCCAAGCAAATGTTCCCTAGAAACAAGCTGTAGTAGCCATTCTAATATCAAATAAAATAGACTTCCAACCAAAATTTATCAACAGAGATGTGTAAAGATACTTCATTAAAAAAAACAAAAGATACTTCATACTCATAAAAGGAAAAATCCACCAAGATGAAATCTCAATTCTTAAAATCTTTGCCCCAAATACGAGGGCACCAACATTTATTTTTTAAAAAAATTACTAAAACTCAAAACACACATTGAACTTCACACAATAATACTGGGAGACTTCAACACCCCACTCTCACCAATATACAAGTCATTGAAACAGAAACTAAACAGAGACACATTGAAAGTAAGGAGGGGGTGGGATAGGGGGTTCCTGAGTGGGGGGGGGGGAATAGGGTAAGGGGATAAAATCTGAAATGTAAATATAATATCCAATAAAAAAAAGAAAAAAGAAAGAAACAAAAGTCATGAACCAAATGGATTTAACAGAGATCTACAGAACATTTCACCCTAAAACAGAAGAATATACCTTCTACTCAGCACCTCATGAATCCTTCTCCAAAACTGACCATATAATAGGACATAAAACAGCCTCAACAGATACAACAAAATTAAAATAATCCCATGCATTCTATCAGATCACCACAGCCTAAGGCTGGTCTTCAATAACAGCAAAAACAACAGAAAGCAAAATACATATGGAAAATGAACTACTCTTTACTAAATGATAACTTGGTCAGGGAAGAAATAAAGACATTAAAGACTTTCTAGAACTTGACGAAAATGAAAGAACAGCATGCCCAAACTTATGGAACACAATGAAAGCAGTGATAAGAGGAATAGTCATAACACTAAGCAACTTAACAACACACCTGAAAGCTCTAGAACAAAAAGAAGCAAACACACACAAGAGGAGTAGAACAATACAAAGAAACAAGAAATGGTTCTTTGAGGAAATCAACCAGATAGATAAACTCATAGTCAAACTAACTAAAGGGCACAGAGACCAAATTAACAAAATCAGTAGTGAAACTGGAGACAAAATAACAGAAACTAAAGAAATTCAAAAAAGTCATCAACACTTACTACAAAACCCTACTACAAAACTGGAAAATCTTGATGAAATGTATAGTTTTCTAGACAGATACTATGTACCAAAGTTAAATCAAGATCAGATATACTATCTAAATAGTTTCATGATCCTTAAGGAAGAAGAAGCAATTAGTAAAAACCTCCCCCCCCCCCCACAAAAAAAGCCCAGGGCCTAAAGGATTTATTGCAGAATTTTACCAGACCTTCAAAGAGCTTATACCCATACTCCTCCAACTATTCCACAAAATAGAAACAGAAAGAACACTACTTAATTCATTCTATGAAGCCACAGTTATGCTTATACCTAAGCCATGCAAAGATTCAACAAAAAGAGAACTTCCGACCAATTTCACTTATGAATATTGATGCAAAAATAATAAAATGCTTGCAAACCAAATCCAAGAACATATCAAAACCATCATTCACCATGATCAAGTAGACTTCATCCCAGGGATGCAGGAATAGCTTAATAAACCAAAATTCATCAATGCAATCCACTATATAAACAAACTGAAAGAAAAAATCACAATATCATCTTTTTAGATGCTGAAAAGGCCTTCAACAAAATACAACACCCCTTCTTGTTAAAGGTGGTATACCAGACAGGGTGTACTATCTTTTGGGCATATACCCAAAAGATGCTACACCATATGACAAGGACCTGTGTTCCACTACGTTCATAGCAGATTTACCTGTAATAGTCAGATGCTGGAAACAACCAGATGTCCCTTAACTGAAGAATGGATACAGAAAATATTGTTCATTTACACAATGGGATACTACTCAGCTATTAAAATGAAGACATTATGAATTTTGCAGACAAAAGTATTAAACTAGAAAATATCATCCTGAGCAAGGAAACCCAGACCCAAAAGGACAGGCATGGTATGTACTCACTAATAAGTAGATATATTAGCCAAAAGTTACAGGATACCTATCATACAACTGACAGACTCCAGGAAATTAAACAAAAAGGAAGGCCCAAGTGAGGACACTTAAATCCCACCTAGAGGGGGAAACAAAATAATCACAGGAGGCAGAGGAAGGGAGGGATCTGGGTGGGAAAGGAGATGGTGAGGGGAAAATGAGGACAGGATCAAGTATGGGGAGAGACAGGAGAGAAGTCCAGAGGGCCTGGAGAATGAATGGAAATATGCAGCAGTAAGGAGTAGGGGCAGGAGAAAATTCTAGAAAGTCCCAGATACTTGGGATGTGAGAGACTTCCAGGATGCAAAGGGAATGACTTTAGCCAGAATGCCTGACAGTAGGGAGATGAAATCTGAAGAGTCCACTGTAGTGCAAGGGAAATGTTAGTGGTCCCCCAAAACCCAGACAGAAGCCAATCAGATGCAACTCACAATAAATAAAACTTTTATTTGAGCTTGCTCAGACACCTCCAATGTACCACTATCACACAGGGTGGTTTTGGTGGTGGGGACCCCTGAATGTCTATGCAGCAAGGCTTCGTAGTAAGCAGCAAGCAAGGCCTAAGTGTGCAAGCATCTAATTGGAAAGCTACTGTAGCCTTTAACATAATTGGCTGGTTCTGGGAATCATATCATAAACTTAATTTCTGCTACCCTTTACATTGAAGGTCATTAGTCAAGGGGTAGGCTTATAACCTGGGCGTGCAGGTTTGTTGGGGGAATAACCTGGAGACACTGATATTTTTAGGGATGTAACCTGGAAACACTGTTCTTGTTGGGGATTAGCCTAGAGACTTGAGCTAGGCTCAGGTGTTGTTGAGGGGCTACTTAGAAACTAATGCTAGATACCTATCTGTTAGTTTACCTGAGTGTAAACTTAGGTCAGGTTCTCTAAAATAGAGTCTGAATTTAAAAGATTTGGCCTCTCACCACCACCAGTAGATACACAAGGCTCCCAGTGGAGGAATGGGTTCACCAACCTACCTTTAAATTTTTTGACCCAGAATTGTTCCTGTCTAAAAGAAATGCAGGAACAAAACTGGAGCAGAGACTGAAGGAAAGGGCACCCATCAATGGGCCCAACTTGGGATCCAACCCATGGGCAGGCACACAAACCCTGACACTATTTCTGATATCATGTTGTGCTTGCAGACAGGAACCTATCATGGCTCTCCTCTGAGAGGCTCTACCAGCAAGTTACTGAGACAGATACAGCCAACCATTGGACTGTTGGGGACCCCAATGGGAGAGTTACAGGAAAGATGGAAGGAACTGAAGGAGATGACAACCCCATAGGAAGGCCAACAGAGTCAACTAACCTGGACCTCTGGGAGCTCCTAGAGTCTAAACCACCAACCAAGAGCACACATGGGCTGGTTCATGGCCCCTGGCACATGTGTACAGAGGACTACCTACTTTGGCCTCAGTGGGAGAGGATGTGCCTAATCCTATAGAGACTTGATACCCCAGGGAAGGGGAATGCTGGGACGGGGGAAGGGGGGAGTTGTGGGTGAAAGGGTGGAGGAGCATCCTCTCAGGCAAAGGGGATAGGGGATGAGGTAAAGAATTCTTGGAGAGGGGACCTGAAAGGGGGTGGGGCAACATATGGAATGTAATAAGACAATTTTAAAAAATAAACTTTAAATTAAAAAACTCATTTATCCACTGGGACTTTTCTTATTTTAACAAAATTTACAAGGTTGACTCCTATGAACAATCCAGAGTGGGTGCTTTCCATTCCTCTCTGAATACTTAGACTTATGCCACTTTCTGGATCAATGAATCCTGTGGAAACAATCAGAATACAGATGATTCTATAAGGCAGCAAAGTACTGTTACACTAAAGACCCAGAGACAAATCCAACTGAAGTCACAATCTGCTTCTTTTTTCCAGATCCATGTTTTCCTTAGTCTATCTGAAGCACTGTATGCTGGGAGCAAGGTTTGTACTTACTATTCTTAACTATATGAGAATTAACCATACCAGAGAATGCCAAAGCCACAAACACACACAGCAGGCTGGGAGGAAGCATGGGACACATATCCCTCTGCACAAATGTGTCTGCTGTGTCTAAGCTCTGGATCCCATATTCCCTGTTTGGATTTTTTTACTTTTCTTTTTATTTTTGAGATTATAACATTTCCCTCTTCCCCCAGAATTAATCTGTAAGCCCCACCTGCCAACAGACCAGGTGATCTCCTAAGATGCTGGGAATTGTAGTATCTCTCACTCTTCTCTCTGCTCCTGTGAGAGCTATCCCTGGCCCTTGCCAGCAATCTTTTCTCTGCCCCCAGAGAGATAGCTATGCCTGCTTTGGATTTCTCCAGAGTGGTGGTTCTCCCTTTTCCTCTCCTCCCCCCTCCCCTCTCCTCCCTCCCTCCCCCTTTCCTCCCTCCCTCGCCCTAGCCCTCGCCCTCACCCTCACCCTCGCCCTCGCCCCCGCCCCCTCCCCCCTCCCCCTCCCCTCCCCCTCCCTCTCCCTCTCCCTCTCTCCCTCTCTCTCCCTCTCCCTCTCCCTCTCTCCTTCTCCCTCTCTCTCCCCACCCACTTATCTGTTGGTTCGGTGGCCTCTCAGCCCTTACTAACAGTATTGGATAATCAACTTGTGTGTTCTTCCCTGAGGAAGACTGGTTTGTGTCCTTGTCTTTTACTCAATCAGAAAATAAAGGTTCTCGGGTTCCTAGACCACGAGGTCTATGCAGGCGAGGGAAGTGTGGCTAACCACACACTTTGTTCCTCTTGCCTTGGCTTAGGTAGCACCTAAGCATGAGCTTAAGAAAAACAACTAGTGCTGAGGCTGAGCCCCAGATACCACAGACTCAGTCATATGGCACACACTGATGGTATTCACTGGAATAATCTGAGGACCCACTTAAAAGAAAAATTATTGCATGATGCAATGTCTTTATAAAATTAAGACCTATAAAAATTCTATTTGCGGCGGGCGGTGGTGGTGCACGCCTTTAATCCCAGCACTTGGGAGGCAGAGGCAGGCGGATTTCTGAGTTCGAGGCCAGCCTGGTCTACAGAGTGAGTTCCAGGACAGCCAAGGCTATACAAAGAAACAAAAAACAAAACAAAAAAAAATCTATTTGCTGTTAATTTTATGGTGCTTTGCACAAGATACATAAAGTTCAATTTTTTTATTTTTTTAAGATTTGTTGTGTTCTATTTCACTTTGAAGGGAGATCTGTGCATCCATCCACCTCAGTGCCCTCTTTGTTATTTAGCCTCTCTGGGTCTGTGGATTGTAGCACGATTATCCTTTACTTTACAGATAATATTCATTTATAAGTGATTACATACCATGCTTGTCTTTCTGTGTCTGTGTCATATCACTGAGAATGATTTTTTCTAGTTTCATTCATTTGCCAGCAAATTTCATGACGTTATATTTTATTAACATCTAAGTAATACTCCATTATGTAGATATATTACTATTTTTTAATCCATTCTTTGTATGAGAAACATCTAGATTGATCTAGTTTCTGGCTATTATGAGTAATGGCACTATGACTGGAGCGTGTGGGAATGGGAACAGGAAGGATCAGGTGTGGTCGGGGCGGGGTAAGAGAGAGTACACGGAGAGATCACTGGAACTGGAGGGTATTTGGGAGGCTGTGTGAAAACTTAGTGCAGTAAAAACATCCAGGATTCTTCTACAAGGGTGACCCTAGCTGAGACTCCCATTAATGAAGGATACAGAGCCTGAACTTCTGTAACCAGGGAACTTTCAGAGGTGATAGTGGGTCATCAACCCAATCACAAAATCATCACCTACTACAAGCTATCATGCCTGAAAGATGTACTGGAGCAATGGAGGTTCAGAACTTGTGAGAGGAGCTAACCAGTGACTGGTCTGATTTGAAGTCCACATCACGGAAGGGATCCCACAACAGCCCACTAAGAGAACTATGACAACTGGTCATGTAACATAGAGCCTAGAGTTCTCCATACTAATAATGTGTCTAGATAAGGTCCTAATTGTCTAACCAATGAGCTCCCTTCCCAGGCATCTCCTTCTGCAAAAGGTATTTAATCTCTGGTCCACCATGAGTCACCCCCTGCCACCTCCAGGGCTCATCTCAGGCCTGGGAGCCCCTCCCCCTCCCCCCACTCTCAACTCCTCAAGGTTCCCGGAGGTGTTGATTTCATTCCATCTAAGATATTTTCAACCTCCTCCTCCTCCTCCTGGGTGCCCAGGAACTTGAGAACTAAAGTCTCTGCCCCAGTTTGCACCATTTCTCACCCAGAGAAACATGGACTGGGTGCCCTATTTTAGGCTGTGTTCTGCCTCCCCTGAGCAGGTGTTGGGCATCGGTGAACTTGACACCCAAAACAGGAAGAAAGTAAGTACCCAAGTGCCCCTGTGTTTCATCACCCTAAGCAGCATCCTGACACACCAGCGGCAAGGGGAAACACAGAGCCACAAATAATTGTGTCTTTATATTTCTTTCCACTTTCTCTTAGGTGTATTCATTTCTCTCTTCATCCCAGAACACTGCTTCCTGCATTTTCTTTAGGTTTGCTTTGTTGTATATAAATTCTAGAAGGCTTTTTATCATGGAAAGTTTTACTTTCTCCTTAACTATGGTGGATAGTGTTATTGATTGTATTAGTCTGGGTTATCTGTCATGAATGATCTTTTGGGACTTAGAATGCATTGTCTGAGGCTCTCCTGGCTTTCAAAGTTTACGCTGAGAAATTAGCTGCTATTCTGATGGTTTTTTCTATATTTGTGACTTGTGATTTTTGTTTGTTTGTTTGTTTCTATTTTAACTTTTATTCATCCTGGATTTATACACTTTTTGTTCCATATGTTTAATGTTTTAACTATGATATGCCATGGGGATATTCTTGTCTTGTCTTGTCTTGTCTTGTCTTGTCTTGTCTTGTCTTGTCTTGTCTTGTCTTGTCTTGTCTTGTCTTGTCTGGATGCTCTGTGTGCTTTTTGCATGTGTATGAGAATGATTTTCCTTAGTCTGCGGAAGTTTTCTTCTATGATCTTATTGAAGACTTGGCCTATAGCATTGATCTGGGATTCTTCTCCCTCATTTTTGCCTATCATTCTGAGGTTTGGTCTTTTCATATTATCCCATAATTCCTGAAGGTTCCTTTCCTGTGTGTTTTTAAGTCTTTAATATTCCTTCTTTATGTGATCTAGATTTTATTGCTAGAAAATTTTAGTCCTGGTATTTTGTCTTCTGCTTGATTCAGTCTACTTGCAAGACTTTCCTTTGAGTTTTCTAGTTGAGTTATTAGATTTTTAAACTCTAAATTCATTTCAGCCTGAGTTTCTCTCAGTATTTCTATCCCTTTATTAAATTCCATTTTCAATTCCTGGATTGCCTTCCTCATTTCCACCAGCCTTATGTTTGTGTTTTCTTGGGCATCACTCAGGCATTTATTCTCTAAGTTACTTTTCCTGAATTTAATTATTCTGGGATTTTTTTTTTTGAGCATGTGTTTTTTAAACTCCTTGAATTCTTTGATTGTGTTAGTTAGGGTTTCTATTCCTGCACAAAAATCATGATCAAAAAACAAAAAGGAAAGGGTTTATTCAGCTTACATTTTCACATTGCTGCTCACAACCAAGGGAAGTCAGGACTGGAACTCAAGCAAGTTAAGAAGCAGGAGCTGGTGCAGAGGCCATGGAGGGATGTTACTTACTGGATTGCTTCCCTTGGCTTGCTCAGCTTGCTTTCTTATAGAACCCAAGACTACCAGTCCAGAGATGGCACCACCCACAATGGGCCCTCCCACCCTTGATCACTGATTGAGAAAATGCCTTACAGCTGGATCTCATGGAGGCATTTCCTCAAGGGAGGCTCCTTTCTCTGTGACAACTCCAGCTTGTGTCAATTTGACATAGAAAACCAGCTCATACATTGATAAAGTTTATAATTATTTTTTTAAATTCTTTGTCCTGGATTTATTGAAGTAGTTCTCACTGGTTAATGTTTCTGTAGGATTGGTAGATTTTTTAGGTGGAGATGATGGCTTGATCTTTTATATTGTTTGTAGTTTTGCAACTGTAACTGGGCATATGGTCTTTTGCTAATTCTGTCTCTAATATGGACAGAGCAGGTTGTGACATAAGAGAGAATTATGAGTAAGTTGGGCCTAGAGGTTGAAAATATCTTATGTGGAATGAAATCAAGTAGACAGAAGAGACTGATCTTATGTGCAGGATGTGCGTTATGCATTGAAATATGAAGAAAAGATGTGCTCTGAAAAACATCCGCTGGCATTATCAAACTGAAGGACATGTCTTACCATGGCCATTTTTAAATTGATGTTAATGAAGGCAGGATTGAATTGAGGAAATAAAAGGTATTGACAATACAGAATTCTTTCCTATAATTTGAAATAACACAGAAATTCGACTCAAAGCTATCTTGGTCTAAAAAGCACTGTTAAAAAATAGAAGAATTTCACTTATAATCATATAGGTAGATTGTTATGAATAATAATAATAATGTTTATAAATAATAATGTTTCAGAATAAGCTTATAAATGGAGTTTCCCTGCATGACCCTCAGTACTAGAATCCTGCTGCTCCCTATCCTAGCTGTATCTTTGAGATTCAAATACAGTAAGTTCTGTAGCCCTATGTACATGAACAGGCAACTGTCTGGGGACAGAGAATGAAACTGAAAAGAATATGCCTTGCTAAATCACAGGGTTATTATCCATGATATCACTTGGAAGGAGGCTCAGAACACAGGGTAGATACTGGTTTTCAGAGAACAGATGACAAAGAAGTTTTGTCCTTATTCTAAAGACCACAGCTTGGATGCAGATGTCCAAGAAATCACAGTGTTCTTCAAGCTTAGATGGAGTGCTATGTAGAGAGCTTTTTTGTTTTGCTTTGTGGTGTGTGTGTGTATGTGTGTGTGTGTGTGTGTGTGTGTGTGTGTGTGTGTGTGTGTGTGTGGTTTGTTTGTTTGCTTGATTGCTTGCTTGCTTGTTTATCTGCAGTAGAATGTAAGCTGAAGAGGAATCTGGCCATTTCCCAAGATCTTGCCTAAACCAGTGTAGTTCTGTGTAACTACAGTGGAGGTCGGTACCACCTCCTTCCTGGAATTTCAGGGTATTGGAATTCAATTTCCTGTGTCATTTCCTTGCAGCACTGGTTAGAAAAATAAAGTAAAAAAAAATTGCAAATTTGAAAGAATTACATTCAGATGACACAGAAGCACTTTCACCCACCCTTGAGGTCTAGGAAGCAGCTCTGAGGGTTTGTGTCGGGGCTGCAGGTGCCTGCTGCACACAGTGCATCTGTAGCGCAGAAGTACACAGCAGTGTCTGCAAACTGAGCAGCAGTGATGGACAGGGAGCTGTTCTTGGTGGAGGTGTCAAGGGTGGCTCTTAGTCTTCCGCTGTGCTTCTCTCTCTCATTTGAACGTATTAACATTAGCAGGGCAGGGCCTCCGCCTGACTTCTGTCTGTACCACTGTAGGGCAGTTATGGTTGTCTTGTAACTACAGTTTATGGTGACATTTTCACCCTCGTGGATGTTCAGGGCCCAAGGATTCTCTTCTGCTAGTTGACTGTTCACCCCTACATAGAAACACAGGCCAGAGAACAGAGTCAGTGGTTATATTTTCAAACTGTATTTCTAGATTATTAAAAAGACTTCACTTCACATGTATGCAGGCTATGAAGTTTGTTATCCCTGTTCCCCTCACTGGAAACCCAAACTCACTTGTCAGTTGCAGCCACAGTGTCACCATCGCCACTCTCAGGAATCTATGCATTCTTCCCTATGAAGATCAGATCACAAGAGACACTGCTTCAGGTCTGCTCAAGTTGGTTGGTTTCTGAGCATCTGCCTTGAAGAATCTCAGAAGCAAGATCAAACACCACACTCCCCACCCACTTTTCCCTTCTCTCCCCAAACATCTCTTCTCCTCCCTCCTCTCCCCCATCTCTCTGATTTCAAACCAAGGAAGGCTTGTAATTACCTTCTGAGTCTGCATCAAGATCTGAGAAAGAGGAACTCTGACATCTGCTGGTGGCCCTATCTCCTTGCTAAGATGGCCTGCAGTGATGAGCAGTGTGCACCACTGGAATGTAATGCTGCTGAAGTCTCTTCAATTATTGAACTATTGTTAGATTTCTGAGACCCTGGAGGAAGACAGAAGGCAGAAAAAGAGACTAGAGGCTGATGTCTACAGACAGGACTGTTTATTCCAAAACAGTAAAGGTCACTCTCCCATAGAAAATTGTCTGTGTGGGGAAAGGTTGGCAGTGACTCCTTATAAGGATAGGAGTGAGGGTATTGTTTGCATCCATAAAGACCTAGGAGAGTTCTGCAGTCTTTCTTTCTCTGGGCTTCCCAGGGTGCAGCCAAAGGATTCCAGGTCAGTTGCAGGTGCTAGGGAAACTGCCATTATGCAGCTGAAAGATGATAGGACAGCTTCCATTCTAAAGTATTTTCTTCCTCTATGTGATGACCAATGGACAAGCGAGCCCATTTGTAAAAAGAAATCCTGACTTGTGACCAAGGAGTTCTATCAACTCTGGCTCCATTGATTATAATAAGATTGATGCCACCCACTATTATACTAATTATTACATCTGGGCCAGTCTTTTACTTTATGTCTAATACACTTGGCATTACAGAATGAAATGCACTGATAATTGGCACATAGAGTTTTACAATTGTTCTATGTTCTTGCTGGACTGTTCCCTTTGTCCATGTGCCTTGTGTTTTCTGACTGATTTGGGCTTAAAATCTTCTTTGTCAGATGTGAATAGAGCTGAATCTGCTTGCTTTTCAGCTCTACCTTCTTAGAATAGTATTTTTCATCCTTTCACTTTCAGTGTGTATATATCTTTGCCGGTGAGGTGAGTATCTTGCAGGTAG
Organism: Rhabdomys pumilio; assembly: GCA_030674055.1. Taxonomy (NCBI): domain Eukaryota; kingdom Metazoa; phylum Chordata; class Mammalia; order Rodentia; family Muridae; genus Rhabdomys; species Rhabdomys pumilio. Next base: position 197,415,092 of record JANHMN010000001.1, on the reverse strand, counting down.
ATCCTGCCGAGTATTTGTTTTTAGTATAAGCAAAGGTCTTTTAATTGATGAAAGGTCTTTAAGACCATTTACCCTTGGGATTATTATAGAGTTAAGTCATTTTATTTTTTCTGATTATTTCCATTAATTTTGTTCTTCGTCCTTTGCTCATCTTAAAAGCTTATTGGTTTACCAAGGTGTTTTTATTGTGCACAAATTTATCTGTTCTTTCCAGACATCTCAGGGTTATTGAGTCTTTTTCACCTATGTACAATGTTCACTTAGAATCTCTGTGACCGAGTCCATGCTCCAGAACTCGCTGAAAGGTCAAACTGAGTTAAGTCCAGAGCTGTACTACCTCCACACCCAGCCTCTTCTGTCTCAGCCTGCTTTCCTCAATCATTCATTGGCAAAAAATAAAAAATTCCCAAGTTCAAATTTTGCTTCTCAGAAACTCAATTTAAGGCAATGTGTTATTTATTTTAATCCTGAAACAAATATTGAAATAGTTATCATGCTAAATCACATAGCAAATGACCCTAAATCAGTTTCTTTTCTGTTAGTGTGAAAAAAAATGCTAAGACCAAAAGAAATTTATGAAATACTTTATTTTGGATTAGGTTCCAGAAGAATAACAGTCCATCGTAGGGGGAGGAACACACAACAGAAAGCAGAAGGCATGGCGGAGGAACACACGACAGAAAGCAGAAGGCATGACAGCGAGAGCAGGAAGCTGAGCAATCACATCTTCTGTCCTCAAGCATGAAGCAGAGAGAGTGAACTGGAAGCAGGGTGAGGCTGTAACTCTCAAAGCCAGCCCCCGGACAAACTTCCTCCAGCAAGGCCTTCTCTCTTGAATGTCCCTGTAACCTGTGTTACCACCTGGGACACAAGTGTTCAATACCTGAGAATTCTCATGCAAACCACCGCAGACCTCTTAGTAATGTAATCAATATTCAAATTGAAATATTATCCTGGATTCTTGCCAAAATGCCATAAAACCAGAAATTATAAAATAAGCTGAACAAATTTTTAAGTATTTTATATTCTGTAACAACTTTTTAGTCTTCCTCAATGCCATTTGGTATGTGTGTGTGTGTGCGTGAGTGTGTGTGTGTGTGTGTGTGTGTGTGTGTGTGTGTGCACATGTGTCCTCTCTAAGCTCCTCTACAGACTTCATGTCTTCTTTTTTCTATAACACACTATGTCTATAGTATGTTACCCATACTTCCATTGTGGGGGACACACACTGAAGCATGGGAAACTTAGCAGTGGCCATATTGTGAATTAGGAATGATTATCCCATGGGGCTGGAGGAATAAATGGCTCAATAGTTAAGAGCATTAGCAGCTCTTCCAGAGACACTACCTGTGTTAGATTATTCAGCACCTACATGGCAGCTTACAGCTATCTGTAACCTTAGTTCCAGGTGACATGATACCCCTGCACAGATTTAGAAAAAAATTAAGAAAAAAGATCCTTTTATATCTATCTCCCATAGTAAAATATGTTGTGTTGTAGCTATTTGCTTTGGAGTGTTTCAAATTATTCTTTCATGCTTTGGAAATATTTATTGAAGGTCTCTACTTCTAAATATTGAGCTTGTATAAAAAAAATCTGGCTATGTTATCCATTTAGTAATTATTATTTATTTAGTAAGGTGTGTCTGTGAACAATCCTAAACAAGATATCCTTTCTATCTAGGTTTTTCAGAACCAGTTCTGTACATAAACAGTGTCTTTAGAGACTGAGGAAAAAGAAGTACATTGCAAACTCTAAAGATCTGTTACCATATGATAACATTTTCATGTATCAATGCATGACATAAAACCAGAACTGTTGGATTGACTTGTGATAAAGCTTCAGCAAGCACTAGGCTGACTATGCCAAGTGAGAGGAACTTTCAGTACTTCAATTTAAAAAGCAATAAATGGAGATAGTTATGGTGGCAGAAACCTGTAATCCCGGAAAACAGGCTGGTATAACACGGGGATCAAGACTTTTAAGCCAACATAAGCTCTGCGACAAAATCCTGTTTCAAAAATAAATTAATGAAAATAAATACAGAAAGACAGTGAATGAGACAGTTAACTAACTGAGCAAAGAGACAAACTACAAATGAGAGAAATTTTTGCCAGCTACTTATCTGACAGAGGATAAAACAACAAGAAAAATAACAACAACCACACACATACACACACACACACACACACACACACACACACACACACACACACTGTTTATTGTCATTAAACAATAAAAACAATTCATTTTAAATGGGCTTTGGAACAGAACATAGCACTGAGCATCCTTAGGCTTCACAGAAATAGAAATTAAACTAATATGAGATTTTTGTCACATCCTATTCAGAATAGTTATTATCAAGAAATCAAATGATGACAAATGCCAGTGAGGATGTTGGGAAATAGGAAGCCTTCATTCACCAGTGTCAGAAGCATAAACTGATGTAAGACCTATGGTGGTCACTGGGAAAAGGTCTCATAAGTCTAAAAGAGGAAGCTTTATGTGATCCAGCTATGTAATTCCACGTTACTTATCTGAAGGCCTCTGTATCCTACTAAAGAGTTTTTTTGTTCAGCCTTGTTTATTGCTGCTCTATTCAAAATTGCTAGGGAGTGAACACAGCCTAGATGTTTATCAACAAAAGAATGAATAAGGAGAGTTTGATGGAGATGCTTCTCAACAGACAGACAGACAGACGGATGAATATTAATTAAGAGTGAAGAAAACAAAATTACAGAATTTTCCAGAAAATTAGCACAATTGAAAAATACAATAATAAATGAGTTATCTGAACTCAAACAGTACATGCATGCAAATCTTAGCTTCTAGTTGTTATTTGTATGTATGCATGTGATGATAAATTTATGTGTAGATACCAGGACATTAGAAAATGAGAGGGAAAGGGAAGCAATAGGGAACATAAATGAGAAGGGAATGCATGATACAGAAGTGGAAGAGAAGATACTGAGCACAAGAAGGCTTAGGTGAGTATGAGAAATAGGGAGGCAATGGATGGGGGAGCTTCAGGATGGGCTCACCCAAAGTAAATATACCAGGAACTTCCATAGAGAAACCTACTACTTTGTAAGCTATTTTTTTTAAATTAGTAAACAATGTTTTATTAAAATATTTTTTTAAATCCATGAAGGCTGAGTGCTGTAGAGTTGATGGCTGTCTTTATGACGTGACGCGTGGTGGCCATGTGCTCATCTTTCACCTCAACAAGATATACACATTAAGAGTGTATAATTGTTCTATAACCATCAGCATGTGAGGAGAGAAAAGTGGAAACTATTCAACCAAGCTAGTAGTTTGCCTTTCCCCTAAGGCTTACTTATTTTAAAAGTGTTAAAGTATTTTACCAATCGACTCCTCTTTACCACTCTTGCACATAAATCACATTGCACATAAATCACAACAATTTCTTCAATGTGTTGTCTGTGCCCTCTGTCAGGCCTTAATGGGGCACAGTAGGTTTGAGTGCAGGCTGCAGGTGCCTGGGGAGCACTGTGTGCTCACTCACTGCACAGAAGTAGAGAGCAGAGTCACCAGGCTGGGAGTCTCTGATGTGCAGGGAAACATGCAGGCTGGCTTTATTGAAGTGAGCTGTGAATCTTCCTTCTTCCTTTTCACCATTAGAGAAGATGGACATCAGCATCTTGGGGCCTTCCCCAGAATGCTGTCTGTACCACCAGAAGTACTGAAAATTACGATCACTGGAAGTGCAGTTGAGAGAGGCTATGGCTCCCTCTGGGACACTGAGGGATTCTGGGCTCTGCTGCACCTTCTGCTGGCCGTTCACCCCTGTAAAGAAAGACAATGGTCAGACAATCAAGACTGGATGCATGTGGATGCTAACATTCCAGAATGAAATTTCCATGGGTCTCTGACCCCTAACTAGAGATTAAGAACATCTGTGTTTCTACCAGTAGCCTGGAATAAGCAGCAACTTTACATATCACACCTGTGTTCCAAAGAAATTCCCATACTTACAATTTAACTGGAGCCACAGGACCACTAGTGAAACACACAAGAATTTCATTCTCTCCTCCTCCTCTTCGCTGGGGATTTAAATTCTCAACCCTAAGCTCATATAGTCATATACAAAAGTTTCCACATCTCCTATTTTAGGAAACATGAAAGGCAGCTTTGCTAGCAATGAGAAAATGACTCTTCACCATCTGAGCAGCACCAAGCCTTTTCTCCAGCCCTCTCTCTACCCCTCCCTCCTCTTCCTGCCCAACTCTTTCACCTTTTTTTCCCACATGAGAAGTTTACTCAGGATCCCTATAAAACACTGCCACCTTGTGGGTTCACGATAGTTGACAAAGAAAGAGTCAAACTGTAAACTCTTCTAATGTAACTACTAACACAAGTAAAAATCCTTGACAGTTCAGCTGCAGTATTGAAGAGACTTTTGCCCCAAGTCAGGGTTGGGAGTGAGGTGAACTCAGTAGATGTTGTCTCCATTCTCAGTAATAATATGTATTGCACACAAACAGTCAGTCACCTGCTCTGAAAAATCACTATGAAAACAGCGGCCACGGAAATTTAAGTGAGGTTCTTCTTATCTACAGCACAATTCTGCATATTTGAACCCTTGTTACTCCCATTCAAATCTGTTTTTAGGCATATTCAACTGCAGAATAATTTAATGAAAGATTTACTGGTGGTATTAAACTCAATCCTGCATACAAAATAAAACATATAACTCTCACTGAGGCACAAAGTAAGCTAAATAAAGATTGAATATGACAACACGGAAACTCTTGGTAAAGTACCTGGTATACCTTCTGTAATGATGCATTCAGTAGAATGACTGAGAAAAACAAGCTTACAATAAAAGTGTGGGCTTGGGAAAGGGATTGGTGTGGTCTCTGGTTACACGGGTAGTGCAAAGGTCACCAGGCTATTAACCACTTCTGCTCCCAGACTTCTAGACAAATAACAGATTTTACATTCTTTCCTTTGAAGGAACAACCCTGTATATTTCACATTCCAGGTTCCCCTGGTGATATCTGTGAGCACAAGGACTTCTATGCCTCCTAAACTGTCCTCTGTTGGGCTTTGAGACCTTGCAGAAGCTGGTGACCGATGAGCTAAGTATCCACAAAATATGGCTTGATCAGACCCTTCCTTGAACATCAACAAGTACAAAGGGAACAGACTGAGGGAAAGATGCTCATACTCAAACTATTTTCTGCAACAGAATATTATCCATGACAATAATAACAATATTCATTTCTCAGTAAATATGAAACCTAAAGAGGAAGACAATCATGGTGGTACATGCTTAAAATCCCAGAAGGCAATCTGGTTTGGGAGGCTGAAGTAAGAGGGCATGAGTTTAAGTCCTGCCTGTGACATACACGAGAGACATGCCTCAAAAAATTTGTAAGAATGAGAAGAATGAAAACAAGCACCATAGCCTTGGGAAATGGCCAAAAGAAACTAAACTTGAAGCACAGTCTTTGTGAGATATACACCTCCCTGTAAGAGACTTGTAATAAAATGTATATAATTAGATAAACAGTTCTCCTGGAAGAACCGGAGAATGGTCAGTTAGAGACACACAGCACTTTCCTGCATCACTGTGAACCTGAAACAAAGCATCAAGTGTGTGGCTGCCAGGTGAGGAGAGGGATGTGCAAATGATGTGAGTTGTAAAGTAAACAGCAGAGCCAGATGAAATCACTAATTGCTAAACTGTAAACTACTAAAAGAAACTAAGGATCCTAACACTGGGTGTGGAAAACAAGATAGGGGAGAGGAGACTCCCCTTGGTTGGGCTTTAAGCAACAGAGAAAATGAAAGTCTGGATAAGATTCAGAGACGTATAATCTGACACTCTGCAAAGACACAATTTAAGATGAGAGATCTTGTCGCCTCCTGATCCGACCAGCAGACAGAAGACAACGGACATGGGTTCTTCTTCCTAACACGGTTTATTCAGGAACTTTGAAGTATAGTAAAAAGCCCCCGAGCTCTAGCTCCCAGCCCTTAAATCTCTGTGTCCTCTCCAATCAGAACCTGCCACGCAGTCATTCTTGATTGGTGTTGAGTGCATACGTCACATGGCCAGATCTTATGTACCGATGAACAAGCAGAATGCATGCGCAATAAAGCGTAGCCTATGTGCCACCCAGGCTTCCTGAAATGGTGAGCCAACACGCCAGGGGTGTCTGGCACCCAGCCAGGCGCCATCTTGAGTTCCGCTCCCCACAAGATCTTTGATCCTCACAGCAAGCAGAAACTGGAGAATGGGGTCTATTCACTTACTGCTCATTTATTGGGACCATGGTGGAGAAACTTCTTTAGAAAACTCTTATTTTTGATACCCAACCTCAAGAATCAGTCCAGTCTTTATACAGAAGCACAGCCTGACAAGGATGCCTGACACTTCCTGCACCCTTTCCTTCCCAAAGACCTACCCCATAGCCACAAACAGGGACCCATCATAGTGTACCAGCTCAGCCTAGTCTATCATCACAATATAGACAACCAATTAAAGAATTCTAAATGTTCAAGTTTAATCACAAAAAACACAAACAGTATGAAAGGTCAAGACAGTATGTTCCACATCCCCCAAACCCAGAATTACCTTAATGAACCTCATACCACAGAACTTAAAAGAACCATCACAAAATTCACTAAACAATCCTAGGAGTTTAAAGATGAAACCAGGTCACAGCTCCACATAGAAATGTTCAAAGTCCTTAGTCATCAGGGAAATGCAAATCAAAATGATCTTGAGATTCCACCTCACACCAGTCAGAATGACTGTTTTAAAACTCAGGTGACAGCATATGTTGACAAGGATGTGGAGAAAGAGGAACACTCCTCCATTGTTGGTGGGATTGCAAACTGGTACAACCACTCTGGAAATCAATGAGGAGGTTCCTCAGAAAATTGGGGATAGATCTACCTGAAGACCCAGCTATACCACTCTTGGGCATATACCCAAAAGATGCCATACCATATCACAGGGGCACATGCTCCACTAAGTTCATAATGGCCTTATCTGTGATAACCAGAAGCTGGAAACAATCCAGATGTCCCACAACAGTAGAATAGATACAGAAAATGTGGTTCATTTATACAATGGAATACTATTCAGCTATTAAGAACAAGGACATCATGAGTTTTGCGGGCAAATGTATGGAACTAAAAAAATATCCTGAGTGAGGTAACGCAAATCCAAAGGACATACATGGTATGTACTCACTAATAGGTAGATATTAGAAAAAAAAAACAGAAAAAAAACCCCAAAACACAGAATACCTAGGATACAATCCACAGAACTCAAGAAGGTTTACAAGAAGAAAGATGCTTCAATCCCACTTGGGAGGGAGAAGAAAACAGTTACTGGAGGCAGAGGGAGGGAGGGACATGGGTGGAAGATGGGAGGTGGGGAGGAAAAGGGGAACATGATCAGATATGGTGGGGGCAACAGGAGAGAAGCCCTGAGGGCCAGCACAATGAATGGAAATATGCAACCTTGGGGGAAGGGAAGGGGAAAGGTCGAGGGGATCCTCCAGGAAGTCCCAGAGACCTGGGACTTGAGTGTCTCTCAGGACTGAAAGGGAAAGACCTTAGATGAAATGTCCAACAGTGCGGAGAGGGAACTTGTAGAGTCCACCTCCACTAGAAAGACAGAGCATCAAGTGGAGGAATGGGGTTGCTATCCCACAGTCAAAAATTCTGACCCAGAATTGTTCCTGTCTGAAAGAACAGCAGGGGCAAAAATGGAGAAGAGCCTGAGAGAAAGGTGATCCAGTGACTTGGGATCCATCTCAAGGCGAGGTTCCAAGGCCTGACACTATTACTGATACTATAATATACTTACAGACAGGAGACTAGCATGGCTCTCCTCTGATAGGCCCAACAAGCAGCTGACTGAGACAGATACAGATACTTACACCTAACCAATAGACTGAGAAAGAAAGCTGAGTAGGAGGGTGAACCCATAGGTAGACCAGCAGTGTCAACTAACCTGGACCACTGAAATCTCTCAGACACTGAACTACCAACAAGACAGCATACACGAGCTGGTCCAAGCTCCAACCTCCCCCCGCCCCAAGCGCACACACACACACACACACACACACACACACACACAGAAAAGGACTGCCTGGTCTGGTCTCAATGAGAGAAGATGTACCTAACCCTTGAGAGACTTGAGGCCCCAGGGAGTTGGGGGGGCCTGGTGAGGGGGTAGGGGAATCCTCTTGGTGACAGGGTGGAGGAGGAATGGGATGAAGAACTATGGGAGAGCAGATCAGGAGGGGGGCAAGGACAGGACTGTAAAAAATAATAAATAAATAAAAGTAATAGAAAAAGAAAAAGAAAATTATCTTAAATGAAATAAATGTTTGAGTGATGCTCAAGAAAATCAAATATAAGGCTAAATGAAATGAGGAAGATAATTCAGGATTTGAAAACTAAATTCAATAGAGAGATAGAATATTGAAGAGAATTTAAGCTGAAATGAAGATGGAATTAAAAATCTTAATACACCATTGAGAAAACTCAGGCAGAAACCTTACAAATAGAATGGCTCAACAAAAGATAGAATATCAAGGCTCAAAGATAAAGCAAATAAATTTTTCAAATAAAAGGAAAATGCAGGAACTGTGGAGCGCCAAAAAAGACTGAATGTTGATAAACTTTGAGAGAAGGCTTGACAGTTAAAAGTGTCAACTGCTCTTCCAGAGGACCTGGGTTCAATTCCTAGCACCGATACAATGGCCAGGTGTAACTCGTTTTTAGGGCATCTGACATCCTCTTCCAGACTCTTCCACATGTACCAAGCACATGTGATGAACAGACACACATGTAGGTAGAACACTCATACACACACACAAACAACAACAATGACAATGATGCTGATGATGACAACAGTGATGATAAAATTTGAAAAACTATATCTTCAAATTATAGGCATAAGTGAAGAAGAATTTTTCAAGTTAATGGCATAGAATGGCTCTCTTCAAAAACATAACAGAAGAAAACTCCCCCAACTAACAAAAGACACACCCATATAGATACAATAAATACCACATAAACAAGGCAATAAAAAATTCCTACAGGATATCACACTTAAAATGCTAAACATACAGAGCTAAGAAAGAGTATTGAAAGCTGCAAAAGAAAAGCACAAATTATATATAAAGGAAAATGAATCATAACAACGCATAATTTCTCAGTGGAAACTTTGATAGCAATCAGAGACTAGAACAATGTATGCCAAGTTCTAAAAGACTATGCATACCTGTTGAGAGTCGACTTTTAGCAGAAAGCGGCTAGAAAGCAGCTATCATCTTTGCAGCCATCTGGAGCCATATACCCTATGAGAGACTTGTTTTTCAACAGCCTACAACAGCTGAGCACACTTTGACAAACATCTTGTTTATCCCACATAGCTTGTTTTGCTGTTTAGTGATCCCAGCTGCATGGTGCACATGGTAAAATGTCTTCACCTGTGTTCCCCTGCTTGTGCTTATAAATACCCAGAATTTCCTTGTAATAGTGTCAATAGGAGTCAATATGCACCAATAAAGGGAGGAATAAAGGAGTAACCAGACTTGATCACACACTCTGGTTTGTCTCCATTCTTCTCATCTCTTGCCCCTGCAGCCCCACTCTCTCTCTTGACCAGAGTACTTAGCCCCAAGCATGGGGCAGAGTGGTCCACAACATAGTGGCTCCCAAGTGAGGGGCAGAACGGAACGGAGCGGGCCATTACACATACCAACCTAGACAGCAGTACCTGGAAAAACTATCTGCCATCACTGAAGGAAAAAGAAAAAAATCTTGGTGATACAAATATCCTAAAAGAGTTCATGTCCATGAGACCACTCATACAGAGAATACTAGAAGCAATACTAAAGTCTGAAGACACAGCCAAGAAACGATAGTCGGAAAACAAGTGAAGTGATGATTACTGAGACACAAAGAATGACTAAGGATTCAAACAGTAAAACTACAACAAAATGACTGAACTCAATATACACCCTTCAATAATAACCCAGACCTAGAAAGACAAATGTCTCATGTTTGCTCTGATCTGTTGTTCCTAGCCCAAAATCTTCAGATGTGAGTTATAAACTGAAGTAACGACACACACCAGCAAGGTAATAGGGGACCAAGTGAGAGGAACTCCAGAGAGGGGAGTAGCAGAAAATAAAGGATATGAAGGAGGAGATGGAAAGATGAGGAGGGAGATTTAATTGGGGCAGGGGGAAGGGAAGTGAATACAGAAGCATAGGGAGGAAGAGAAACAGAATAAAGGATGTTTGATAAATTCTCAAGAAAATGTATTATTTCAGCTTCACCTAAAATTACACATACACACACACACACACACACACACACACACACACACACCTTAAATAAAGTTGTAAAGTTGTACCACTTGGGCTGAAAATCCTTCCCAAAGAGCCATAAACTATCTGCCTAACAAAAACACCAGTCAAGTTATAGATCGCTGCCTACTCATTTGGATGTGCTTTTTGTTCCAGAAATTTTGTGTGTGCTGTTGAGTTGCTAAGTATAAGATCTCTCCATTTTTCCTTATGTACGCACTTACACCTATGAACATGCTCTAAGAACCACCTTCATTGTGTCCAATCAGTCTGTATACATTGTTTTCAGTTCCTTCAACTGTAAAATTGCAGAAAGTTTTTTTTATTTCTTTTCTCATCACTATATTGACCCATTTTTTCATGTAGTAATGACTTCTTCAGTTCTCATGAGTTTGCAAGCTGTCTGTTGTTTCTGTTGTTGTTGGTATTGATGGTGGTTAAAAACTATGGTGGATGTTGTTTCAGGTTTCTTACATATGTTGGGATTTGTTTTGTGTCTGAGTATGTGGTCAACTTTACAGAAAGTTCCTTGAGGTTCTGACAAGAAGATATATTCTTCTGTGTTTGAGAGAAATGCTCTCTTATTTATCTGTTATAGTTATATTTGGTTTATGACATTAGTTAACTCCAACATTTTTTCTCCATAGTTTTTGTCCCTGTGACTTGTCTGCTGGTGAAAGTAGGGTACTGAGGTCACCCACTAACAGTTTGTAATGGTTGATATGTGATTTAAGGTATAGTAGTATTTCTTTTATGAACTTGGATGCCTTTGCTTTTGGTACATACATAGGTGTTAAGAATCGAAATGTCCACTTGGTGAGTAGATAAGATACTTCCATATCTCTTCTGAGTAGTTTTGGTTTGAGGTCTATTGAGTCAGACATGAAAATGACTACACAGCTTGCTTCTTATGTCCATTTCTTGGAATAACTTTTTCAATCCTTTCACCCTGAGGTAAAATCTATCCTTGATATTAGGTGTGCTAATTGGATGCAGCAGGAGGATGGTTCTATTTTTTAACCCATTCTAATAGTCTGAGTCTTTTCATTGTGGAATTGAGACTGTTTGATATTGAGAGTTATCCATGAGCAATACTTGTTGGTGCTCAGTATTTGTTATAGTGGTAGGTTTATTTCCCTCTGCTTTCTGTTTGTTTGTTTGTTTGGTTGGTTGGTTGGTTTGGTTTGGTTTGGTTTGCTGGACTGACCTTATTTATCCCTTGTTCTACTGGGTGAGGTTATCCTCTTCAGGTTGAATTTTTCCTTCTAGCACCTTCTGTAGAGTTGAAATTGGAGATAGATTCTGTTTAACTGGGTTTGTAGTGAATGTCTTTCTCCGTTTATGATGATTGAAATAGCTGTCTGGCTGGCTCTCTGGTCTCTTAGACTTTGTAGAACAACAGCCTAAGGCCTTCTGACTTTTACAGTCTCCACTGAGAAGTCAGATGTTAGTCTAAGAAGTCTGCCTTTATATGTTATTTTTTCTATATTACTTCTTTTTTCTTGTACCTTTTAGTATTCATCTTTTGTTCTATACATTAAGTATTCTGATTATTATGTAAATGAAACTTTCTTTTCTAGTCCAGCCTACTTGATACTCTCTACACCCCTCGTACCTTGATGGGTACCCCCTTTTTAGGGTTGGGCATTCAAGTTACATGATTTTGTTGAAAACATTTTCTGTGCCTTTGACTTTTCTTTTCCTTCTTTTATTTTTAATAATCATAGATTTTTGTCTTTTCAAAGTATTCTAGATTTCCTGTATGTTTTGTCCCTGGATATTTTTAGATTAAACATTTTCTTGGACTAAGTTATCAGTATCATCTATCATGTCTTCAACTGGTATGATTCTTTCTTCCATCTCTTATACTCTCTTGGTGAGGTTTGCCTCTGAGATTCCTGTTTAAGTTTCTAAATTCTTTCTTTCCAGTTTTCCTTTGGTTTTTGTTTTCTTTATTAATTCTATGTTCATTTACAAGTCCTGAACTATTTTCTTCATTTCAATCCACTGTTTGTGTTTTCAAACATTTCTTTAAGGGATTTCTTAATTTTCTCCTTCAAGACTTCTAACACATTCATAAGGTCTCTCCTGATGTCCTTGTGCTTCAGCTGTACTGCATTTCTAAGAGCCATCTACATTAAGTTTTCTAGACTTCAGTGGAGATATATTATGCTGGCTGTTATTGTTGTATGCTAGAATTTGTGTTTGGGATCATAGTAATTCTCAGTGCTGATATCCAGTCTTGTCACTGTTGAATGTGTGTTCTTATTTTATTCCTTGGTTTCTGTTGCATGCTCTGGTTTTTAAGAGAGTATGATAGCTATTGGTTGCCTGGTAAGGAATGCTTGTGATATTCTGTCAGGCATGAATACTAGAGTTCTAGAAATAACATGTTTCTTGTTATTGGGTGCAGACACCGGCATGGAGATGGGCTAAAGGATCTGTGGAGTGAGGGGACTCATAGTAGGTAGTAAATCAGAGTCTGATATTGGAATCTTCTTAGTCCTCTGAGAATGGGCACAATGAGGGAGCAGAGGCCAACAGGGTAGTCTGCTAGAAGGCTGGGCATGAGACTAGGTAGTCAGACTTAGAGAAGAGTAGGAACATTGAAAATCTGAAGATTGCCTACCTACATCTGCCTTCCTTTAACCTTCCTTCTCTACCCATATTTCTTTGTTAGAAATTGTGAGATATGAAAGGCTGTACCCCTCTGATAACCTGTCCTTCCATAGTATCAGCTAGAATTATCTAAATGCCATCTTTCCTGGCATATTTGGCCCTCTATGTCATGCTGCAGATGGCATGCAACAACATGAAGATAATGACTGGTACATGGAGATGAAGGCAACTGACCATGTTTCCATGGCTTTCCTGTGAAATCACTATTATCCCCCATGAGGAACCACTGATGTGCTAAGGTTTCAGTTTCCATATGAAAATTCAGATGTGGTAACATCTTTTTCTAGTTCTTTTCAGACTATTTGTGTGATTTTCAGCAACCAGAGAAACACAGGGGCACACAGCACAGACTTTGGAGAAAACAGGATGATCAGAAGTCAGGCTTTCTTTTGCTTCTCAGAGTTTGTGTTCAGCTCCCCCTGCAGTTTCTGCCACTGTGTCCCTCAGAGCACAGTAGTACACAGCCGAGTCTGACTCTTGCACGGAGGCTTTCTGCAAGTGGAAGGACGTTTTTTCTTTATCATACGTAGCTTCAAAACCTCTGCTGCTTCCCTTGTTGTTGGCTGTTGTGACTTGCAGAAGGAGCTGTGGACCTTCTCCAGGATATTGGACATACCAGAAAAGAGTCGGGTACCCTGTGGTTGAATAAGTACAATTTATAAATAGAAAGTCATCTTCTGAGAGGGTCACTTGACCTTGTTTCTGGGTCACTGAGTCTCCATGGGTCTTCCTCATCCCTGGAGGAAGAAGAGGACATCTGTGTTACAATACGGACAACAGCGTTCATAGACAGTTAAATATATTCTAACATCATAGAAGAAAGAGTGGAAATTTTAGGTCACTTAACTTACCAAGCATGAACAGCAGCATCACAGTCACTAAAGCTGGATAAGTGTCCATGTTCAGTGTGACGCTATCAACTCTTCGATGAAGAAATGGTAGAGTGACACAAAATGACGAACCTATAAAGCTTATGTTCACATTGCTAATGATCTTGTGTTAGGAAATTCCACCCCCTGGTGGACAGAGACTAAACTAGGGTTTCTTACGTACCTCCCAGAATCAGAAATGTGTTCTTGTCCTTGAAATCATTTCCAAGGCACACAGACTTGAAGCATCCCTTATCAACGTGAAGAATATAAACAATGTCTGTTAACATATTCAATGTCATCACTCTTAGGATCCTACGTGACGTGAAACTGTTGTATGGTATAGTAACTGATGGGATTTTGTGTTGGTATTTGTCACATAATAAACAAATGACAAGAAGTACATTTTACCAGTTTATTTTCACTGATCTAAGTTTGTAGTAAGATACAATGTGGGTGTGTCGTGATGGCTCAGCACTTGAAAACACTGATGCTCCTTCAAAGGACCCAGGTTTGATTCTCAGAACCCACATATACTGGTTCAAAAACATCTGTAACTCCAGTTCCAGGTGAAAGGATTCCCTCTCCTGACCTCCTTGGCCACCAGGCGCACACAGTATATGAATACAAGTACAGGCAAAATACTCATGCACATAAAATAAATAAATTTTTAAATTTTCTTAAAATTATTATGAATTGGAGTAATTATCAACTGGCCCTAAGAATATGTAATCATTACAGTCTACTCATTTCCTCCTTCTAGAAGTTTGAAATAATGGGTTGTTACTGCTGCCTATTTAGTTAGGATGTCATTGGAGTCTTGAAACAATGTTTACAGATTAACTGTACAGGACAACCTCAACAAAGGTAGCAGTTGTGACTGGCATGCAAGGAGGAGGAAGGAGAGTCCAGCTCCCCAGAAGAAAAAGATCAAATTGAGAGATGCGGTTCTCCTTGCTGAAGGCAGTGCTGCCCAGGATGAATATGAAGTCAAAGCTTCTGGGCCAGAGGCTCAGGGAGAAGTCACTGTTTGTTCTGATCAAAAGGTGGGAGGAGCCACATCAGAAAACCTGGGATAGGCTGTTCCAACAAAGAAGAAAAAAAATTAGACACTTTTCAGAGCACTGACCCCAAAAGTGCCCAAAAAAGCGAAGACATGAATGGCTGAGGTGCATGACCAGAAGGCAGACATGTCTGCCTGGAGGAACCTGTTTGTGCCCACGGCTGTTCATCCAGCACTCAGCTTTCTAGGCTTCTCGGCATCTACCCTAATGCAAGCTCTGACTTTGGCCCCTGCCATCTGTGACACACTGGACATCCTTGGAGCTGCTCTGGCTTTTGCCATCCGGATGATTCACTCAGTGCTGCAGTGGCGTAAGATGAAGGCTCCACCCATCCCAAGTAGTACTGGAATGTCACCGAGGGAGATGAGGTTAGGAGCTGCAGCCCATCTCTGATCACCTTACAGGGTGCAACTGAACCTGGAGTGTTGCTTGAAGAGGCCAGAACTGAAACTGAAGCACATCCCAGTGACTCTGGGGTCTAGGCCACACCCAAGACTAGTGCCTCTGCCTCAACCCAGGCACTGCCCTTCTGTGATGATGCTGGTGAAGGACCTTCTTTCTTAGTCGAGGAAAAGCCTGTCCCTAAGCAGAGTAAAAACAGAGAAGAAAAGCTTGTTGCAGAGCAGGCTAGAAAGTTAAAACAGGAGTGTGTGACCAAGTTGCTGTTTATAAAGTACACCCAAGGCGCCAGGTACCCTTTGCTCGTACTGGTCCTGACTTCTACTCGAGAGCTGGCCATCCAGGTCAGACAGCACATTGATGCTGTAGCCAGGTTTACAGGGATTAATAGAGCCATTTTAGTTGGTGGAATGTCCACACAGAAACAGCAGAGGATGCTGAACCACCATCCTGAGATTATGATCCCCTGGTGGGCTCTGGGAGTTCAAGAAAAACACCCTCATTTGAGTAACCTTCAGCAGCTCAGGTGCCTGGTCCTACATGAGACTGATCGGAAGGTTGAGAAAGGCTATTTCGCTGAACTCACAGCTGCTAGAGATGCTGAATGACTCCCAGTGCAACCCCAATCGACAAACTCTTGTTTTTTCTGCTACACTAACCCTGGTACACCAAGCTCCTGCTTAAATCCTTCATAAGAAGCACATGAAGAAAATGGATAAAACCGGCAAACTTGACCTCGTGCAGAAGATTGGCATGAGGGGCAAACCGAACGTCATTGACCTCACAAGGAACGAGGGTACAGGGGAGACACTGACGGAGACCAAGATCCACTGCGAGACAGATGAGAAAGACTTATATCTCTACTATTTTCTCATGCAGTACTCAGGTCATAGCCTGGTATTTGCCAACAGCATCTCCTGCATCAGATGCCTCTCTGGGCTCCTCGAGATCCTGGATATCATGTCACTGACCCTGCATGCCTACATGCACCAAAAGCGAAGGCTCAGAAACCTGGAGCAATTTGCTCGTCTAGAAGACTGTGTTCTCTTGGCAACAGATGTGGCAGCTCCGGGTTTGGATATTCCTAAAGTTCAGCATGTCATCCATTACCAGGTGCCTTACACCTCAGAGATTTATATCCACCGAAGTGGTCGGACTGCTTGTGCTACCAATGAAGGCCTCAGCTTGATGCTGATTGGGCCTGAAGATGTGATCAACTTCAAGAAGATTTACAAAACTCTCAAGAAAGATGACGACGTCCCTCTGTTCCCAGTGCAGTCAAAGTACATGGACACAATCAAGGAGCTGTTCCGTCTAGCCCGATAGGTTGAAAAAGCTGAGTACCGGAACTTGTAGGCTTGTCTACACAACTCATGGATCCAGCAAGCAGCTGTGGCCCTCGAGATTGAGCTAGAAGAAGAGACATACAGAGGAGGAAAAGCTGACCAGCAAGAAGGGCATCGGCGACAGAAGCAAATGGAGATTCTGAAGCAGGAGCTATGTCATCTGCTTTCCCAGCCTCTCTTCCAGGAGAACCTGAAAACCAGATACCCCACACAGTCTGGCAGGCCGCCGCAGCCTTCGATGGTTCCAAGGAATGTGGAGTCTGCACTGAGCTGCCTCTCCAAGTAAAAGAGGAGGAGGAGGAAGCCAAGAGAACATTAGGTACCACCACAGCCAAGTCCAAGCCCAGTCGATGTGATGACTGTGCAGTGATATCCTGCAGTTGTCTGTAAAAGCCTTCCCCTCCTTGCCTTTCACTCCACCATCCACCTGGGCAAACCTCCCGCTCTTCCATCCTTTAGCAGGAAAGACCCCTCACACGCGTGTTGTGGAGTTAGGTGTGGTAGACGGTGCTGTGTATCTGTTTCTGTGTATGCAGGCTTCTTGTGTTCACCTTGTTTTCCAAATTAAATCAAGTAGGAGTTAGAGACAAAAACAAAAAAAAATGAACTATGAGACAAAGAGGTAATATCCAAAATAACAAAATCAGAAATGAGAGGCTCAGTCAGGCTCTGGTAGAGACTGACAAACACAGAGGCAGATGCTGGCAACCAACCATTGGACTGAGCATGAGATCCCCAATGGAGGAGTCAGGGAAAGGACTGAAGGAGCTGAAAGGGGTTTGCACACCATAGGAAGAACAACAGTATCAACCAACCAGAACCCCCAGAGCTCCCAGGTACTAAACCACCAACTAAAGAGTACACATGGAGGGACCCAGGGATCCAGCCACATATGTAGCAGAGGCTGGCCTTGTCGGACATCAATGGGAGAAGAGGCCTTTGGTCCTGAGACAGGTCGATTCCCCAGTGTAGGGAATGCCAGGGCGGTGAGGTGGGTGGGTAGGTGAACACACTAATAGAAAGAGGGGATTGGGGGACAGGATAGGAGGTCTGTGGAGGGAAAACCTGGAAATAATATAACATTTGAAATGTAAATAAATAAAATATACAATTTTAAAAAAAGAAATGAAGAGGAGATATGACAACAAACACTGAGGTAACCCAAAGAATCATTAGGTCATACTTCAGAAACCTGTACTTCACAAAATTGGAAAACTTAAAAGAAATGAACAAATTTTCAATAGATATCACTTATGAAAGTTAAATCAAGATCAGATAAATGACTTAAATAGACAATAATATGTTGTGACATAATTATTAAAATCGTCCAACACCCCCATCCCAAAAAGTCCCAGGCCAGATGGTATAAGCACAGAATTCTATCAGACTTTCAAAGAGCTAACATCAATACTTTTCAAATTAGTCTACAAAATACAATGGAACATTGTGAAATTCTTTTTATGAAGCCACAGTCACCCTGATACCCAAACCACACAAAGTCTCAACAAAGAAAAAAAATTACAAATTTCCCTCCTGAACATTGATACAAAAATACTCAAAAAAAAACATCTAAAACAAATCCAAGAACATATCAAAACCATCATCTACTATGATCACATAGGTTTCAACCTAGAGCTGCTGCAGGGATAATTCAACATCCAAACATGGGATGTAATCTCCCATATAAACAGACTGGAAGAAGAAGAAAACACATGGTCATCTCATTAGATGCTGAAAAACCCTTCAATGAAATCCACCACCCCTTCATGATAAAAGTCTTGGAGAGATCATAAATACAAGGGAAATATCTCAACATAATAAAGGCAATATATAGCAAGCCTATAGCCAACATCACACTAAATGGAAAGAAATTCAAGGAATTGAACTAAAATCAAGAACAAAAAAAGGCAGTCTACTCACTCCACATCTACTCAATATAGTGCTTAAAGTCTTAGCTAGAACAACAAGAAAAATGAAAGAGTTCAGAAGGATACAAATTTAAAAGGTAGAAGTCGAAGTATCAGTATTCACAGATGATATGAAAGCATGCATTAATGACCCAAAAAATCTACAAGAGAACTGCTACAGCTTAAAACCACCTTCAGCAGAGTGGCTGTATCTAAGATTAATTCAAAAAAAGTCAATCTACATTCAAATGACAAAGAGGATGAAAAAGGAATTAGGGAAACAATGCTCTTCAAAATAGCCACAAATTTCCAATACAAATTTTACTGACATTGAAGAAATAATGTACAACTTCGAGTGGAAAAACAAAACACTCAGGATAGTTAAAATGGTCCTATACAATAAAAATCTTTCCGATGTACCACTAATCCTGGTTTCAAGTGACACTACAAATCTACAGTAATAAAACCCACATGGTATTGGCATAAAAACAGATAGGTTGATCAATACAATGGAATCAGAGACCCAGACATAAATCTACACATAACATGGTATGCACTCTCTTATAAGAAGATATTAGCTGTAAAATAAAGAATAACCATGAGACAACTCACAGACTCAGAAAGACTAAATAAGAAAAGGGCTCTAAGATGGACTCATGTATCTTCCTGGGAAGAGGAAATAGAATGTATGTAGTGGGTATACTGGGGTAAGGTAGGATGAGAACAGGAGTCATCACATGTTGGGGTGGAGGGGGGAATATGGTAAGAGACAACTGGAACTGGAGAGCATTTCAGGGACAAGGTGGAAACCTAGTGCAGTAGAAAGTCCAGGATTATCCTAGGGTGACCCTTGTGGGGATTCCTAGTAATGAAACATATGGAGTTTAACCTGCCATCTTCTGAAACCAAGGAACTTCCAGTGATGGCGCTGGGACACCGACTTGTCACAAAACCTTTGACCTGCAATCTATCCTGCCTGCATGATGTGCAGACGCACTGGAGGCACAGAACTTGTTAGAAGGGACAACCAATGACTAGGCTAATTTGAGGGTCATGCCAACATAGGGCACCAGTACCCAACACAGGGTGACCAAGATTGGGAAGCTAAATAGCCTAGAGACCCAGGATAGAAGAAAAATCAATTGAATAATTACTAATGCTATTCTGCTACACTCATAGATCATGACTAGCCCAGTCATCATGAAAGAGGAAGCCTTCAGTATTAATGTGAGCGGATTCAGAGATCTACAGGCAGACACTAGTCTGAGAGATGACTCACACTGGGAATCTCCACTGGGTCACTAACACTGGAGCCAATGTCAGAACCCAGTGTGGGAGGAAAAACAGTAGGAGCCAGAGTAGATGAAGACACCAGGAGAAAATGGCCAACAGAATCAACTAACCAGGGATCTGAGGGTCTCAGAGAGACTAAAGCAACAATCAAAGAGCTTGTATTTGTCTGTTCTTGGTCCTCCACAAACATGAATGTTAGCTTGGTGTTTTTGTGGGAAACCTAACAGTGGAAGTATAACTCTTGACTGCCCTTGGAATCCTTTGCCTTCTGTTTGGTTGCCTTACCCAGCTCTGATATGAAGGTTTCTGCCTGGTCTTTTGGAAACTTAGCATTCTGTGTTTGGTTGCTATCCCTGGAAGATCAACTCTTTTCTGAAGGGAACTGGAGGAGTGTGTCTGAGGAAGAGGAGAGGTGGGGCAATTAGAAGGAATGTAGAGAGAAAAAACTGCAGTCGGGATAAATTGAGGGAAACATTAAACTAATGTAACAACTGTGGAAATCAATGTGAAGCATTCTCATAAAGTTAAAAGAGGAAAACTTACAGGATACAGCTACATAACTTCTGGATATATATACATGGATATAGATATGGATATATATCTGAAGGACTCTGTATCTCACTAAAAAGATACATGCTCAACCATGCTTATTGTTGCTCTATTCAAAATTGTTATGAAATGAAGGCATCTAAGATGTTCATCAATAAAAAAAATGGATAATGAATATTTGGTGGGTATATACATAGATATACATAGAGATGTGCATATACATATAATTGAGCAATATAGAAATATAAAATTATAGAAATCACATGAAAATATTGTAGTGAATTATTCTGTCCTCATAGAGAAAACCACATACAAATCTTAGCTTCTAATTTTTATCTCTATGTACTCATGAGACTATGAGTGTGTGTAGAAAGCTGCCCACAAAGGAGAAAGGGGGCATTCAGGAAGGTGACTGAGAAGGTAGTGGAGCACAAGGTATGGAAGTGCTGAGGAACTACTGAAAACTAAAGTTTTAAGTGAGAATGAGGAACAGAGAGATGTTAGACAGAATAAGTTTGGGAATGCGTCAACCAAAAGTAAATATGTGTGAAACTACCATAGAGAAACCTGCTACTTTGTAAGCTAGTTTTCAAAAATTAGAAAATAGATATTTTTATTGAAAACTTTTAAAAGCAAAGAGGGCACAGTGCTGTAGAGTTGGTGGGTGTCTTTATGGCATGGCATGTGAGAAGTCTCATGGCCATGTATTTGTCTTCCAACTCAACAAGATATGGACATTAATAGTGTGTACATTGTTGTATAACCATCGGCATGTAAGAAGAAAAAATATTCCAAAAGTGGAAAATGTTTCAACTAAACCAGTAATGTGCCTTTCCCATCAGGATTACATAGTGGTGTTTTTTTTTACTATTAAAATATTTTCCCAGTCAATCAAGCCCTCTCTATTCTTGCTCATAAATCCCACTGCATATAGAATAGAAACAGAATCTCTCCACTGTGTGATCTGTGATGTATGTCAGGACTAGATGCTGTGCAGTAGGTTTGTGTGCAGGCTGCAGGTGCCTGGGGAGCACTGTGTGCTCACTGCACAGAAGTAGAGAGCCGAGTCATCAGGCTGGGAGTCTCTGATGTGCAGGGAAACATGCAGGCTGGCTTTATTGAGATGAATTGTGAATCTGCCTTCTTTCTTTTCACCATCAGAGAAGATGGACACCAGTGCCTTGGGGCCTTTCCCAGGATGCTGTTGGTACCATGCGAAATACTGAGAAGCACTATCACTGAAAGTGCAGTTGAGAGAGGCCATAGCTCCCTCAGAGACACTGAGGGATTCTGGGTTCTGCTTCACAGTCTGCTGGCTGTTCACCCCTGTGCAGAAAGACAAAAGCCAGGCAATCAAGACTAGATACATATGGATGCTAACATGCTAGAATGACTATCCCACGGGCTTCCCACTTCCTAACTAGAGATTTAAAACATCTGTGTTTCTACCATTATCCTGGAGCAGGGAATAACTTTACATATCACACCTGGATCCCAAAAGAATTTCAAAACTTACAGGTTAACTGCAGACACAGGACCACTAGTGAAATACTCAAGGATTTCATTCTGTCTTCCTTCCTCTTCAATGAGAACTGAGATCCTCAACTCAGAAGATGGCAATTAGAAAAGATCTCAGCAGCACCAGCACCTTGTCATGATCTCAGCATCACCAAGCCTTTCTTCCAGCCCTTTCTCTACCAACTCCTCCTCTTCCTTTACTCTTCTTCTCCACTCTTCTCCACCAACCCCCAGCACCACCTCATGCCCCACTTCTCTCCCTCTTGAGATCTTTGCTCAGAATCCTAAAGAAAACACTGCCATCTTGTGGACTCATGAAAGTGAACAAGAAAAAACTCAAACTGCAAAGTATTCTAACTTAACTAGTAAAAAGTAAAACACTTGAGAGTTTAGTTGGAGTTTTGAAGAGACATTTGCTCCAAGTCAGGATGGAAAGAAAGGTGAGCTTGTGTGTTCACACTTAGCAGATGTTGTCCTCTTTCTCTGTAATAATAGTTTCCACACATAAGCAGTCACCTGCACTTAAAAATCCTCTATGAAAAGTCTGCAATGGAAATCTGCATGTACATTTTTTCTGTACAGTAAAACTCTAACCATTGCCACCGCATACATCCCCATTCAAACCCATCTTCAGGTTTAGTTTTGTTTTTCAGTTTTTTATTCATTCTTTGTGAGTTTCACACCATGTGCCCCGATTCCATTCATCTCCAGGACCCTTTGTATCCAGCTTCCTCTCTTGTAACCTCCCTTCCCCCACAGTAGCAAAATAAAAAGCAAACACAAAACGAAACAAAATCTCATTGTGCATATACTGTGGGACACAGTGACACATCTTCAAGCTTTAAAGATGGTTTGCACATGCTGTTTATTTAGGTCAGATCTAGAAAGGCCTGGAATTCTTTATTGCATTTGGAACCAGGACCAAGCTTGTGTGTAAACAGAACTTCACTTGAGTTGGTACGGGAGATGGAGCTGAGTATAACACCTAAACTCTAAAGAAAACCTAATGAACTTGTTCATTTCTCTAATTATTTATTCTCTGATCTTGATTAAGTCCTGCTGAGTGGAATTGATCTGTGAAAGTTCTAGATCTGGTTTCTCTGAACTTCCAACTTTCTGAGCCCCTTCCCTCTCCACTTCTCCCATTTCTTCCTTCTCTCTTTTCTTCCCTAACTCTTTTACTTTATCCCAGTCTCCATTTCTAACATAGTCACCAAACTATTTGTACTAAGGGAATATCTATGCCAGAGCTGAAGAAGGTCCATATAGAAACAAATCAGGAAACAGCTTTACTGCAGGACTCTGTAAGATCTCCACATCCGGAAATTAAATATCTGTGGAGACAAGAAGACAGTTTGGTTCAACACAACTAAGTAGCAAATGTTGGTTCATACTTTGATAGTTTAAAATTGAGTGGGCTGTTTTAAGATATATATAAGTGCAGCATAATTTGATGAAATATTTTCTGCTGATAATTAACTCAGTCCTTGTGTACACAATGAAGCATACCTTAATCTCCCTGAGAAATAAAATAAACTAAATAAATGTTGGACAAGACAAAATTGAAATTCTCATTTAATTAAGTACATGAGCGACCCTCCATAAAGATGAGTTCAATAGAAGTAAGCTTAGGGTAATGGTGGGACGTGGGGTTGGGAAGGCTGTGGTTCTGGCCACACAGACAGTACAAACATAGCCAGGCTATTAACTACATGTGCTCCAAGACTTCTGGACTAACAACAGATTATGCAATCAATCCTTTAAAGAAACAACTTTGTATAGTTCACATTCCAGGCTTCCCGAGTGATAACTGTGAGCACAAAGACCTCTGTGCCTCTTACAGTGTCTCATGATGGGCTTTGAGACCTTGCAGAAGCTGGAGACAAAAGATCCTTTCTTACTCAAGAGTTAAACATCCCCAAAACATGGTTTGTTCTGACATTTTCTTTACCATCAACAAATGCAAAGAGAACAGACTGAGGGAAAGATGCTCATACTCAAATTGTTTTCTGCAACAGTACATTATCCATGACTATAATAACAGCACCCATTTCTCAGTAAATATAAAACCTGAAGACTGGGATAATCATAGTGGTACATCCTTAAAATTCCAGAAAAGATTCTGGTTTGGGAGGCTGAAACAAGAGGATATGAATTTGAGTCCTGCCTATGACATACAAGGAGGATTTTCTTAAAAAAAAAAAAAAAAAAAAAAAAAAAAAAAAAAAAAAAAAAAAAAAACAATAGGAGGGAAAGGAATGAAATCAACCAATAACAAGGACCATGGCCTTGGGAAACATCTAAAAGATCATGAAACTAAACCTGAAGCACAATTTGTGTAAGATATATACTTCCACATAAAAGACTTGCAATAAAATATATGCAGCAAGATTAACAGGCATCCTGAAGGGCAACAGGATGGCACATTTAAGACACCCAACACTTTCCTGCACCACTGTGAAGCTGATACAAAGCATCAAATGTGTGGGTGCCAGGTGAGGAAAATGTTATGCAAAACTGTAGGAGTTATAAGTAAACAACAGTCATACGAAACCTCAAAACACTAAACGTTAAACTGCTCAAAGAAGCTAAGGATCCTAACATTGGGTGCTGAAAACATAAGAGGGCAGAGGAGACCCCCATTGGTTGGGCTTTAAGCAATAGAGAAAATAAAATTCTGGATAAGATTCAGAGGTGTAGAGTCTGACACCCTGCAAAGATCTAATTTAAGATGAGATATCTGAGATCCTCAGAGCAAGCAGAAACTGGAGAATAGGGCCTCTCCACTACTAGCCCCTTCACAGGGGACATGGTTTTGAATCTTCTTAAGAAATGTCTTACTGTTAATGTCCAGCCTCAGGGCTCATCCCAGTCCTTATAGTTCAGCACAGACTGCTAACTACGCCTGACCTTCCAGCACCCCTCCCAACCCCCAATCCTATCTCATGTCCCAAACCAAGAACCCAGTCTAGAATGCTGAGTCCTACCTATATCTTGACCAGCCTCTGAGTTTCAACCTTGTGGCAAATCCTGTGAACCAGCTCAGCTACTATATCATCACATGACACACAACCAATTAATGAAGTGAAGTCTTCCATGCCCACTTCTAATCACAAAGAAAACACAAATAATATGAAAGGTGAAGACAGTATGTTTCCCATACCTCAAATCCAGAATTATTTAGATCAACATCAGAATATAGAACTTAGAAGAACAATCATAAGCTTTATTTAAAAATCCAAAGAATTTAAAGATGACACAAACATCTCAACAAACTTAAAGAAAATTTTCTTAAATGAAATAAATGCTCAAGAAAATAAAATATAGGGAAAACCACTCCCCTTCCGCCCCTCGCCAGGATCACAGTGGCCAGAGCAGACACCCAGCTGGTCTGCTCCCCTGTGGAAAA
>JANHMN010000001.1:197333265-197389682 GCA_030674055.1 Rhabdomys pumilio | reverse complement strand
ACAGTGGCCAGAGCAGACACCCAGCTGGTCTGCTCCCCTGTGGAAAATGTGTCCCGAGACATCCTAGACAGGCCACTGCCCTCAGAACTGCAGATACCCAGCTGTTCTGCTCCCCTGTGGAAAACATATTCGGAGACATCCTAGACAGGCCACTGCCCTCAGAGCTGCAGCCTAGAGGAGCCATTGAACTCAGAGCAGCAGACACCATATAGTGAGACATCCTAAAGGAGCTTCTACACTCAGAGCAGCAAACACCTGGCTGGCTTACTACTGTGGAGACACCATATCCTGAGATATCCTAGAGGAGCAGCTGTACCCAGAACATCGGGAGCTCAGGATCACAGAGACATGCGGACCCCGAGGAGTTCTGACACAATTAAGATAACTGGAAAGGCAGACTCCAGTCAGAACCAGTGAGTGCAGGTAG
Organism: Rhabdomys pumilio; assembly: GCA_030674055.1. NCBI lineage: Eukaryota > Metazoa > Chordata > Mammalia > Rodentia > Muridae > Rhabdomys > Rhabdomys pumilio. The sequence continues at coordinate 197,389,255 of JANHMN010000001.1, read as the reverse complement.
CATTAGAGCCTACCAAATGGTGAAAGGCAAGCATAAGAATCTAAACAACAGAAACAAAGTTATTTGGCATCACCAGAACCCAGTTCTCCCACCATAGCAAATCCTGAACACCACATCACACCAGAAAAGCAGGACTGAGAATTAAAATCACTCCTCATGATGATGATAGAAGACTTTAAAAAGGACATAAACAACACTCTCAGAGAATTTGAAGAGAACACATATAAACAGTTAGAAGCCCTTAAAGAAATGCAAGAAAACACAACCAAACAGGTGAAGGAATTACACAAAACCATCCAGGAGCTAAAAATGGAAGTAGAAACAATAAAGAAATCTCAAAGGGAGACTACCCTGGAGAAAACCTAGGAAAAAGAACAGGAGTCATAGACACAAGCAACACCAACAGAATACAAGAGCTAGAAGAGAGAATTCCATGCGCAGAAGATACCATGGAAAACATTGACATGACTGTCAAAGAAAATGCAAAATGCAAAAAGCTCCTAACACAAAACATCCAGGAAATCCAGGACACAATGAGAAGACCAAACCTAAGGAAAATAGGTATAGATGAGGGTGAAGACTCCCAACTTAAAGGGCCAACAAAATTATAGAGGAAAACTTCCCTAACCTAAAGAAAGAGATGTCCTTAAATATACAAGAAGCCTACAGAACCCCAAATAGACTAGACCAAAAATGAAATTCCTCCCGTCACATAATAATCAAAACATCAAATATACAATACAAAGAGAAGATACTAAAAGCAGTAAGGGGAAAAGGCAAAGTAACATATAAAGGCAGACCTATAAGAATTACACCAGACTTCTTACCAGAGACTATAAAAGCCAGAAGATCCTGGACTGATATTATACAGACCCTAAGAGATCACAAATGCCAGCCCAGACTACTATACCAACAAAACTCTCAATCACTATTAATGGAGAAACCAAGATATTCCGTGGCAAAACCAAATTTATACAATATCTTCCCACAAATCCAGCACTTCAAAGGATAATGGATGGGAAACTCCAACACAAGGAGGGAAACTACAACCAAGAAAAAGCAAGAAAGTAGTCTTCCAACAACCCCAAAAGAAGATAGTTACACAAACATAATTCTACCTCTAATAACAAAAATAACAGGAAGCAACAATCATTTTTACTTAATATCTCTTGATATCAATGGACTCAATTCTTCAATAAGAAGACGTAGACTACCAGACTGGATACATAAACAGGACCCAGAATTTTGCTGCATACAGGAAACTCACCTCTGTGACAAAGACAGACACTACCTCAAAGTAAAAGGATGGAAAACAATCTTCCAAGTATATGGTCCCAAGAAACAAACCGGAGTAGCCATTCTAATATCAAATAAAATTGATTTTCAACCAGAAGTAATCAAAAAAGATAAGGAAGGACACTACATACTCATCAAAGGAAAAATGTACCAAGAAGAACTCTCAATTCTGAACATCTATGCCCCAAATGCAAGGGCACCCACATACATAAAAGAAACTCTACTAAAGCTCAAAGCATACATTCCATCTCACACAATAATAGTGGGGGATTTCAACACCCCACTCTCAGCAATGGACAGATCATGGAAACAAAAACTAAACCAACACACAATGAAACTAACAGAAGTTATGAAGCAAATGGATTTAACTGATATCTATAGAACATTCCATTCTAAAACAAAAGAATATACCTTTTTCTCATCACCTCATGGTACCTTCTCCAAAATAGACCATATAATTGGTCACAAAACAGGCCTCAACAGATACAAAAAGATTGAAATAATCCCTTGTACCCTATCAGAACACCATGGACTAAGATTGGTCTTTAATAACAACAAAAACAACGGAAAGCCCACATACACATGAAAACTGAACAATGCTCTACTCAATGATGACTTGGTCAAGGAAGAAGTAAAGAAAGAAATTAAAGACTTTTTAGAATTTAATAAAAAGGAGGACACATCATACCAAAACTTGTGGGACTCCATGAAAGCAGTAATAAGAGGAAAACTCATAGCTCTAAGTGCTTACAAAAAAAAAAAAAAAAAAAAAAAAAAAACCAAAACTGGAGAGAGCATACACTAACAACTTGACAGCACACCTGAAAGTGTTAGAACAAAAAGAAGCAAATATACCCAAGAGGAGTAGATGGCAGGAAATAATCAAACTCAGAGCTGAAACCAACCAAGTAGAAACAGAAAGAACTATACAAAACATCAACAAAACCAAGAGCTGGTTCTTTGAGAAAATCAACAAGATAGATAAACCCTTAGATAGACTAATCAAAGGGCACAGAGACAGTATCCAAATTAATAAAATCAAAACTGAAAGGGGAGACATAACAACAGAAACTGAGGAAATTAAAAAAATCATCAGTTCCTACTACAAAGTCCTATACTCAACAAAATTGGAAAATCTGGGTGAAATGGACAATTTTCTAGACAGATACCAGGTACCAAAGTTAAACAAGGAACAGATAAACCATCTAAACAGTCCCACAACCCCTAAAGAAATAGAAGCAGACATTAAAAGACTCCCCACCAAAAATGTCCGGGACCAGACAGTTTTAGCGCAGAATTCTACCAGACCTTCAAGGAAGACCTAATACCAATACTCTTTAAACTATTCTACAGAATAGAATACTCAATTTGTTCTATGAAGCTACAATTACACTCATACCTAAACCTCACAAAGACCCAACAAAGAAAGAAAACTACAGACCAATCTCACTTGTGGATATTGATGCAAAAATACTCAATAAAATTCTCACAAATGGAATCCAAGAACACATCAAAACAATCATCCATCATGATCAAGTAGGCTTTATCCCAGAAATGCAGGGATGGTTCAATATTCGAAAATCCATCAATGTAATCCACTACATAAATAAATTCAAAGAAAAAAAACACATGATCATCTCACTAGATGCTGAGAAAGCATTTGACAAAATTCAACATCTCTTCATGTTAAAAGTCTTGGAAAGATCAGGAATTCAAGGCCCATACCTAAACATAGTAAAAGCAATATACAGCAAGCCAGTAGCCAACAACAAACTAAATGGAGAGAAACTTGGAGCAATCCCACTAAGATTAGGGACTACAAGGCTGCCCACTCTCACCCTACCTGTTCAATATAGTACTGGAAGTCCTAGTCAGAGCAATTAGACAACAAAGCAAAGTCAAAGGGATACAAATAGGAAAAGAAGTCAAAATTTCTCTATTTGCAGATGATATGATAGTATACTTAAGTGACCCAAAAAACTTCCACCAGAGAACTCCTAAACCTGATAAACAACTTCAGCAAAGTGGATGGATATAAAATCAACTCAAATCAGTAGCCTTCCTCTACTCAAAAGATAAAAAGGCTGAAAAAGAAATTAGGGGAATGACACCCTTCACAATAGTCACAAATAATATAAAATATCTTGGAGTGAATCTAACCAAGCAAGTGAAAGATCTGTATGACAAGAACTTCCAGTCTCTGAAGAAAGAAATCGAAGAAGATCTCAGAAAATGGAAAGATCTCCCATGCTCCTGGATTGGCAGGATTAACTTAGCAAAAATGGCCATCTTGCCAAAAGCAATCTACAGGTTCAATGCAATTCCCATCAAAATCCCAAATCAATTCTTCATAGAGATAGAAAGAGCAATTTGCAAAATTATTTGGAATAACAAAACATCCAGGATAGCGAGAACCATTCTCAACAATAAAAGAACTTCTGGAGGAATCACCATCCCTGACCTCAAACTGTACTACTGAGCAGTAGTGATAAAAACTGCATGGTATTGGTACAGAGACAGACAGGAAGATCAATGTAATAGAATTGAAGATCCAGAAATGAACCCAGACACCTATGATCATTTGACCTTTGACAAAAGAGCTAAAACTATCCAGAGGAAAAATGACAGCATTTTCAACAAATGGTGCTGGATCAACTGGAGATCAGCATGTAGAAGAATGGAAATCAATTCATTCTTATCCCCTTCTACAAAGCTCAAGTCTAAGTGGATAAAGGACCTTCACATAAAACTGGATACACTGAAACTAATAGAAGAGAAGGTGGGGAAGACCCTCAAATACTTATTCACAAGGGACAAGTTCCTGAACAGAAGACCAATGGCTTGTGCTCTAAGATCAAGAATTGACAAATTGGACCTCATAAAATTGCAAAGCTTCTGTAAGGCAAAAGACACTGTCAATAAGACAAAACAGCAACCAACAGATTGGGAAAAGATCATTACGAACCCTAGATCCTATAGAGGGCTAATATCCAATATATACAAAGAACTCAAGAAATTAGACTCCAGACAACCAATTAACCCAATTAAAAAATGGGGTCCAGAGCTAAACAAAGATTTCTCAACTGAGGAAATTCCAATGACCAAGAAGCACCTTAAGAAACGCTCAACATCCTTAGTCATCAGGGAAATGCAAATCAAATAACCATAAGATACCCCCTCACACCAGTCAGAATGGCTAAGATAAAAAATTTAAGTGATGGTAGATGCTGGCGAGGATGTGGAGAAAGAGGAACACTCCTCCATTGTTGGTGGGAATGCAAGCTGGTACAACCACTCTGGAAATCAGTCTGGCAGCTCCTCAGAAAATTAGACATAGCACTACCTGAGGATCCAGCTAAACCATTCCTCGGCATATACCCAAAAGATCCTCCAACATATAACAAGGACATATGCTCCACTATGTTCATAGCAGCCTTATTTATAATAGCCAGAAGCTGGAAAGAACCCAGATGTCCTTCAACAGAGGAATGGATACATAAAATGTGGTACATTTACACAATTTAGTACTATTCAGCTATTAAAAATAATGAATTCAAGAAATTCTTAGGTAAATGGATGGAATTAGAAAATATCATCCTGAGTGAGGTAACCCAATCACAAAAGAACACACATGATATTTACTCACTGATATGCGTATATTAGCCCAAAAGCTTGAAATAGCCAAGATTCAACTAACAGGCCACATGAAGCTCATGAAGAAGAAAGACCAAGTGTGGATGCCTCGATCCTACTTGGAAGAGATGACAGAATGCTCAAAGGAACAAATATGGAGACAAAGTGTGGGACAGAAAGTAAAGGAGGGGACATCTGGAGACCACTCTACCTTGGTATCCGTCCCATGTGCAGTCACCAAAGATAGATGCCGATATGGATATCAGGAAGTGCATTTGGACAGGAGCCTGATGTAGCTGTCTCCTTGGATGTTTGCCAGAGCCTAACATATCCAGAGAAGGATGCTTGAAGCTACCCATTGATCTGATCAAGGGTTTCCAATGGAGAAGTTAGAGTACTGAAGGAGCTAAAAGGGTTGGTGGACCCAAGAGGAGGGCAACAGTACCAACCAACCAGAGCTCCCCAGGGTCTAAACCACCAGCCTGGGAGCACAAAGGGAGGCACCCATGTCTTCAGCTGTATACTTAGGAGAGGATGACCTTGTCAGGCATGGGTGGGAGAAGAGATCCTTGGTCCCATGAAGGCTGAACACGGAATGGAGAGGAATTTGAGTGTGGGGAGGGGAGGGGAAAATAGGGGGTAGGTGGGGGCACACCCTTGAGGAGGCAGGAGGGGGGATGGGATAGGGGATTCCTGGGTGGTGGGGGGAATGAGGTGAGGTGATAAATCTGAAATGTAAACATAATATCCAATAAAAAATATGAGAAAAAAAAAGAAAGTAAAATATAAGGCTAAAGAAAATGATGAACATAATCCAGAATTTGAAACCTGAATTCAATTTACATAAAGAAATATTAAGCTGAACTCACACTGAAATGAAGTTATGATTTAAAAACTTAATAACAAATGAGAAAACTCATGATTCAGGCTTACATGTAGTTAGAGAATCTGGTTTCAGAGATTGAGAAGAATATGAGAAAAATTTCAAACTCAAGAAAGGAACATACAAGAACAGAGGAACAATATAAAAAGTTCACATCTTGAATCTAGAGATATGACAGATACTTAAAAGCACCTACTGCCCTAACAGAGGATCGAGGTTCAACCCCTAGCTCCCATATGATGGCTCACAACCAGCTCTACCACTACTTTTAGGGAATCCAAAATTCTCTTCTGGACTCATCAGATACCAGACACATATGTAATGAACAGACACATGTAGGTAAAATAAATACACATAAAACAACAATAATTAATGCTGACTTTGGTCTTTTGTTATGTATTGTGATGCTAAATACTGGACCCCAAAGTTCTGATTGATCTCAGAGACTTCTCACATGCAATGTGACCTTGTTTCTTACTTTAAACTATTGGTTAAATAAAGATGCTGACAGCTAATAGCTCTGCAGAAGAGACATAGGCAGGGTTTGGGATTCCTGGCTTGCAGTCAGAGAACTACAGGAGAAAAAAGAAGGCAGAGAGAGGAAAAGACACCATGGGATAAGAATCTTAATATCATTACCACAAGGCCTGGCAACTGGAGTTCAGAGCGGCCCAGACAGAACATGGCAAATCATATTGTGGGTTACTAGCAGGGAAATAGACACAATAGCATAGATGATAAATATCTGCCCAGCTCTAGTGCTGTATAAGGTTTATTATAATAATAAAACTTGTGTGTTTTTTTTTTAATCTGGGAACTGAATGATCTAAGGAGAGGTACAAGTCCCTGATTGAGATTAAATAATTTCTACAACAAATAATACAGTAAAAAAAAAAAACTATGTCTTCAAATTATGGGCATCAATGGAGAAGAATCTCAGGTCAATGGCATAGAATGCCTCTTCAAAAAGATCATAAAAGAAAACTCCTTATCCTAAGAAAAACACATCCAATAGATAAAAAAACAACACATAAACAAGAAAATAAAAGAAACACCCACAGAATATCATAGTTAAAACACTAAACATACAGAACTAAGGAAGAGTATTGAACGCTGCAAGAAAAGAATAATTTTATATAAAGCAAAGCACATCAGAACAACACATGATTTCTCAATGGAAACATTGAAAGCTATCAGAGACTAGAGCAATGTATGCCAAGTTCTAAAAGACTATACATACCAACCTAAACTACAGTACCCCGCATAAAATATCTACCACAGTTGAAGAAGGAAAAGCCATATGTGAAACAAACAGGCTAAAAGAACCCATGTTCATGAGACCATCTATATGGAGAATACTAGAAGGAATACTTCAGGATGAAGACATAGCCAACAAACTCTAGACAGAAAGCAAATGGAGTGATAATTACTGAAGCACAAAGAACAACTAAGAATGCAAACTGTAAAAATACAACAAAATGACTGAACTCAATACACATCTGTCAATAATAAAACAGACCCAGAAAGACAAATGTCTCATTTTCTCTCTGATCTGTTGTTCCTAGCTCAACATCTTCAGATGTGAGTTATAAACTGAACTACGCACACCAGCAAAGTAAAAGGAGCTCCAGAGAGGGGGACAAAAGGAAATGGAGGATATAAAGGAGGAGATGGAGTAGAGGAAGAGAAGGAAGATTTAATTGGGGGAGAAAAAAGAAGTCAATAAGGAAGGAGAGAGAGTAAAGAGAGACATAAAATAAAGAATGTTGATAATGTCTCAAGGAATTGTATTATTTCATGTTCACACACACACACATACACACACACATATACATACACACACACACACAAACACACACACTTGTATCTAACTTGTATCTTGTGTCTAAGTTCTGACAAGTGGGTTGACAATGCTCTCCACAATAGCCATAGAGAATCTACCTAACAAAATCACTGCTTGATTATTTTTTTGTTTTTTAAGGATTTGTATTTTTCTTATTTATTCTTCTCTCATATATTACATCCTGACTGCAGTTTCTCCTCCTACTCCCACACAACCTCTCCTCTCCCCAAGATCCACTCCACCTTTGTTTCCCTTCAGAAGAGAGTGGGTCTTCCAGGCATATTAAACCAAACATGACATAAAAAGTTAAAAGACTAGGTGATAGCCTCATATTAGAGATGGACAAGGCAACCCAACAGGAGGAAAAGAGTCCCAAGGTCAGGCAAAAGACTCAAAGACAGACCCAGCTCCCACTGCTCAGAGTCCCACAAAAACTCCAAGCTAACAACCATAACATATTTTCTGAGAATCTAGAGAAAACTCATGCAGGCTCTGTGATTGTTGCTTCAGTCTCTGTGGGCCCTCAAAAAGTTCTGGTTAATTGATTCTGTGAGCCATTTTTTTGTGGTGTCCTCAACTCCTTTAGCTCCTACAATCCTTCCTCCATTTCCTCTTCTGTAGGATTCCCAGGACTCTGCCCAATGTTTGGCTGTGGGTCTCTGCATCTATTCTTATCTGTCTCTGACAAAGTCTCTCTGATGGCAATTATGCTAGGCCCCTTTCTACAAGCATAGCAGAATCATTTCATTGACTTGTTTTTCTCCACTCATGTCTGGTCTGTTTCTGTCCTAGGTCTCTTGGCTATCCAGCCTCTGTGTTCTGGCCCTCCAAGCAGTATCAGGCATGGGCTCCCTCTCCTGACATGGGTCTCATGTTGGACCACACATTAGTTGTCCACTCCCACAACCTTTGTGCTATCTTTACCCCAGCACTCCTTACAGGCAGGACAAACTGTAGGTGGAAGCTTTTGTGGCTGGGTTGGTGTCGCAGTCTCTACACTGGAAGACTTATCTGGCTATAGAAGATGATCAGTTCAGGCTCCCTATCCCCCATTAATAGGAACCCTCACTAGGGTCACTCCCACAGATTCTAGGGAGTTTCCATTGTACTAGGTCTCCACCTAACCATTGAAGTGCCCCACAACTCCAGTCATCTCTCCCAGTACCCTCTTCCTGCATCAGTTCCCCCTCTCCCTATCTAATCCCTCCTGTTCTCATCCATTTCCACAAAATCTAATCTCCCTCCCTTGAGCCCTCCTTGTTACTTAGCTTTTCTGTGTCTATGAATTATATCATGATTATCTTTTACAGCCAATGTCAACTTATAAGTGAGTACATACCATGTTTATCTTTCTGTATCTGGGTTACCTCATTCAGGATTATTTTTTTTTCCAGTTGCATCCATTTGCCTGCAAATTTCATGATGTCATTCTTTTTCAACATCTAAGAAATACTCCATTGTGTAAATGAGCCATCTTTATCAAATCTTTGGTTGAAAGACATCTAGGTTGTTTCTGGTATCTTGCTATTATGAATAAAACTGCTATGAACATACTTGAGCAACTGTCTTTGTGGTAGGAACAAGCATCTATTGATATAGTCCCAGGAATGGTACATCAGACTCTTGAGGTTGATAGATTCCCAGTTTTCTGAGAAACCATCATATTGTTTTCCAAAATTGTAGAATCTCTTATGTACTGAAAGGAAGCATCACTTGTTAATAAAAATCTGCTGGACTGTTAGCTGAGGCAGGAAAGAGGAGGTTGGAGTTCTGGTAGGGAGAGAGGAACTCTGAGATTGAGTCAGGTGTGGGAAGAGATTTGTCCTGAACTCTGAGGAGACAGACATGCGAAACTAAGTCTAGGTTACCAGCTATGTGTCACTCATAGAATAAACAGGTTAATTAATGTATAAGATATTCAGGGAATATAGTTTATGACATAGGCCTAGGCGATTATTCAAAAATAATAAGTCTTAGAGTTGTTACTGTCGAGGTTAGAGTTGTTCTCTGGCTTCTTTTCTATGATTCCTAGTCCATTTCTGATCAAAAAAAAATATAATAATTAGAAAGCCTTTTGTTCATTGATTTCTGCCCACATGTCTGAATAAGATTCGACTCTGTAGGTGCTCAGCCTAGTTCCTCTTTCCTAGGTCTTTTAAATTTCCAGGATTGAGACGTATCCTTTTGTAGGCCACATTCATGCAGATGGTCTCTGGGAGCTCTGTGAAGCCTTAGAGTGAGTGGTGATTCATGTTGTTAGTGCATTATTACAAGAAGAGAGCATATATAGGCCTATATGCTAGAGTATCTTGGAGAGCTATTACAATCTTTCACAGTTTAGAAATTCTCATTTCTAAGATTGAAAAATTGAAGTCACATTTCAGTACACAGGCTTAGAGGTAGATGTGAGGTTTTAAATGAATCAACTATGAACAGAAAAGATAATGTTTTTCCAATTTCATTAGTTCTTTGAGAATTTCATTCAATGCAGATTGATTATATTCACTTTTCCACCAGTTCTTACCAGTTCCAGCCCTCCTCCTTAGTCATTCAGCTTTTCTCTCTTTGTGGAAATGGCATCTGCTGAAGATATTTCTGGCCTCATTCTTCTTCCCAAGTGTCCTAACCCTGGCTACCAATGGTTTCTCCTCAATGCCTCCCACTGTTCCAGGCCCTAAGATTCACCCAAAGCAGTTTCTCCCTAGAGGAGTACATGGCAGGAAATAGTCAAACAGAGGGCTGAAATCAATGAAACAGAAACAAACTGAACAATGAAACAAAGAGTTGTCTCTTTGAAAAAAATCAACAAGACAGACAAACTCTTGTCAAAATTAACTTAAAATGAGAAGAGGAAATCCAAATTAACAAAATCAGGAACTAAAAGGGGGACTTAACAACAGACATTGAAGACATCTAGAGAATCATGAAGTGACACTTAAAAAGTCTGTACTTTCCACCAAATAAGAAAACATAAACAAAATGGATAGTTTTCTTTATTGTTACCACTTACCAAAGTTAAAAGTTAAATCAAGATCAGATAAACAATTTTTAAAAATCAATAAATAAATGAAGCCCATGTCTAGAAAGTTTTGGCTCAGAATTCTACCAGTCCTTCAGAAAAAAAAAGAGAGATAACATCAATATTTCCCAAATTATTCCACAAAATAGAAACAGAAGGAACATTGGCAAATTATTTTATGAGGCCACAGTTATGCTGATATCCAAACCATGCAAAGATTCAACAAAGAAAGAAGACTACAGACAAATTTCTCTTATGAAAACACATGCTAGAATACACAATAAAAGGTTCACAAACTAAATCCAAGAACACATCAAAAAGATCATCCACCATAACAAAGCAGGCTTCATCCCAGAGATGCAAGGATGGCTCAACATATGGAAATCAATCAATGTAAGACATCGTGTAAAGAAACTGAAGGAAAAAAACACAGGATTATCTCATTACACATAGAAAAAACTTTTGACAACAGCCAATAGTTCTTCATGATAAAAGTCTTGGAGAGAGTAGGCATCCAAGGAGCATGCATCAAGATAATAAAGACAATTTACTGAAGTCCTATAGCAAACATCAAATTAAATTAAGAGAAACTCAAAGCAATTCCACTAAAATCAGGAAGAAGACAAGGCTGTCCACTCTCTCCGTATCTCTTCAATAAAGTACTGGAAGTTTTAGCTAGAGAAATAAGACAACTAAAGCAGATCAAGGGGATACAAATTGGAAAGGCTATTCTCAGATGAGATGATAGTATACATAAGTGGCCTCAGAAATTCTACCAGAGAAATCCTACAGCTGATAAACACCTTCAGCAAAGTGGCTAGATACAAGATTAATTCAAAGAAATCAGTAGCCTTCCTATATACAAATGAAAAACAGACTGAGAAAGAAATGAAGGAAGCACCACACTTCACAATAACCACAAATGATAACACATCTTGGGGAAACTAACCAGGCAAGTGAAAGACTTATATTATAAAAACTTCAGGTCTTTGAAGGAAAAAATGTGAAAGATGTCAGAAAATGGAAAGATCTTCCACACTCATGGATCTATACGAAAAGCATAGTAAAAAAAAAAAAAAAAAAAAAAAAAAAGGTCATGCTGCCAAAAACAAACGACAGATTCAATGGCATCCCCATCAAATTCCAACACAATATTTACAGGCAATGAAAAAACAATACTCTGTTTTGTATAAAAAATAAAGAAACACAGGATAGGTAAAAAAAAAAAAAAAAAAAAAAAAAAAAAAAAAAAAAAAAACATCCTGAACAATAAAAGAACATCTGAAGGTATGACCATCCCTGATTTCATGCTGTACTACAGAGCTGTAGTAATAAAAACCACATGGCATTGCATAACAACAGACATATCAATCAATAGAATTTAAAACCCAGAAGCAACTCTGCAGATATATGAATACTGGCTTTTGATGAAGAAGCTGAAAAGACACAATGGAAAGCAGGAAGAACCTTCAACAAATGGTGTTGGTCAAAATGAATGTCTGCATGGAGAAGAATGGAAATAGATCCATATTTGTCTCCCTGAACAAAACACAACTCCAACTGGATCAAAGACCTCAATATAAAACCAGATACATTGTACCTGACAGAGGAAATGGGAATATTCATTGGCACAAGAGAAAACTTCCTGAATACAATAGCAATAGCTCAGACACTAAATCAACAAACAATAAATGGCACTTTATGTAAGGTAAAGGACAGTGTCAATAGAACAAAACAGCAGAGTACAGTATAGAAAAAGATTTTCACCAATTCCACATGTAATACAGGCTAATACCCAACATATATATTCTGGCATCAATGAGAGGAAAGGCCCTTGGTCCTGTGAAGGCCCGATGCTCCAGTGTAGGGGAATGCCAGGGTGGGGCGGCAGGAGTGGGTGGGTGGATAGGGAACACCCTCATAGAAGCAGGGGGAGGGGAGGGAATAGGAAGTTTCTGGAGGGGAAACCTGGAAAGAGGATAATATTTGAAATGAAAATAAATAAGAAATCCAATAAAAAAGAACGACAACAAAAAAGAATATAAGAAACTAAACATCAACAAACCAAATAGTCCAATTTAAAAATGGGGTACAGACCTAAACATAAAATTCTTGACAGAGGAATTCCAATGGCTAAGAAGCACTTAAAGAAATGCTCAACATCCTTAGGTATTAGAAAAATGCAAATCAAAACAAATCTGAGATTCCACCTTACACCTGTAGAATAGCTAAGATCAAAACCATAAGTGACAGCTCTTGGCAGGCAGCTCTTGTGGAGCAAGGGGAACACTTCTCCGTTCCTGTTGTGAGTGCAAACTTGTACAGGCAGCAAGAAAATTAATATAGTATTTTCTCAGAAAATTGGAATCTTTCTACCTCAAGACTCACTATATCACTCTTGAACATGTACCAAAAGATCACTCCATCCTACCACAAAGATACTTGCTCACCTATGTTTATGTTTATACCTTTGTTCATAATATCCAGAAACTGGAAACAATTTAGATATCTCTCAACTCAATATTGATAAAGAAAATGTGATAGATTTACACAGTAGAGTATAACTCAGCTGTCTTTAAAAAAAAAACTCAACATCATAAAATGGATGGAACTAGAAAAAAGTCATCCTGAGAGAAATAAACCAGACCAAGAAAGACAAACATGGTATACAATCATGCTACAATTCACAGACCCAGAGAGACTAAGTAAAAAGGAGGGTTCAATGAGGGATTCATGTATCTCCCTGGAAAGATGAAATAGAATATATTCATCAGATGAACTCAGAGTGAGCTAAAATGGGGACCGGAATCATCAGGTGTTGTGATGGAGGGAGAGAATACTGTAAGAGGCAACTGGGATTGGAGTGCATTTCAAGGATGGTGCACTTTCCTAGTGCAAAGGAAACCCCCAGGATTCTACTACCATAACGCTTGTGAGGACTCCCAGTAATGGAGAATGTGGAGCCTAAACTGGCCAACTTCTGAAACCAGGGAACTTCCAGTGATGGCACTGGGACACCAACTCAGTCACAGAACTTTGACCTACAATCTATCCTGCCTTCATGATGTGCAGACGCACTGGAGGCACAGAACTTGTTAGAAGGGCTAACCAATGACTGATCTAACTTGAGGCTCAGGCCCCAAAAGGGAGCCTATGTCCAACATTGGCTGGACAACCAGGATCTGCATCCCAGATAGCCTAGAGACCTAGGATAGAAGAAAAAAATCAACAGAGCGATTCCTAATGATAGTCTACTATACTAGCCCAATCTTCATCAGAGAGGCTTCCTCCAGCAGTTGATGTGAGAAGATGCAGAGACTCACAAGCAAACATTAGTCTGAGAAATAGCTCATGTTGGAGATCTCAATTGGGTCCCTTATATTGGAGCCAATGTAAAAACTCAATGTCAGGCATGGGGGTGAATTATAGGAGCCAGAGAAGTTGGAGACACCAAGAAAAAATGTTCCACAGAATCAACTAACCAGGGCTCTGAGGGACTCACAGAAACCAAAGCAACAATCACGGAGCTTGGATGGATCTGCTGAAGGTCCTACACAAATACATCATGATTATTACCTTGGTGGTTTTGTGAGATACCTACCAGTGGAAGTAAAGGTGGCTCTGACTCTTTTGCCTAATCATGGAAACCTTTTTCTCCTACTGGGTTGCCTTACCCAGCTCTGATATGAGGGTTTCTATCTAGTTTTATTGTAACTTGGTATTTTGTGTTTGACTGATATCCTTGGCATGCCTGCATTTTTCTGAAGGGGAAGAAACAAGGAGTGGATCGGGGAGATGGGAGGTTGGAGGGAAACAACTAGGAAGAATGTCGAAAATGGATACTACAGTTGAGATACTGTATGAAAGAATAAAAAAGATTAAAAATAGCAATAAATGTTGGTGAGTATTTTGGAAAATAGGAAGCTTTCGTTCATCATTGATAAAAATAGAAACTAATGTAACAACTATGGAAATCAGTGTGAAGCATTCTCATAAAGCTAAAGGAAGTATTACAGAGTCCAGCTTTGTAATTCCAGGATGTCTATCTGAAGGACTCTGTATCCTACTATAGAGATACTTGTTCAACCATGTTAATTACTGCTCTACTCAAAATTGCTAGGAATGAAGGCAGCCTAGATGTTCATCAACAAAGGACCGGATAATGAAAGCTTGAATAATGATACATATAGTTGTGTATTATTATATATATTCATTTTTGTAATGAATATATATAATTTGCCAAAATGGAAAATGAAATTATAGAATTTTCATGAAATTAATATAATTGAGAAATACCATAGTAAATGAGTTATTATGGCCTCAGACACACAAACACATACAAATCTTAGCTTCTATTTTTCATCTATATGTACTCATGTGACTATGGATGTGAGTAGATACCAGGAAACTAGAAAAGGAGGGAAAAGGAGCATTATGAAAGATGAGGAGGAGGTAAGAGAACAGAAGATATGGAAGTGGAATGGGGGGCACTGGCAACAACGAGGTTTAAGTAAGAATAGAGAAGTGAGAGGTGGCAGAGTGGATAAGCTTGGAGAAGGGTCAACGGAAAGTAACTATGTATGAAACTGCCATACAGAAACTTTCTACTTTGTAAGCTAGCTTTTAAAAATAGGAAACAAATATTTTATTGAAAATGTTTAAAAACCAAAGAAGGGACAGTGCCACAGAGGTGATCATGGTCTTTGTGGCATGGCATGTGTTCAGTAACCTGACCGTGTGCTTGTCTTACAACTCAATAAGAAATTCATGTTAAGAGTGTGTACACTGCTGTGTAGCCATCAGCATGTGAGAAAAATTAAAAATATTTCAACCAAACCAGTCTTGTGCCTTTTCCTCAGGATTACTTATATTCAAAATGTTAAAATGCTTTTCCAATCAATCAAGCCCTCTCTACTCTTGTTCTGAATTCTTATTGCATACAGAATAGAAACAGAATGTCTCCACAGTGTCGTGTGTGCTCTATCTCAGGCATTAATGGGGCACAGTAGGTTTGTGTGCAGGCTGCAGGTGCCTGGGGAGCACTGTGTGCTCACTGCACAGAAGTAGAGAGCAGAGTCACCAGGCTGGGAGTCTCTGATGTGCAGGGAAACATGCAGGCTGGCTTTATTGAAGTGAACTTTAAATCTGCCTTCTTCCTTTTCACCATCAGAGAAGATGGATATCAGTGCTTTGGGGCCTTCCCCAGAATGCTGTCTGTACCACCAGAAGTAATCAAAATTACGATCACTGGAAGTGCAGTTGAGAGAGGCCATGCCTCCTTCTGGGATAATGAGGGAATCTGGACTCTGCTGTACCTTCTGTTGACTGCTCACCCCTGTGTGGAAAGACAAAGGCCAGACAATCAAGATTAGATGCATATGGATGCTAACACTCTAGAATGTTTTTTCCATGGCTCTCCCACCTGCAACTAGATATTAAGAACATCTGAGTTTCTACCACTAGCCTGGAGCTAATATCACACTTGGATCCAGAAGAAAATCCCAAACTTACAGTTTAACTGCAGCAACAGGATGACTAGTGAAATACTCAAGGATTTCATTCTCTCCTCCTTCCTCTTCACTGAGGACTGAGATCCTCAGCTCTAAGTTGGCAACTCAAAGAAAAAAAGACTCTTCATGATCTCAGAAGCACCAAGCCTTTTCTCCAGCCCTTTCTCTACCCCTCCTCCTCTTCCTGTCCCCTTCTCCCCAGACCCCATCCCCCACTTCCTTTCCATTTGAGAACTTTGCTTAGGATCCCAATGAAAACACTGCCATCTTGTGGGCTCACCATAGTGATCAAAGAAATATTCAAACTGCAAAGTATTCTAACCTAACTAGTTAAAAAGTAAAGCACTTGAGATTCTAGTTGAAGGGGTATTTTTTTGTTTATTTTTTAATTTTTTTTTTTACATGCCAGATTTTATCCCCATTCAGGTCCACCCTCTGACTGTTCACAACCCATATCTCCTCCCCCCCCACCACCCAGCCTCCATAAGGATGTCTTCACAGCCCCACCCCACCAGACCTCCTCACTCCCTGGGCCCTCCAGTCTCATGGGGGTTAGGTGTATCTTCTCTGACTGAGTCCAGACCTGGCAGTCCTCCACTGTGTATGTGTCTGAGGCCTCATATCAGCTAGTGTTTGCTGCCTGGTTGGTGGTCCAGTGTCTCAGAGATGTGGGAGGTCCAGGTTAGTTTAGACTGCTGGTCCTCCTACAAGGTTGCTCTCCTCCTCAGCTTCTTCCAGCTTTTCCTTAATTCAACCACAGAGGTCAGCAGCTTCTGTTGAATGGTTGGGTGTAAATATCTGCATCTGACTCTTTCAGCTGCTTGTTGGGTCTTTGGGAGGGCAGTCATGATAGACCCCTTTTGGTCAGCACTCCATAGCCTCAATAATAGTATTAGGCCTTGGGGCCTCTCCTTGAGCTGGAGTCCAATTTGGGCCTGTCACTAGACCTCCTTTTTCTCAGACTCTTCTCCATTTTTGTCCCTGCAGTTCTTTCAGACAAGAACAATTATGGGTTAGAGTTTTTTGACTGTGGAATGGCAACCCCATCCCTAACGTGATGCCCTGTCTTTCTGCTAGAGGTGCGCTCTGCAAGTTCCCTTTACCCACTTCAGGGCATTTCATTGCTCCAAATTGGGATGGAGAGAGGGGAGCATGTGTGTATACACTCAGCTGATTTTGTCTTCTTTCTCAGCAACAATAGGTTTCAAACACAGTCACCTGGACTGTAAAATCACCTATGAAATGTCAGCATGGAAATCTGAGGGAAGTTCTTCAACACAGCACAGCTTCAACCCTTGACCTCTCATTCAAATCCATCTTCAAGGCTTACAGATGTCCTGGCTGGCTGCTTATCTAGGCCACAGTCTAGAAAGACCTGGAATTCTCCATCCCATTTGATACCAGGAGCACACTTGTGTCTAAAGAGAATTTACTGTGAATTGCTACAAATGAGCTGGGGCTGTATTCACCACCTAAACTCTAAGTAAAACCTAGGGAAGTTGTTCATTTGACTAATGGTTTTATTCTCTTTTCTTGAATAAAGTCCTGTTGTGTGGGGATTGATCTCTGAAAGTTCTAGATCTCATTCCTCTCACCCTCCCTCTTTCTGACTCTCGCTCCCCTTTCCATCTCTCTCCTTTCTTCCTTCTCTCTTTTCCCTAACACTTTTAGTTTATCCCACCCTCCCTTTCTATCATAGTCAACAAGCTATACATACTAGTGGAATATCTATGCTAGAGCTGATGTAGGTCCACATAGAAACAAATCAAGAAATAACTGTCCTGCAGGGACCTGTGAGACTTCCATGGGCAGCAGAGTTGAGAAATGTGGAAGGCAGACAGACAATTTGGATCAACATAACTAGGAGCCGGTGTTGGTTGACTCCTATTTCGGTAGCTGATATTGACTAGTTTATTTTACATATATTTAAGTGCAGCACATTTTGGTGAAAACCTTTCTGGTGGTAATTAACTCAATCCTGTGTACACAATAAAGCACACATTAATCTTTCTGAGGAACACAATAAGCTAAATAACTAATGGACGTGACAACATTGAAACTCTTTGTAAAGCACATGGGACACCTTTCATAAAGATGGGTTCAATAAAAACAAGCTTATGGCAATGGTGGGGATGAGGGTGGGGAAGGGACTGGGTGGTCTCTGGCCGCAGATAGTGCAAAAATCATCAGCTATTAAACACGTTTAATCCCAGACTTCTGGACAAATAACAGATTGTGCATTCTTTCCTTTGAAGGAACAACCCTGTGTATTTCACATCCCAGGTCCTCCAAGCACAAGTGAGCTAGCATCTGTGAGCACAGGGAGCTCAGTGCCTCCTACACAGTCCCACAATGGGCACTGAGGCCTTGCAGAAGCTGACTAAAGATCCTTTCCCACACAAGAGCCATGTAATCAGCATCCATAAAACATCATTTGATTAAACCTTTTCTTTTAATCAACAAGAAAAAAAAAACAGAATGAGGGAAAGATGCTCATATTCGAACAGTTTTCTCCAAAAGTGCATTGTCCAGGACAGTAGTAACAATACTCATTGCTCAGGAATCATGAAACCTGAAGGAGATAATCACAGTGGCACATGCTTATACTCCCAGAAGGGATTCTAGTTTGGAAGGCTGAAACAAGAGAATGTGAGTTTAAGACCTGCTTGTGACATCCACGGAAGACATGTCTCAAAAACAAATCTATAGGACAAGTGAGAAGAACAAAAACAACAAGCACCATGGCCTTGGAAAATGTCCAAAAGAAGCATGAAACTAAACTTGAAGCATCGTCTTTGTAAGATGCACACCTCCCTGTAAGCGACTTGCAATAAAACATATACAACTGGGTTAGCAGTTCTTCCCCTAGAAGAACAGGAGAATGGCCCATTAGAGACACACAGCACTTTCCTATCATACTTTATTCTTCCTCTCTGCCAAAGGTGTCTGGATGTCACCAGGACACAGGTCCTGAGGAGGCAGAGCAAAATCTAAAATGGTAAGTCCACAGCCCATGTTTCTCTTCAGGAAATCAGACTCCACTATATACAGGATCAGTAGGACAACAGCGAGGTCTGGGACAAGTGCTGCAGCTCTCAATCTCCTTTCTGCATACTCAGGCACTGCTGATATTGCCAGTAGAGGAAGTCAAGAAGGAGAAACTAGTGTCTACCTTTCATCTTGGGGCATCTACACTCCAGGCAGGTAGAAAAAAGCTGAGCCTGAGTGGAGCAGGATCAATCCTATTGGAAGTAAGTGCAGAGTATCAGAAGGGTAGGAGAAGAGGAAAGCCTTCTTTGGGAGTCTTAGGTGTGGCTCTTTTAAATGAAGACCTTCCCTGTGGAGATCTTTTAGGATCTCAGACAATCCTTGCTTGTTCATATTGCTTTATTGAGGCATGAACTTTATTCAGGGTGAACCAGAATAAACCTCTTGTGGGGAGTGAGAATATCCAGGAAGAGAAAGTCATTGACTGAAGGCTCAAGGCTCTCCAAATACCTCATAAGCATAGAGAAGAACTCCAGGTATTATGCTATGTGACTGAGTGTCTGTGGTCATTTCCATTGGCTAGCTTGGTTACATGTTCCAGCGCAGGTACAGAGACAGGTAGGAATCAGAATCAGCTCTACTCCTGCTGTTCTCAGACTTCTGAGGTTCCCAGGGTTTTAGCCCATTCAACTTTACACGTTCTTATGCCTGTCTAGTAGCTTGGGCCCACATGTCCTGCACTTTCCTGAATCACTGTGAACCTGAAACAAAGCATCAGCGATGTGTCTGCCAGGTGAGGGGAGTGATAAGTAAAATGTTGGTGTCACAAGGTAAACAACAGGGTCAGATAAAATCCCAATTACTAGAGTTTGAGCTTTTAAAAAAAATAAAGAACCATTAACACTGGGTGCTGAAAACAAGATAGAGGAGAGGAGACTCCCCTTGGTTGGGCCTTAAGCAAAAGAGAAATAAAAGTCTTGATAAGATTCAGGGATTTACAATTTGACACTCTATATAAATATAAGTGAAGATGAGAGATCTGTGATCCTCACAACAAGCAGAAACTGAAGGATGTGCCCTCTTCACTACTTGAGTGTTCATTGAGGCCATGGTAAGGGATCTTCCTTAAAAGAGTCTTACCGTTGATATCCAACATCAAGTCCCAGCAGTCCTTATACACCTGTTGAGTATGCATGACGCTTCCTGCACTCTCCCCCAAATCCATACAAATCCTATATCCATGCCAGGATAAAGGAGAGATGGGAATATTGAAGAGGACTCAGGCAGAAATGAAAATGGAAATGGAAATGGAAACTTAATAAGCCAATGAAAAAATTCATGGGGTAAGCAGTACTGATACAGTGGATCAACAAAAGATAGAATGTGATGGCTCAAAGATAAACAACAAATATGAAAAGGATCCATGCACAAGAGCATACAAACACACACACGGGGGGGATAGAGGGGCAACATAAAAAGGCAATGTCTTAATCTGGAGAGATAGCTTGATGGTTAAAAGCACCAACTGCTCTTCCAAAGGATCTACATTTAATTGCAAGCACCGATATGGTGATTTACAATCAGCTCTATCTCCAGTTTTAGGGGATATGACATCATCTTCTGGCCTTGTCAGTAACCAAGCTCATATGAGATGCACAGACACATGTGCAGGTAAAACGAACATATTGCTAAAATCATGATTATTATGATTATTTTCAGAAATTTGAAAATACTTGTCTTTAAATTATAGACATAAATAAGGAATATCCAAGATCAATGGCATAAAAGATCCCTTCAAAAAGATCATAGAAGAAAACTTTTCTAAACTAAGAAAAGACACTTCCATATAGATATAAAAAGCATTTAAAAAACCAAATGAACAAGACAATAAAAGAAATTCTCTACAGAAGATCATGGAGAAAAGTCCAAACATACAGGACAAAGGAAATCACTGCCTGCAAAATTCATGATGTCCCTTGTTTTTAATAATGGAGTAGTATTCCATTGTGTAAATGAACCACATTTTTTGGTCTGTTCTTCACTTGAGGGGCATCAGGGTTGTTAGATAAGAGTCTGTTAATTTGATTTATTATTAAATGTCTTTCTCCATCTTTGATTATTGAAAGTTTTGCTGAGTAGTAAGGTCTGAGTGGCATCTGTGGTCTCTTAGAATTCATAGAACATTGTCCCAGGGCCTTCTGGATCCCCATTGAGAAGTCAGGGGTTATTCTAAGATGTCTGCTTTTACATGTGATTTGGTCTTTTCCCCCTGTACCTTTCAATACTCCTTCTTTCTCCTGTACCTTAACTGTTCTGATTATTATGCATCATGAGACTTCTTTTCTCGTCCAGTCTATTTGGTATTCTTTATGTCTACTCTACCTTTTTCAAGGGTAGGGATTTTTCTTCTATGTTTTTGTTGAAAGTATGTTCTTCATCTTTGACCTGGGTAAATTTTCCTTTTTCTATTTCTATGATTCATAAATTTGGACTTTTCAATGTGTATTAGTTTTCGTGGATGTTGTGTGACTATATATTTTTAGATTTAACATTTTCTTTGTCCAAGCTATCCATCTTTCTATCATGTATTCAATGTCTAAGACTCTTTCTTCCATCATGTACACTCTCGATGAAGTTTGCCTCTAACCTTCTTGTTTGGATTCCTAAAATTTTCACTTCCAGTTGTCCCTCAGTATTTGTTGTTTTTATTGATTCTATATCCACTTGCAAGCCATGAACTGCTTTCTTCATTTCATCCCATTGTTTGTGTTTTTGTTGATTTCTTTAAGGAATTTTGTAAAAAGCCCGCTTACTGGAGCCCCTGTTCAGGCGCCAAACTGTAAAAAACCTTTCGCTGTAAACTGTAAAAGCCCTGAGCTAACTGTAACGGACCACTCTTGCCCACGTTTGGGGGCCAAACTATAGCGGCCTCCTCTGTTTCGCAGGTCCGGGTTTAGCAAGAGAGAGAGTGGGGGGAAGAAGGGGAAGAGCCACGAAGAATAGAGACAAGCCAGAGGATCTGTAGTAAAGTCTTCTTTACTGTCTCCACCATACACACACCACTACACCTACTACTACTACACCACACATACACACATATACACACACACATCAACAAGGAAATCCTGGGTATTTATAGGCTTTTGCCACGTGCCTTGCAGGTGTGGATATGACGTAAGCCTTACAGGCGTGGACAGCACGTGCACCTTACAGGCATATGTGGTATAGATAGCATGTGGACAACACGTGCACCACATGCCTTGTAGGCGTGGATACCACGTGCTCCTCGCAGCTGGGGGCACTTAACAGCAAAACAAGCTATGTGGGATATCAGAGTGTGCTTCAGCTGTTGTAGGCTGTTGAAAACCAAGTCTCATGTCAGGGTATATGGCTCAAGATGGCTGCAAAGCTGATAGCTGCTTTCTAGCTGCTTTTTGCTTAAAGTCGGCTCCCAACAGAATTTATTCATCTTTTTCTTTCAAGACCTCTAACATATTCATAAAGTCTAATTTGAAGCCCTTATTTTGTGCATCACCTATATTGCATTTTTTGGAGCCTACTGGAATGGGATTTCTGGGCTTTAATGGAAACATATTATTCTGGCTGTTAATTGTTTTTATGCTGGAATCTAGGCATCTGAGTCTGTAATCACTGCAATTCTTAATGCATATACCTTTGACTTTGGTGGATATGTGTTCTGTTCCTTGGTTTCTGTTGTCCACTCTGATTCTTAAAAAAGTAAGGTGGCTGTGGGTAGGCTGGTAGGGAACGCTTCTGAGATCCTGCCAGATGTGAACACTAGAATTCCAGACATAATGTGGCTTTTTTCCATTAGATGCTCACAACTGGGCATGAAGATGGGCTAGAAGAGGTGTGGAGTGAGGACATCCACAGTAGGGAGGAAATCAGGGTCATCAGGATCAGTCCAGTGCTCTGGAAACAGGTTGAGAGAGAAAGGAGAGGCTAAGCAGGTAGTCTGCTACAGTGCTGGGGCTAAGACTGTGAGGCCTTGGGTTTAGAAGAGAGGCAAAGCATTGAAAATCTGAGGAATGTCTACCTGCTCCAGCTTCTCTTTCTCCTTTCTTTGATACCCATATTCATTTATTAGAAATCTTGAGCTATGGAAGGGCTATAGCTCTCTGATAACCTCTGCTTCCATAGTATTAGTTAGACATTATCAGGGTGAGAAGAGAAACATTGAAAAATCTGAAGACTGCCTACCTGCTCCAGCTTCCCCTTTTTCTTTCTTTTCTACTTATACTCCTTTATTAGAAATTTGAGATATGGAAGGGCTGTAGCTCTGATACCAGCCCTTCCATGGTATTAGTAACAATTATGAGGTTGACACTTTCCTGACATATTTGGCCCTCAATGAAAAACTTGGGCCAGAGGTGACATGCAACAATACAAAAAAATTATTTGCATATGGAGATGAAGACAACTGACAGTGTTTTCATGGCTTTCCTATGAAATCATTATGCTTCTCCATGAGGAATCACAGATGTTCTATGGTTCAGCTTCCTCTATGAAAATTCAAATGTGGTAACATCTCCTTCTTGTTCTGCTCAAACCATTTGCATGATTTTGATCAACCAGAGAAATACTGGGGCACACAGCACACACTGTGGGGGAAACAGGCTGATCCAAAGGCAGATGATCAGAAATCAGGCTTCCTTTTGCTTCTCAGAGTTTGTGTTCAGCTCCCCCTGTGGTTTCTGTCACTGTGACATTCAAAACACAGTAGTACACAGCCGAGTCTGATTCCTGCACTGAGGCTTTCCGCAAGTGGAAGGACGTGGTTCCTTTATCATACGTAGCTTCAAAACCTCGGCTGCTTCCCTTGTCGTTGGCTGTTGTGGCTTTCAAAAGGAGCTGTGGACCTTCTCCAGGATATTGGACATACCAGTAAAGAGTTGGGTACCCTGTGGTTGAATAAGTGCAATTTATAAATAAAAACTCCTCTTCTGAAAGGGTCACTTGACCTTGCTCCTGAATCACTGAATTTCCATGTGTCCTCTCTGGAGGAAGAATAGAATATCTGTGTCACATTAAAGACAAAGCTCTTAATTATATTAATTAAATATTTTAAGACATCTTAGAAGAAAGAGTGCAAATTCTAAGTCACTTTACTTACCAAGCATGAACAGCAGCATCACAGTCATTAAAGCTGGAGAAGTGTTCATCTTCAGAGTGATGCTCTCAACTCTTCACATGAAGAAATGATGAAATGACACCAAAGATGAACACACGAAGTTTATGGTTCACAGAGATTATGATCTGTTAGGAAACAACACCCCCTGGTGGACAGAGACAAAACCAGGGCCTCTTGCATGACTCCTACGATCAGAAATCTCCTATCCTCAACATCAATTATAAGACACATGTCAAACTTCAAAGGTCCCTTATCAATCTAAAGAACATAAACAATGGCCATTAACATACTGACTCTCATCATTCTTGGGATTCTACTCAACATGAAAGTGTCTTAGTAGACAAATCGGTAGTATTTCTGCTTTGGTCTTCTCCATATGATAAATTGAATGGCAAGAAGCAGATTTTGCCATTTGAGTGAGATACTATGCAGCAGAAATTTCCCTGTCCAATCTATTTGTAGCAGGAGGTCTGTGATTGGACAGGGGAAAGGGAGGCGGAGCTAAGGGTGGCAGAGAGGGAGAAACTCAGGGAGGAGGGAGGCAAAATGGAGGCAGAAGTGAACCCACGTGGCTTTAGTAGTCTCAGGTAGTTATGCATATCAAAAGGTTAGGATAATTGGGATAACATCTAAATTGTGTTGGCATCTTTTATTGAGATTTTATTGATATATAGATCTATTGGTTAACTATAAGCATCTAGAGTTTTGATTTTACAGGGTAATGCGTTTTGCGGTGGCTGATCGTGGGGTGGATGATTGTGGCGTGGGAGTAGCATGGCCGTGATGGGAACTCCGGATCTCAGGCCCATTAGAGAGCCTGCCAAGATGAGAACACCCAGCTGGGGCCATGCAGCCCGCAGGTAGCCAGCATTAAAGCAGGAACTTGCTGGCTAACCCAGGAGCCAGCTGGATGCCCTTTTCTAATATCTCCCACTACAGATGGAGAACCAATGTGTTGGGCAAGAATTCTCTAGAAATTTAAGATTATTAGACTGAGAGTTAGAATTGTATATATTTTTTAAAGTGAGTATCTATGGAGTGCTACACGAGTCACATGACTCAAGCACAGGAACTTTGAAACAAACTGTTAGCAGCTCCCAGAATCCCTGCTATGAGGAACTGCAGCCTGCTTTTAGCTAGAAAAAGAGTGAAGTTGCCTGCCTTTTAGCGCAGAGGGATTTAACTGTGAATTTATGATATTGGAATTATTTGTTTTTAAGATAGATTTATAAACAGATTTGTCGGAATCATGTGGGGAATTTCGCCCATGGATTGGAACAAAGAGAGTGAAAATTTGTCTGTGGCTCCAAGTAGAGAGACCAAAAGACAGATATTATCAGGTATTAATTCATAGGTCTGTGACTCCAGGCAAAGAGCCAAACAGAAAGTTTGTACAAAGATATATTGCTTTAATATGCTTTAGGATACTCAAATTCTGTCTAACGTGGGCTTCATGGGAATCTTGGGTTTTTAATCCTGCTTGATAACATAGATAAGGCCTAATATAGGCAAATACAGTACTTTTACTTCATTTGTTTTAGATTGTTTTAATTTTCAAAATGGGTGTGATTTTGAGTTTTGTGGTTATATTATTCCTCTGGAAAAGAAGTCTAAATAAAGGATTTTCTGATTATGGGCTCAAGGATATACTGATTTGGGAAAAAGGTTTAATCTTTGTGTTTTTAGAAAATGTAATTAAGGTATATTCACCTTCCAGAGTAATACAGATCAGACATGGCAGAGGTAGGCCTCCAGAGATTAGATTGCAGAGAATCAAATAAAAATTTATGTTGATGATACTAAAATACTGTTTTGAGATTTATATATTACAGAATATACAGCCTTGGTTAATCTCCTCACCAGACATGCTGAACTGACCTGCTTGAACCCCTGATGTCCTGGACTTTCAGTTGACTCCAGCCAAGACACATACATCAGAAAATAACTATTTTCCCTAACCTTACCACTGCTCTTGAAAATATTTCAATGCCCATATTCATCTTGAAGAAGTTATGAAGAGTCATCGTCCCAATTCCCTGTGTTTTGGGGATGGAGGGGGTTATATTAGGTTGTCTTTCTAGGGAATTTAGAATAGTCTTAATTGGAACAGGGAGGAATAGCTAGAATTGATTACATAGCCATAATCTATTGGTAGAAATCTTTATAATTCTTACTAAGTTGAAGTCATAGTTTCTTAGATGGTACAGAATTTATTTTAATGCAAAATCAAGGGTTTCATTAGTATAAATTTCTTATATTGATACAAAATTTTATAAGTACAAGGCTTAGACCCACTCCTTAACTGTTATTTTAAACTATCTGAGATGTTTAGCCTGTGAGTTAAGAGTCAAATAGCAAATTCTTGGCTCTGAGTTTATTGTTAGTGTGTTTTCTAGATTTTAATTAGAAATAGCTGAGTCTTGTTAAGGAACAGTCCCGATTACTTTACATAGATAGTTGGTTTTCAAAAATGTCAAAAATCCACAAAATGTGGCACTTAATGGATTTTACTCATTTGTTGTTGAGACAAATCTCCTAACAGCTTCCCTTTCTTGGATTCAAAGAAGAAATTGAGCATCTATGGAGTTATTCCAGTAGTGGCAAGACAGCCACTAGGTAAAAATTGCCTCATTTTATCTACAGACATAATACTGTCCAGAAAAAGGACACACTATGCAGAATCATTTCTTCAAAATTCTGCATTACTAAAGTCTGTCAGAAGGCTGAAAACTGTAGCTCCAACTTCCTGACTTACTGGGGCTGTATAGTAGTTGGCTGTCTCTACAATTGGTCTCAGTCCTGGAAGCTGTGTTAGGCTTCCTATGTATTTTCAGTTAATATCAGTCGCTCCTAGATTTCTGATTGAGTTGAAGACTCATGTCTCATAGCTAACCCAGGTTATGTACATTTAGAGAACAGATTTGAGATGATGTTTTTCAGATGGCATTCAATCTGAAATCAGGACATAAGCCAGGTGCAGAACTATAATCTTTTAAATTAGGATAGATGACAGTGGTCTTTTTTATTGACAATAATGTTGGACTGGATATTAGGTCTATCTTGTACCTTACAATTACAAAGTGGTAATAGCCATGCTCAATTTATATTCAATATAGAAAAAGTTGTTTGTTTGTTTTTTTATTCTAACAGAAAGAGTGAAATGTGATAGAAATTTCCATTCCTATTTGCAGCAGGAGGCCTGAGATTGGACAGGGAAAAAAAGAGGTGGAGCTAAGGGTGGCAGAGAGGGAGACTCAGGGAGAAACACAGGAGGAAGGCAAATTGGCAGAAGTGAACCCACATGGCTTTAGTAGTCTCAGGTAGACACACATATCAAAAGGTTAGGATAATTAGGACAACATGTCTAAATTGTGTGGGCATCTTGTGTATTGAAATTTTTATTGATATATAAAACTATTGGTTAACTATAAGCATCTCGAGTTTTGATTTTACCAGGTAATGGGTGTTATGGTAGCTGATATCTGGTAGCTGATAGACAATCATGGCATGGAGGTAGCATGGCCTCGAGGGGAGCTCTGGAGCTTTGGCCCACTAGAGACCTGCCAAGATGAGAACACCCAGCTGAGGCCAGGCAGCCTGCAGATAGCCGGCATTAGTGCAGGAACTTGGTGGCTAAGCCAGAAGCCAGCTGGACGCCTCTTTTGTAATATCTCCCACTATAATAATATGTGGACCTGCAGTGATGGATCAGTGTAAAAAATCATGCATTGCTCTTGCAGAAGACCCAGGTTTGATTCTAGGAACCCACACAGTAATTTACAACCACCTGTAACTAAGATTCCACAGGAATTGACACCTTTTCTCCTCTGTGGGAACTAGGCACACAAACAGTGCATAAACCCAAATCTAGGCAAAGCACTAATGCACATAAAATAGAATAAATGTTTTTAAACATTTCTTAAATTTTTATGAAATAGAGTAATTACGACCTAGCCCTAAGAGTTTATAATCATTACGGTCTGCTCTTTTTACCTTGTAAAAAATGTGAAATATGAGTTTGTGCTACCCACTTAGTATGTCATTGGTGTCTTGAAACAATGTTTGAAGATTAACTGCAGAGGACAGACAGAAAAGGGGAAGCAATTGTAACTTGCATGTAGGACTCATAGGTTGTACCGTATTGCATCAATTATAGGCTATTGCCTTTTTCTTAGCACTTTTTTGTAAGTGTCATTGTGATCAGTGGTACCTGCTGGTAGGAAACATAGAGCTGATAATCATTTGGGATCTTGAGACGCTGTGACTCTTTCCTGAGAACCTGCAGAGGGCATTCCAGCAGCCAACTCACATCCTTCAACTGTTAAAGCTTCCACTCATGAGTCTGGCTTCCATGGCTGCCATGTTTCTGTGGGAGTTCCTTCAATCCTTTAATTTGGTTTTAGAACTTTTTCCTCATTGACAGAATTTGTCTTTGCACACAGCTGTTACTTCTCACTTTTATCCACATCTTTTTCCTAATTCTTCTTGGTTTTAAGTTGTAAGAGTAATCTGTAAATGACAGCCTTTATCTCAGAACCATTTTCTCTTACAGTTCAGAGTAGTGATTGTTGAGCCTGTCTGGTTTTCCCTGTCCAGAAGCTCTTGTAGATGCCTCAGAATGTGTTCTTCCACATTGGGTTCCTATATAAGATGCAGAGATACCAGAAGAACTGCAACATTTTCTTTCTTATTTCTTTTTTAGTTTTTACAACTTCATGGCCATACACTTTTGTACGTGTTCACACACCTTGCTCTGGAATTTTCATTTAAGAATGAATGAATTCTTATAGTGATATCTGGCACCTTACTGCATTGTAATACATGTTGTACTATTGACTCCATTAAAATAGTCTTTCTCCTGTTGATGGCTTTATTGTAGTTTCCTGGCTGCTGCAGCAAGTCAAATTTAAACAGAAAATTCTAAATATTCAAAGCTAGGATCAATATATGATAGATAACAGGGCAGTGTACTTTATAAGTGTGGGTCCTACCCTATCTGTTTTTCTTAGAATAATTTATGACAGCAACAGAAATCTTATAAGGAAAGGTATAGTAGTGAAAACCTGTTATCCTTGTCTCCAAAAAATTTTAGAATTGTCTAGATTGACGGAAGCACCCCTGTACTTTGTGCTGACAACTCCATTAAATCTGATACTACCCTGACTGTATAACTTTAACCTCTCTAAAAATAGGTTATATTTATCTACAGGGGAGGATGGCTACAAATAGCATACAAGTTCAATACATACTTCACTTCAGGGGCTCTCATAACTTCCAATCAGGAAGTAACCATGTCTGGTCTATATAGTCTTGAGACTGTCATACCTATTTTAATTTATTTGGAACTTATAAAAATTTTTTCAATGATTTGCTTATGTTTATGTACATTGGTGTTCTTCGTCAAAAGCCAGTTAAAGGGTGCCAGATCCTCTGGAACTGGAGTTACTGGCAGTTCTGAGCTACTATGTGGGTGCTGGGAATTTAACTTATGCCCTCTAAAAGTAAAACAAGTGCTTTTCCCTGTGAACTATCTCTTCAACCTGTATAAATGGTTTTTTAAGGGTTTCTTTTATTATTACTCTGCTGTATGCTTGAGTGTCTGTGCAGGGGATGGAGGTACGCATAGAGGCAGAAGGGCTTAGGATCTCCTAGAGGTGAAGCTACATGAGGTTGTGAGCCTCCTGATTTGGGTACATGGCATTCAACTCCAGTCCTCTGCAAAAGTAGGAAATCCTCTTAATTTCCAACCCACCTCTCCAGATTCATTTTTAATACATCTTATCTTAAAAACGAAAAGCATAGGGTTGGAGATAGCTTGGCAATTAGAAGCATTTACTGTTCATGCAGAAGAACTAAGTTAAGTTCCCAAAACACACACATAGCAGTTCACAACTATCTGCAACTCCAAATCCAGGGAATGTGAGGCCTTCTTACACCCTCCATGAGCACCAGGTATGCATGCAGTACACACACACACACACACACACACACACACACACACACACACTCTCTCTCTCTCTCTCTCTCTCTCTCTCTCTCACACACACACACACACACACACACACACACACACACTCACACACAATGTTCAGTTAATAAAACTTGGTTTAAAAAATTGAAAGAGGGTATATCCATCAGGACTGGGCTCCACAACTTTACATTTTGCATTTTGATTGGTTGTAATTTTCTGTAAAGGTCTCCATTTATTACAAAGAGATGTTTCCTTGATGATGGGAAAACAGTTACCTGTAAGCACAAGGAAAAATATTTGTAAATTGATTTTAGTGATCAGGCTTGTGTAGTAAATCAATGGTTGTAAATTCTCCATGACTTCTCTAGCACTGAGTGGTTAGCTAGGTGTCCAGTTTCAGGCATGGTATTCCTCTTTTTGAGCAGTACTCAAGTCCAGTTAAAAAGTAGTTGACTACTACCAAGGTGAGTCAGCCACTACTAATCACAGGGCTATTGTGCCAGGCTGGACATTGATGTGGGTAATACCAACAAATATTAATGACTCCACTAGAAAATCCAATCATTGAAGAGAAGCAAAAATTAATCCACTCTGCTAAATTTACGACTCCCTCTTAGGTATTTCAAAATATAAAAATATACAATGACAGGATAAACATTTTGATGTCTAAAGCTTTCACGAATTACAGTGATGGTGATCTTTCCTAAATTTCTTGAAGCTGTGTATCCTATGTATCCCTATTGTTAGTGGGTGATGAATCAATAAATAGTTTGAAATCTTAATACTACTAAAGAATTAAGAATTAAGAAAAAACCTGCATCACATGAGACATTATTGAAATTAGAGCAGTATTTGGGTAGATGATCACTGTAATTAATATGTTAATTACATATTAAATATTTTTCTATTAATATGTCTATCATCTATCTATCATCTAGTTATGTATGTATCTATCTATATATCTATCTATAGATAGATTTCCACCAAGTTCTCTTTATACATTTTTTTGTTGATAAATATCTAAGATTCTTTCATCCCCTACAATTTTGAATAGAGTAGTAATAAACATGTTTGAGCAAGTATCTCTGTAGTGAAATACAGAGTCCTTCAGATATGTACTCAGCAATTACATAGCTGAGCTACACAAGACTTTAGCTTTTAGGTCTGAGAATGCTTCACACCCATTTCTATATCAGTTTATGCTTCTAACATAATCTGGTGAATGATGGCTTCCTATTTCTCAATATCCTCATCAGACGTTGCTGTCATTTGATTTCTTTTTTCATTAATTAATTTACATTACATCCAGATCACAGCTCCCCCCCCCCCTCTTCTCTTCCCAGTTCCACACTCTTCCATCTCCTCCCCTTCCCTTTCTTTTCAGAGAAAGGGAGACCTCCCATGGATATCAACCTATAGTAGCATTAGGAACATCTTTCCCTACTGAGGCCAGGCAAGGTAGTCTGGTTAGGGGAAAGGGATTCAAAGGCAGGCAGCAGAGTCAGAGCCCCTGCTTCAGCTGTTAGGGTTCCCACATGAAGACAAAGGTGTATATCTGTTACACATGTGTAGTGGGCCTAGGTGTGTTCCATGAATGCTCTTCGGTTGGTGGTTCAGTCTCTGTGAGCCCCTGTGGGTCCACATTAGTTTATTCTGTAGGTTTTCTTGTGATGTTCTTGACCTCTCTAGCTCCTTTAATCCTTCCACCCACTCTTTCACAAGACTCCCCAAGCTCTACCTAATGTTTGGCTCTGGGTTTCGGTATCTGTTTCCATCAGCTGCTGAGTGAAGTCTCTCAGGTTACAGTTAAGCTAGATTCCTGTCTAGGCTGAAAGTCTATTTATTTTCACTGGTTGTCAGGGTGCTGGCAGATGTCAAGAAAATGGAGCTCATGGGACAGGGTGCATTGCAGCTGAGCTTGCCCCAAGGGGACATGGTAGGCAGGGGATTAGGGGTGAGGGGCTCACTTGGTTGTTTCTGGTACCAGCAGGCATCCAGGAATACAGGCAGAGCTAAGGGTCAGAAGATGGAGCTGAGGGAACAAGGGCACAGATCACTGCTGCTGGGTTGTGCCCCAGGGGAACCCAGCAGGCAGGAGATTGCCAGGGACAGGGCTTTCCTGGTTGTCCCTGATGCCAGCAAGCCTCTTAGAATTCAGGCTAAGCATTTAATAGGAAGATGGAACTCAGGGGACAGGGCACAGCTAAGTGCTGTTGGGCTTACTGCAGGGATTGGGGTGGGGAGCAGCTGTGCTCACCTGGTGTCCCTGTTGCCAGCAGCCTCCAGGAATGCAGGCAGAGTTGTGCGCCAGAAAATTGAACATATAAGCAGGGTGCAGCTCACTGCTGTAGAATGTGCATGGGATTGAGGGGAGCAGGTGTCTCATCTAATGTCTCTGGTGGCCACATGCCTCCGGAAATGCTGGCAGAGCCATGAGCCTGAATATGGAGCTCAGAAGACAGGCAAACATAACGATTTCTAAGGAAGAAGATTGCAATGGGAAGGAATGTTCTGCATGGCCCATGGGGTTCAAGAACAGATACGGTGATGAGTAAAGGCCTTTGATTGTGGTTCTGGGCATTGAATATAAAGTCTCCAAAACACTCAGTAAGTGTTCTATCATAGAGCTATATCCCTGCATAATACAATAATGACATCCAGCTTTAGCATACCACTTCTGGTTTCTACCTTCAGAGGATAGCAGGCGATGAAAAAGTAAAATTCCTGAGAGTGAGGTAGAACCTCGCTGTTCCAGGAAACTTTTCTTTAGAACTAAAAGGATTACAGGTAGAGAACACAAAGTGAAACTAAATTTTAGCCATTACGAGTAGAGAGCGCCTCTACTCCTGTAGCAAGAAAAACTACTTATTATTGCTAATGTGAACTTATAGTTAACAGGGAATGCAATTCTAACGACCACTGTGGAGATCTTCAAATGATCCCATCAGGCTGAGTTTTAGTTTAAACATCAGCCTTTTGGTTTTTATGTGATTTTTGTCATTTCAAAGAAGACAGAACTGCATATCTGCTGGTATTCTAGAAAACATTCCCCACGAACAATTTCCTTGCAGCTGTTCTGTCCATGCCACAATGAGCTGTCTCTCAGAGATTTTATCAAGTGTCCATTGGGCATCATCTCATCAGCAGACTACATTTCTAGCTTTGATCATATCTTTTCTTTACTCACAAAACAAACCAGAGCTTTCTCTTGTTTCTCTACAATACTGTGAACTACATGTTAGATGCTGGTATTTCTGCAGTTGACATGGACTGATGCTCCTCTCCCATGCATTTTGTCATTGTCGTTTTAAGTTGTCCTCTCTTCAAGGTGTGAGTCAGAAGGACATGTAAACATATTTCAAAAATAATGAAAAAGGAATTATAAAATTTTCATGAGAATGCACAATTTAAAAGTACTGTACCAGGTTATTCAAACTCAGAGAGACAAATAAACGCAAACATAAGCTTCTAATTTTTATTTATATTGAGAAGGCTAGGCTGATTCCATGATGAACTTCAAATTGGCAGTTAAGGAGACTAGGCCTAAAAACTGGACAAGTCCAGGCAAGCACATGCAAGTCAACTACTTATAGAAAAGAAAAAAAAAAAAAAAAAAAAAAAAAAAAAAAACAGGCTCCAGCCTTCACACTCTGATAATGGTTCTGGAATGGCTAGAGATAGAATGAGATAAAGCTCATTTGCTCCAGAATTTCTCAGCAACCATTTCCAGCCTTCACACCCCAGAATTCCACATTCCAGCCTTCATACCCCAGAATTCCACATTCCAGCCTTCACACCCCAGAATTTCACATTCCAGCCTTCACACTCTAGAATTCCACATTCCAGCCTTCACACCCCAGAATTCCAGTGTGCTTTAAATCAAGCCTGCAAGCTCACTTGGTTTTCTATCTTGATAATGGGAAATCTCAGCATGCTGGACCTCTGCAGAGTAAAACACTCTTTGCACTTACATACTATTTGAATCTGAAGTATTATTTTTCTGTAAATCATGGACCCTTACAATATATATTCATGTGAATATGAGTGTGTGCAGATGCCAAGAAACTAGAGAACTGCCCACAGGAGGAGAAAAAAAGTATTGAGGAAGATGAGTGGGAAGGAATAGAACACACGATATAGAAACGGAAGAGGAGACACTGGAAGCAAGAAGGTTTAAATGGGATTAGGGAACTGGGAGAGAACACAGGGAATTCGCTTAAAGAAGACTCAACCAAAAGTAAATATATATGAAACTGCCAGAGAGAAACCTGCTCCGTTGTAAACTAGTTTTTTTTTAAAAAAAAAAAAATTAAAACAAATATCTTTTAATTGAAAACTTTTAAAAATCAAGGAAGACAGAGTGCTGTAGAGGTGAAGGTAGTCTTTGTAGACTGGAAACTGGTGAGTCACACAGCCCAGTACTTGTCTTTTAACTCACCAGCATATGCACATTAAGAGTCTGTAAATAGTTGTATAACCACCAGCATGTGAGAAGAGAAAAGTGAAAAATACTTCAACCAAACCAAAGTGTACCTTTCCCTTCCTGATTACTTAATTTCAAAATGTTAAAATGCTTTCCCAATCAATGAAGCCATCTCTATTCTTACTCTTAATTCCCATTACATACAGAATAGAAACAGAATGTCTCCACTGGGTAGTGTGTGCTCTATCTCAGGCCTTTGGGGGCACAGTAGGTTTGGGTGCAGGCTGCAGGTGCCTGGGGAACACTGTGTGCTCACTGCACAGAAGTAGAGAGCAGAGTCACCAGGCTGGGAGTCTCTGATGTGCAGGGAAACATGCAGGCTGGCTATATTGAGGTGAGCTGTGAATCTGCCTTCTGTCTTGTCACCATTGGAGACGATGGACATCACTGCCTTGAGGCCTTCCCCAGACTGCTGTCTGTACCACCAGAAATACGGAGAATTACGATCACTGAAAGTGCAGTTGAGAGAGGCCATAGCTCCCTCTGGGACACTGAGGGATTCTGGATTCTGCTGTACTGTCTGCTGACTGCTCACCCCTGTGGAGAAAAACAAAGGTCAGACAATCAAGACAGGATGCATATGGATGCATAAGACTCCAGAATGGCTTTGTGATGGGCCTCCTACCCCTAACTAGAGATTGAAACTGTCTGTGTTTCTCCCATTAGCCTGGAGCAGACAACAACTTTACATATCACACATTTCATATCCAGAAGAAATTCCCAAACTTACAGTGTAGCTGAAGCCACAGGACCACTAGTGAAACACTCAAGGATTTCATTCTCTCTTCTTCCCTTTTCACTGAAGATTCAGATTCTCAACCTTAAACTCAAATAGTCATATTCAAAGTCTCCACATCTCCTACAAGAAACATGAAAAGCAGCTTTGCTAACAATCAGAAAAGTGACTTTTCACTAACTAAATAGCACCAAGCCCTTCCTCCAGCCCTCTCTCTACCCCTCCCTCTTCTTCCTGCCCACCCCTCTTCCCCCCTTCTCTCCCATTTGAGAATTTTGATCAGGACACCTATAAAACACTGCCACCTTGTGGGCCCGTGATAGTTGACAAAGGAAGAGTCGAACTGTAAACTCTTCTAATGTACCTATTAAAAAGTAAAGTACTTGACAGTTCAGCTGGAGTATTGAAAAGATATTTTCTCCAAGGCAGGGTTGGCAGTGAGGGAGCATGTGTGTACACACTCAGCAGATGTTGTCTCACTTCTCAGTAGTAGTAAGTATTGCACACGGTCAGTCATGTGCACTGAAAAATCACTGTGAAATGTCAGCCATGGAAATCTAAGTGAAGTTCTTATCTACAACATAACTACAACCCTTGTCACTTCCATTCAAATTCATCTTCAAGACTTACAGATGATTGAACAGACTGTTTATCTAGGCCAGAGCTGAGAAAGACCTGGAATTTTTCTTTCCATTTGGAAACAAGCAGACACTTGTATGTAAACAAACATTACTTGGGTTGGTGCAGGAGAGATGGAGCTCTGTTGAGTACCTAAACTCTAAATAAAACCCAGGGAACTTGTTCGTTTCTCTAAATTTTTTATTTTCTTTTCTTGAATAAAGTCCTGTTGAGTAGGGATTGATCTGTGAAAATTCTAGATCTCATTTCTTTCTCCCTCTCTCTTTCTGACTGTGCCTCTCACCTTCATCTCTCTCCTCTCTTCCTTCTCTCTCCTCTTCCCTAACCCTTTCACTTTATCTTCCTCTCCATTTCTAACATAGTCAGTCATCAAACCATATGTACCAGTCGAATATCTATGCCAGAGCTGATGTAGGTCCACATAGAAACAAATGAAGAAATAATTGTCCTGGAGGAGTTTGTGAGTCTCCAGAGCCTGTAGAGTGTGGGTAAGAAAGCAGTTTGGATCAACACAGCTAAGGAGCAGGTGTTGGCTCACACTTCAGTGGCCTGCTATTGAGTAGTTTATTTTTAGGCATATTTAAGAATGATAATTTTGTGAAAACTTCACTGATGATGATTAACTTATCCTGTGTATACAATAAAGCATAATAAATCTTTATCATCAACAAGTACAAAGGGAACAGAATGAAGGAGAGACGCTTATACTCAAACTATTTTCTTCAAGAGTACATTATTCATAACAACAATAACAATATTCATTTCTCACTAAATATCAAGCCTGAGGAAGGGGATAATCATAGTGGCACATGTTTAAACTCCCAGAGAGAATTCAGGTTTGGGAGCCTGAAGCAAGAGCATGTGAGTTTAAGGCATTCCTTAGATATACAGGGAGGCCTGTTTCAAAAACATCAGTAGGAGGAGAGAGAAGGGTAAAAATATGGCCTTGGGAGATGTTTTAAAACAGGAGCAGAAAACAACTGTAAAAAGATTCTTTGTAAAATACTCACCAGTGTTGGAAGACCCTGCATTAAAGTCACAGTCCACCATGTCTGGATAAGCTCTCTGAGCCCTCAGAAAATGGAGGACTCCCTTTCTCAGTGGGACTTCCTCTTCTCTGCTTGATCTTATCTGGAGAGTGTCTCTAAGAACAGGTGCCTGACCTTATCTAGAGGATGACCCTGCACAATGCTTCTGGCAAGTGCTACATGGTTTACCACACAACCCTTCCTCTCTTATGATAATTAGGTACTGTGTTATGGCCAATCAGCCTTCCCAAAAAAATCTTGGAAAAAAGTCATGTTACAAGCCTATGGCAGAATAAAAACCTGCCCAGCAGATTTATCAAATTCCTCTTGTAAAATGAAGCATTCCTACCCTAGCCAGTAATGTATATCTACTTGAAAATCATTACCCACTCCACAAGATCTATATAACCCTTGTTCACCTGAAATAAAGCTGAACTGTCTCTCTGAGGCAGACTCAGAAGTCAATCCTTCAATGCTCAAACTGTCTAAACCCTGTTTTGTCCACTCCCCTGTCCCCAACCCCTATGGGCAAACAGCTACGGGGATAAAGGAAGGATTATATACTTCCTGGGAGAAGAGATACCATAAAATATATACAACTAGAAAAACTATTTTCTCAGAAGAGCAAGAGAATGGCTAGTTAGAGAAAGAGCACTTTCTTGCATCACTGTGAACCTGAAACAAAGCATCAAGTTGTGAATACCAATGAGGGGATTGATATGTAAAAGTGTGGGAGTCACAAAGTAATCCACAGAGTCAGATTGTCTTAGTTAGGGTTTTACTGCTATGAACAGACAGCATGATCAAGGTCACTCTTATAAGGACAACATTTAATTGGGACTGGCTTACAGGCTCAGAGGTTCAGTCTATTATCATCAAGGTGGGTGCATGGCAACATCCAGGCATGGAAACTTCCCAAGGAGTCAGGGAGTGGCATCCTCTTGGAGGTGGGGGGGGGGGGAAGGAGGAATGGGATGAATAACTTTGGGATAGTGGACTGGGAAGGGGCCAAATGCAGGCCAAATATAAAAAAATAAAAATAATTTTAAAAAAAAGAAAGAAAAAGAAAATTATCTTAAATGAAACAAATGTTTGAGTGGTACTCAACAAACCAAAATATAAGGCAAAATGAAACGATGAAAACAATCCAGGATTTAAAAACTGAATTCAATAGAGATATAAACTTTGATAGCGATCAGAGACTGGAGCAATGATGCCAAGTTCTAAAAGACTATACATACCAACCTAGACAGCAGTACACAGAGAGGTATTAGAATTATGCCAGATACACTGCACCTGTCATTAAACTTCCTCCTAATTATAATAACTACCATTGTAAATTGTAGAACTAACATGAATCCAATGGTATTTGGCATGACACTCAAGATGGCTACTTACCCTTAAATTCTGAACATCCTTCCAGTAATTTGAATAGGATAAAGAGCATTGATCAGTTATTCCAAATGCCTATCTAAATCCTCTGGTATACTCAACACATTAGTAACATTTTTTACTAAATGATTAACAAAAGTAGCTGTCTTAACTTCTTGTGTTACAGCAATTGCAGAAGCAGTGGTGCTAGCAATTAGTGTAATTAAAGCTGTTATGCCAGCAATAATCAAGCCCACTACCCTCTTGCTTCTGCTTAAAGCCTGATTCATTTCTTCCAGTACTTGCAAGCTATTTTAGAATACCAAGGTTCTGTGATACTCAGGCCACTAAAACAAAAGCTGGTTGATAGACCTCCATAACTGACATGCTGGATTTCAAAACACAATTAGAAGGTGTACAATCTATGCAACTTACATTAAATACTGTAGAAGAAACAAAAGTATTTTCAACTTGACAATTAAAAGAACATAAACACATATGCTAACATCTGTTTGAAATCCAGATCCTGCCCCAACTTTATCTCTTGCTAACATAACATCATAGAGAACTGCAGCTAATTTCCATATATGTCTCTGAAAATGTCCAGAACCAGACTTTCAAATGAAGACTGTTATTTTCAATATTGGATTGATTTCTAGACCAGTCCATGACTGAGTCTGAATAACTGGTCATATTTAATAACAATACAAGAGGCATTATAAATTCTCCTTTTTATTCTCTATTCCACAGATCAGCACCATTCTTTGTTCTGGCATCAGCATGTCTCACCCATTGCTCTGGCAGCTGGCCACCTTGCTCCTTCAGCATCCTGCAGAAAAAACACAAACATGCCCTCTTCCCCATATTTAATACTTGATTGGGATCATGCTTTATACAGGTAAGTGGATCCTTCCCTTTCACCTATGCATACGTATGTGTAGTTGTAGAGCGTCATAGACATTCAGCAGAAAGTTTGTTGGCATCCAAATTTAAAAAGAAAAAAAAACACTTTAAATAAAAAAATATGATTTAAATAAATTTGTGGTGTACAGAGGTATATCTCCCCCATTTTTATTTTATGAAGATATTGTTTTAAAGTTCCATGGGTTTGTTCCACAGTCTCTTGTCCTTGACGATTATGAGGAATCCCCGTAATATGGGTGATGTTAAATTGCTGCTAAAGAGTCTCAAATGTTCGAATGCCATAGCCACTTCCATTATTTGTCTGTTTGTTTTTCTTTTTCTTTTTTTATTATTGGGTACTTTATTTATCTACATTTCAGATATCATCCCCTTTTCCCATTCCTCACCCCCAGAAACCCCTTAACTCATGCTCCCTCCTCCTATTTCTAGGAGGGTGTGCCCCCACTCACTCCCACCTCCCATGCCTCAAATTTCTCCTCACTGGGACATCCAGTCTTCAAGGGACCAAGGCCCCCCTCTCCCATTGATGCCCGACAAATCCATCCTCCTCTACAAATACAGCTAGAGACATGGGTCCCTCCATGTGTGTTCCCAGGCTAGCTGTTTAGATCCAGGGAGCTCTGGTTGGTTGGTATTGTTGCTCTCCCCGTGGGGCCACAAGCCCTTTCAACTTCTTCAGTTTTCTGTATAATTCCTTCACTGGGAACCCTGTGAGCAGTTTGATAGTTAGCTGTGAGCATCTGCCTCTGTATATGTCAGATTCTAGCACTGTCTCTCAGTAGACAGGTATGTCAGGCTCCTGTCAGCATGCACTTCCAGACATCCACAACAGTGTTTGGATATGGTGATTGCATCTCAGAGGGACTCCAGGTGGGGCAATCTCTGGATGGTCTCTCCTCCAGTTTCTGCCCCATACATTGTCTCATATTCGCTTCTGTGAGTATTTTGTTACTACTTCTAAGAAGGACCTAAGCACCCACACTTTGGTTTTTCTTTTTCTTGGGCTTAATGTGGTCTGTGAGTTATGTCTTGGGGATTGTGAGATTTTGGGCTAATATCCACTTATCAATGAGTGCAACCATGTGTGTTCTTTTGTGATTGGGTTACCTCAATCAAGAAGATATTTTCCAGTTCCATCCATTTGCCTAAGAATGTCATTAATTCATTGTTTTTTTAATAGCTGAGTAGTACTCCATTGTGTAAATGTACCATATTTTCTGTATTCCTCTGTTGAAGGACATCTGAGTTCTTTCCAGCTTTTGGCTATTATAAATAAGGCTGCTATGAACATAGTGGAGCACGTGTCCTTGTTATATGTTGGAGCATCTTTTGGGTATATGCCCAGGAGTGGTATCGCTGGATTCACATTATGTCCAATTTTCTAAGGAACTGCCAGACTGATCTCCAGAGTGGTTGTACAAGCTTACAATCCCACCAACAACGGAGGAGTGTTCCACTTTCTCCACATCCTCGACAGCATCTGCTGTCATCTGAGTTTTTAATTTCAGCCATTCTGACCAGTGTGAGGTGGAATCTCAGGGTTGTTTTGATTTGCAATTCCCTGATGACTAAAGATGTTGAAATTTTCCTTAGGTGCTTCATGCCATTCGATATTCCTCAGTTGAAAATTTTTGTTGAGTTCCGTACCCCAATTTTTAATAGGGTTATTTGATTGTCTGGAGTCTACCTTCTTGACTTCTTTGTAAATTTTGGATATTAGCCCTCTATCAGATGTAGGATTGGTAAAGATCTTTTGCCAATCTGTGGGTAGCCATTTTATCTTATGACAGTATCCTTTGCCTTACAGAAGCTTTGCAATTTTATGAGGTCCTATTTGTCAATTCTTGATCTTAGACCATAAGCCATTGGTGTCCTGTTCAGGAACTTTCCCCCCCGTGACCATGTGTTCAAGGCTTTCCCCCACTTTCTCTTCTATTAGTGCAGCAAAATGTTGGGTCCTGTTTATGTATCCAGCCCATTAGTCTATGTCTTTTTATTGGAGAATTGAGTCCGTTGATGTTAAGAGATATTAAGGAGAAGTTGTTTCCTTTTATTTTTGTATTAGAGGTGAAGTTATGTTTGTGTGGCTATCTTCTTTTGGGTTTGTTCAAAGAAGATTGCTTTCTTGCTTTTTCTAGGGTATAATTTCCCTCCTTGTGTTGGTTGTTTCCCTCTATTATCCTTTGTAGGGCTGGAATTGTGGAAAGATATTGTGTGAATTTGGTTTTGTCCTGGAATATCTTGGTTTCTTTATCTATTGTAATTGAGAGTTTTGCTGGGTATAGTAGCCTGGGCTGGTATTTGTGTTCTCTTAGGGTCTGTATGACATCTGTCCAGGATCTTCTGGCTTTTATAGTATCTGGTGAGAAGTCTGGTGTAATTC
This sequence comes from Rhabdomys pumilio, assembly GCA_030674055.1. Classification (NCBI taxonomy): domain Eukaryota; kingdom Metazoa; phylum Chordata; class Mammalia; order Rodentia; family Muridae; genus Rhabdomys; species Rhabdomys pumilio. Next base: position 197,347,396 of record JANHMN010000001.1, on the reverse strand, counting down.
TGATAGGTCTGCCTTTATATGTTACTTGGCCTTTTTCCCTTACTGCTTTTAATATTCTTTCTTTGTTTTGTGCATTTGGTGTTTGATTATTATGTGACAGGACAAATATTTTTCTTTGATTTAGTCGATTTGGAGTTCTGCAGGCTTCTTGTATGTTCATAGGCATCTCTTTCTTTAGATTAGGGAAATTTTCTTCTATAATTTTGTTGAAGATATTTACTGGCCCTTTAAGTTGGGAATCTTCACTCTCTTCTATACCTATTATCATTATGTTTGGTCTTCTCACTGGATTTCCTGGATGTTTTGGGTTAAGAGTTTTTTTGCATTTTGTATTTTCTTTGACAGTTGTGTCAATGTTTTCTCTGGTATCTTCTGCACCTGAGATTCTCTCTTCTATCTCTTGTATTCTGTTGGTAATGCTTGCATCCATGACTCCTGATCTATTTCCTAGGCTTTCTATCTCCTGGGTAGTCTCTTTTTGCGATTTCTTTTTTGTTTCTACTTTTGTTTTTATATCCTGAATCGTTTTGGCTCAATTCCTTCACCTGCTTGTTTCTGTTTTCTTGCAATTCTTTAAGGGATTTTTGTGTTTCCTCTTTAAGGGCTTATACTTATATGTGTTCTCCTATATTTCTTTGAGAAAGTTATTTATGTCCTTCTTAAAGTCTTCTATCATCATCTTGAGAAGTGATTTTAAATCTGAATCTTGCTTTTCTGGTGTCATTGGATATGCAGGACTTGCTATGGTGGGAGAACTAGGTTCTAATGATGCCAAGTAACCTTAGTTTCTGTTGCTTATGTTCTTATGCTTGTCTTTCACCATCTGGTTATTTCTAGTGCTACCTTCACTCACTATCTCTGATTGGAGCCTGTCTGTTCTGTTATCTTGCTGTGTCAGAACTCCTCAGAGTCCAGCTGTCTCTGTGATCCTGTGATCCTGGTTGTGATAGCTCCTAGGAGTCAGGCTGCTTCTGGGCTCCTCAAATCCTGGTGTGCTCAAGCTCCTGAGTTCCTGTGATCCTATTATCCTATGTTCCTATGTGTTAGAGCTCCTAGGCTGACCTACTCTGGGTTTTGTAGGATTGGGTGCAGAGCTGAAGCCTTAGGGCTGCTCCAGGTGCAGGCATAGACAGGAAGGGTCCTGTGCCACTGGCTTTGAGGGAGTTTGTGGCTCCCAGCAGATCTCAAATTAGTCTGAGTTGGGTGAAGGGGGAGGGTTTGCTTACTCACCTACATGCCTCAGCGTGTTGGAACTCCTGGGAGTCCAGCCTCTTCTGGGTTTGAGGGAATTTGGTGCAGAGCTGAAGCCTTTACTAGAAGCAATATTAAAGGCTGAAGAAGTGTATAAATGTGACTGAGAAAATATAGACAGATAACAAATGAGTGATAATTACTGTAGCACAAAGAATGACAAGACTGAAAACAATAAAAATATAACAAAATGACTAAACCTTCCAATAATAACCCAGACCCAGAAATACAAATGTCTCCTTCTCTGATCTGTTTTTCCTAGCTCAAAATCTTCACATGTGAGTTATAAACTAAAGTAACTACACACACCAGCACTAAAGGAACCAAGCGAGAAGAGCTCCAGAGAGGGGGATAGCAGGAAATAGAGGATATGAAAGAGGAGATGGAAAGATGAGGAGGAGGGAGATTTAATTGGAGAGAAAAAGGGAAGTGTGCATAGAAGCATAGGGAGGGGGAGAAACAGAATAAATGATGTTTGATATTTCCTCAAGGAACTGTATTATTTCGTGTTCACCTAAAATTGCTCTCTCTCCTCTCTCTCTCTCTCTCTCTCTCTCTCTCTCACACACACACACACACACACACACACACACACACACCTAAAATAAAGTTGTGTCACTTGGGTTGACAATTCTCCCTGAAGAACCATAAGCAATTTATCTAACAAAAACAGCAGATGAGTTATAGATTACTGCCTACTCCTTTAGATGGGCTTTTTGTTCCAGAACTTTTATGTGTGCTGTTCAGTTGCTAGTATAAGATCTCTCCATTTTTTTCTTATATACACACATATAGCTATGAACATGCTCTAGAACCACCTTCATTGTGCCAATCAGTCTGTGTACATTATTTTCATTTCCTCTAACTACAAAATTGCAGAAGTCACTACATTGACCCATTTTTCATGTAATAATGAGTTCCTCAGTTCTCATGAGTTTGCAAGCTTTCTATTATTTCTAATGGTGGTGGTATTCATGATGTTTAAAAACTATGGTGAATATTGTTTCAGGTTTCTTATATATTTGGGATTTGTTTTGTGTCTGAGTATGTGGTCAACATTGAAGAAAGTTCCTTGAGGTTCTGACAAGAAGATATATTCTTCTGTGTTTGAGGGAAATGTTCTCTTAGTTATCAGTTGTAGTTACATTTGGTTCATGACATAAGTTAATGCCAACATTTCTCTCTATAGTTTTTTTTTCCCTATGACTTGTCTGTTGGTGAAAGTAAGGTACTGAGGTCACCCACTATCAGTTTGTGATGGTCGATATGTGATTTAAGCTGTAGTTGTGTTCCTTTTATGAACTTGTGTATCCTCATTTTTGGTGCATAGATGTTAAGTATTGCAATGTCCTCTTGGTGGAATTTTCCTTTGATGAGTATATACAGGATCCTTCCATATCTTCTGAGTAGTTTTGGTTTGAGGTCTGCTTAGTCAGTTAATCAAAATAACTACACAGCTTGCTTCTTATATCCATTTCTTGGAATAACTTTTTCAATCTTCTCACCCTGAGGTAAAGTCTATCCTTGGTGTTAGATGTGTTAGTTGGATGCAGCAGGAGGATGGGTCCTGTTTTGTAACCAGTTCTATTAGTCTCATTCTTTTCATTGTGGAATTGAGACCATTTGATATTAAGAGTCATCAGTGAGCAGTATTTGTTGATTCTCAGTATTTGTTATGGTGGTAGGTACATTTCCTTGTGATTTTGTTTGTTAGGGTTTTTTTGTTTTGGTATTTTTTTTTGGTTGTTTGTTTTGCTGGTCTGACATTTTTATTCCTTCTTTTACTGGGTAAGGTTATCCTCTTCAGGCTGAAGTTTTCCTTCTAGCACTTACGTAAAGCTGAAATTGTAGATAAATTCTGTTTAAGTTGGTTTATATTTTGACACTCTTTCTCCAACTATGATGATTGAAATTTTTTCTGGGTGTAGTGGACTAGGTGGCATATGTTGTCTCTTAGACTTTCTAGAACAATAGTCCAAAGCCTTTTGGAATTTATAGTCTCCACTGAAAAGTCAGATGTTATTCTAAGAAGTCTGCTTTTCTATGCCATTTCCTAATATATGGCTTCTTTTTTTTGTGCCATTTAATATCCATTCCTTCTTCTGTAAATAGGTATTCTGATTATTATGTAACATGGGACTTTCTTTTCTAGCCCAGCCTATCTGATATTCTGTATATTCCTTGAGCCTTGATAAATACCCTTTTTTGGGGGGGTTGGGCATTTAAGTTACATGATGTTGTTGAAAATGTTTCTGTGCCTTTGAACTTCCTTATTATTATTCATAGATATTGTTTTTTCAGAGTATTCTAGATTTCTTGCATGATTTATGCCTGGATATTCTCAGATTTAACATTTTCTTGGACAAAATCCATATCTTCTATCATGTCTTCAATTGATATGATTCTTTCTTCATCCTAATATGCTCTCTTAGTGAGGTTTGCCTCTGAGCTTCCTGTTTAACTTTCTAAATTGTGTGTTTCCAGTTTTCCCTCAGTTTTTATTTTCTTTATCCATTCTACTTTCACTTATGTATCCTGAACAGTTCTCCTCATTTCATCCCATTATTTGTGTTTTAAAATATTTCTTTAAGGGGTTCATTCATTTTCTCCTTTAAGATTTCTAACTTATTCATAAAGGTTCTTCTGATGTCCTTGTCTTGTGCTTCAACTATATTGTGCTTCTCAGAGCCAACTATAGTAAATTTTCAAGGCTTCAATAGAGACATATTAGCCTGACTGTTACTAATTGTTTTATGCTAGAATCTAGGCATCTGTGTTTGGGATCACAGTAATTCTTAGTGCTGATATCTGGTCTTGTCTCTGTTGGATGTGTTTTCTTATTTGATTCCTTGATTTCTGTTGAACCTTCTGGTTTTCATGTGAGTTCAGTTGCTGTTGGTTGCCTTGTAAGTAATGCTTGTGACATCCTGCCAGGTGTGAATACTAGAGTTCCAGAAATAATGTGTTTCTTAGTATTGGGGACAGACACTTAGGCATTGAGATAGGCTAGAAGAACAGTATAGTGAGGGGATCCACAGTAGGTAGGAAATCAGAATGTAACATCAGGATCTTCTTAGCCCTCTGGAAATGGGCACAATGAGGGAGGAGAGGTCAAGCAGGTAGTCTGCTAGAAGGCTGGGGATGAGATTAGGGAGTTGGACTTAGAGAAGAGTAGGGACATTGAAAATCTGAAGATTGCCTACTTACCTCTGCCTTCCTTTCTCCTCCATTCTCTACCTATATTTCTTTGTTAGAAATCTTGAAATATAAAAGGCTGTAGCCCTCTGATAACCTGTCCTTCCATAGTATCAGCTAGAATTATCTAAATGCCATTTTCCTGGCATATTTGGCCCTTTATGTCATGCTACAGACGACATGCAACAACATGAAGATAATGACTTGTACATGGAGATGAAGGCAACTGACCATGTTATTGTTTCCATGGCTTTCCTGTGAAATCACTGTTATCCCCCATGAGGAACCACTGATGTGCTAAGGTTTCAGTTTCCACATGAAAATTCAGATGTGGTAACATCTCTTCTTAGTTCTGTTCAAAGCATTTGTATGATTTCCATCAACCAGAGAAAAACAGCGGCACACAGCACAGACTGTGGGGAAAACAGAGTGATCCAAAAGCAGATGATAAGATGCCAGGCTTCTTTTGCTTCTCAGAGTTTGTGTTCAGCTCCCCCTGCAGTTTCTGCCACTGTGTCCCTCAGAGCACAGTAGTACACAGCCGAGTCTGACTCTTGCACGGAGGCTTTCTTCAAGTGGAAGGACGTTTTTTCTTTATCATATGTAGCTTCAAAACCTCTGCTGCTTCCCTTGTTGTTGGCTGTTGTGACTTGCAGAAGGAGCTGTGGACCTTCTCCAGGATATTGGACATACCAGAAAAGAGTCGGGTACCCTGTGGTTGAATAAGTACAATTTATAAATAGGAAGTCATCTTCTGAGAGGGTCACTTGACCTTGTTTCTGGGTCACTGAGTCTCCATGGGTCTTCCTCATCCCTGGAATAAGAAGAGGACATCTGTGTTACGGTAAGGACAAATTTCATAGATAATTAAATATATTCTAACTTCATAGAAGAATGGAAATTTTAAGTCACTTAACTTACCAAGCATGAACAGCAGCATCACAGTCACTAAAGCTGGAGAAGTGTCCATGTTCAGTGTCACCAGAGTGATGCTCTCAACTCTTCACATGAAGAAATGATGGAATGAAACAAAATGATGAACCTATGAAGCTTATAGTTCACACTGGTATTGATCTTGTGTTAGGAAACTCCACCCCCTGGTGGACAAAAACTAAACTAGAGTTTAGCTCATCGGAACTTTTCTCATGCACAACTTCAGTAATTTTTCGTAACGTGTGACTTACACTGTGTCCCCATATTGTCACCTATTAAAATAACATTTTCTTTCCTTTATTTCCAATTTCATAGACATAGGCTTTTGTACAGGCTGACATACCATGTGTATGCCTTTCCACAAAGAACAAGCCTGAAATATAATGAGAAATATTTGGTTGCTCCTTACAACAGTCATGTCACTACTGCATCAGTGGGTGTTGGCAGGTTGATCAGTTAGCACACAGGAGTCCACAGCTAGTAGTTCCAATGATGCTGTACCTCCCCTAATAGCCTTCTACTTAGATGAAAATATCCTACAATTGTTCTAATGTGATTTCTCTATATATCAAAATATGTGGTCTCTTCAGCAGTAGAATCTTATCAATTAATGATGTTACAGAACAAAGAGCAATGGCAATATTGAATGTTGCTTTGGAGACCTGTGGGACATCCCTGGATAACAACTCACATGGACGTATCACATACCTAGCTTTGGAAATATCATTTACAAACATATGGCTTCGTGTAGTGATATTTATTGCCTTATATACCTGTAATACTATTCACCTTCCATTAAGATGTGTTTTTTCTTCCAGTGGTCCCATTGTAGATTTCTGTGCGGTGACTTCAATTTAAACAGAAAAATCTAAAGATAGGACCTAGGATCCATATATGAGAAATAACATGGCAGTATATGTTCTGTGTGGGGGCTCTCCTCCAGCTTTATTTTTGTCACAATAATTTATCATAGTAACAGAAATCAAACTAGGACAGCTATAATAATCAAAGCCTCTTCTCCTTGTCTCTCAGAATTGTCTAGATTGCTTGAAACATCTCCAGACTCTGTGATGACATCTTCACTAAGTCTGATTCCACTCTGGCTGTGTGATATTGTCTTCACTAAACATAGGTTATACTTATCTACAGAGAGGTTGGCTGTAAAATATTAATATCTTTTTGTGGCATACAAGTCCATTATATATCTCATCCAAAGGGCTCTTATAAGTCTATTTCAGCCAAACAAAAAGTGATGGTATTAATACCTCAAATTACACCTCTGGCAGAATCTTCCTGCACTACCAGTGGTCATGTGAGATTCCTGAACTCCAGGTAAGACTGCCCCCAACCCTGCCCACACTATCCAGCATAACCCCAACTGCCCCTCCTATCTTCTTCCAAATATTCCAGCACACACCTCCAGTAAAAGCCTCCTACTCCACTAGAGGACAGCCAAAATCCCCGAAAAACAGGTAAGCCACCTTCTCACTGGCACCACTTCATGTATAACTGCCCAGAATAACTCTAACTGCCCCTCTTCTCCTCGTCATCCTGGCCCACATCTCTATAGGAAACCTCCTATACCACCAGAAGCCAAGCCAGCATCCTGAAAGTCAGAGACCAGGTCAACTCCCCCAAAACAGGCAGAAGCCTTCTACCTCATCAAAATCCAGACCAGCATCCTAAACACCAGAAGATCCCCAGCCAGATGAGAGGCTATGCATATCACCAAAATGCTAGCTCCCAAATGAGGTAGTAACCCCCTGCTTGGCCCATTTATGCCATCAGAAGGCCAGCCACCATTTAGGGGTGGAAGAGGTAACCACTGGCACTCTAGTCAGAAAACAAGAGGAAATAGAAACCAAGGAAGAAAACAGCCACCCAACAAAGACAAACCCAGAAATTGGAACCTAGACCTACAAGCACTCCAAATCCAGATATGTCTATACGTCAGTGTAATAACAAAATTACCAATATCTAAAGCAATGTGTCATCACCAGAGCCCAGCAATACCAGCACAGCAAGTTCTGAATATTCCAACACAGCTGAAACACAAGAAAACAACCTTTAAAACAACTTTACAAAGATAATAGAGGTCCTTAAAAAGGAAATAAATAAATCTCTTAAAAGAATCAAGTAAAAGACAATAAAGACTAATGGGACATGAGAGCTGTTTTAATAGGAAAGTTTAGAGCACTAAGTGCCTTCATAAAGGAATTGGAGAGATCCCGTGCTACTAACTTAAAGCATACCTACAAGCTCTAGAAGCAAAAGAAGTAAATACGCCCAAGAGGAGTTGATAGCAGGAAATCAACAAACATATGGACAAAAACAATAAAGTAGAAACAAAGAAAACTATACAAAGTTTCAATGAAACAAAGAATTGGTTCTTTGAGAAAATCAACATGATAGGAAGGAAAATCCTTAACCAAATGAGCTATAAAACAAAGAGATAATGTTCAAATTAACAAAATCAGAAATGAAGAGGACACTGAGGAAACAGACACTGAAGAAATCCAAAGAATCATCAGGTCATACTTCAAAAACTTGGACTCCACAAACTTGGGAAACCTAAAAGAAATGGACAATTTTCTTGATAGATACCACTTAGGAAAGTTAAATCAAGAACAGATACACAACTTAAATAGACACTAATACACACTGAAATAACTATTAAAATCTTCCAAACAAAAAGAAAGAAAGAAAGAAAGAAAGAAAGAAAGAAAGAAAGAAAGGGACCAGATGATTTTAGCACAGAATTTGACTGGACTTTCAAAGAGCTAATGTCAATATTCTTCAAAATAGGATGGAACATTGTCAGATTCTTCTTTTATGAAGCCACAGTCACCCTAATAACCAAGCCACACAAAGAATTCAATAAAGAGACAGAATTACAGACCAATTTCTCTCCTGAACATTGATACAAAAATCAATAAATTATGCCTAAAGCAAATCCAAGGAAACATCAAAAACATCACCCACCATGATCAAGTAGGTTTTTCCCTAGAGATACAGGGATAGTTCAACATACAAAAATAGGTCAAGGTAATCTACCTACTGAAAGAAAAAAAATAAACATTTCATTAGATGCTGAAAAAGCCTTTAACAAAATTCAACACCCCTTCATGATAAAAGTCTTGGAGAAACCAGAGATACAAGGAAAATATCTCAATATAATAAAAACAACATATAGCAAGTCTATAGCCAACATCACACTAAATGGAGAGAAATTCAAGGAATTGCACTAAAAGCAAGAACAAGAAAAGGCTACTCACTCACTCCATGCCTACTCAATATAGTACTTGAAGTCTTAGCTGGAGCAACAAGAAAACTGAAGGAAATTGAAGGGGAAGGGGGCTTAAAATTTGAAAAGGTAGAAGTGAAAGTATTGCTACTCACAGATGATATCATAAAAGACCCAAAAATTCTACCAGAGAACTACAGCTTAAAAATACCTTCAGCAAAGTGGCTGTATGTAAGATTAACTCAAAAAATCAACAGCCCTTCTGTATTCAAATGACGAAGTGGGTGAGAAAGAAATTAGGGAAACAATGTGTAGTGGCTTGGCCTAATGTTGCTTGTATTATAATGCTAATTTGGGTCCCTCAAAAACTGTGTGCCCCAAAGACAAGAGAGTCCACATTTAAGTCACTGAGGGACCCTGCCCCCAGTTAATTCTAATTGGTAAATAAAGATGCCAGCAGCTAATAGCTGGGGAGAAGAGACTTAGGTAGGGTTTAGGCTTCTCAGACTTGAGAGAAAGAAAGAAGCCATAGAAGAGGAGTGTGGAGAGCCGCTCCCTAAGATGGCGCTTGGCTGCTGGCCAGCCGTTGCTCACCCTGTCCATATAAGGCATGCTTGCTGCTTGAAGGTCCTTCCACATTCTGATAACCTACCGGATTCAGATACGTGGCATGGACTGGTTGGATCATCTGTGGGTATTTAGGCTGGAGCTGGGGAGCTGAGGGGAGGAGATTGACAAAGAAGCCTGAATAAACCGCTAGAAGAAGACCTCGTTGTTGCTCCCTTATTTCCGCTGGTCTGTGGGAAGCGACAGAGGAGGAACTTGCAGAAGGGAGAAGGAGAGCTGCAATGAGATAGCTGAGCCATCAAAATGGGGCTATGTGGGCTGGACAATTGGAGTTAAGAGCAGCCCAGAAGGAACACAGAAATTAGTAAGTAGTAATCTAGAGTTATCACTAGGAAAGTGGATTCTAATAGCATGAGGGATAGGCAGTTGTCCAGCTATTGTGCTTCATACAGCATATTAAAAAATAAAGGCTGTGTGTGTGTGTGTGTTTCATCTGGCAACATAAATGGTCTAAGGCAGAAAGACACCACATGCTAGGTTCATTAATTTTTTTAATACAAAAAGGCCCTTCAAAATAGCCATAAATAATGTAAAATATCTTGGGATAAGTCTAACCAATCAGGTGAAGACCTGTATGATAAAAACTTTAAGTCCTTGAAGAATGAAATTGAAGGAGGTATCAGAAGATAGAAAGATCTCCGGTGTTCATGGATTAATAGGATCAACCATTAAAGATGGGCATTTTACCAAAAAGCAGTCTACAGATTCAAGGCAATACCCATCAAATTTCCAATGCAATTCTTTACTGACCTTGAAAAAATTATATACAACTTCAATATGTAAAAACAAAAACCCAGGATATTTAAAACAATCCTAGAAAATAAAAGGACTTCCAGATGTGTAACTATTTCTGGTTTCAAGTGACACTACAAGTCTACAGTAATAAAATCCACATGGTATTGGCATAAAAACAGGTAAGCTGACCAGTGCAATGGAATCAGAGATCCAGACATAAATCTATACACCTATGAACACCTTATTTTGTATAAAGAACCTACAATAAAAAAAAAAAAAAAGCATTTTCAACAAATGGTGCTGTCTAACTGGATGTTGGTATGTAGAAGAATCCAAATAGGTCTATATTTATCACCATACACAAAACTCAATTTCAAGTTCATCAAATATATCAACATAGAACCACATACCATATACACTAAGTCTCATAGAAGAGAAAGTGTGGAATGTATTTGAATGCATTGGCATAGTAGACAACTTCTGAACAGAACCCCAATAGTGCAGACACTAAGATCAACAATAAATGAACTTCATTTAAGTCAAAGGAAATCTTCAAAAGAACAAAAGTGGAGCCTGAAGAATGCGAAAATATTTTCACCCACTTTACATCTAAGAGAAGGTTAATATCCAAAATGTATAAAGGACTCAAGAAACTAGGCATCAACAAACAAAATAATCCAATTTAAAAATGGGGTGCAATTTCAAATAGAGAATTTTCTATAGTGGAATTTTAAATAGCCAAGAAACAGTTAAATGTTCAACATGCTTAGCCATAAGGGAAATAAAAATCAAAAAGACTCAGATTCTATAGTATAACTATCAAAATGACTAAGATCAAGACCATAAGTGTCACCTCATGCTGCAAGGACATGGAATGAGGAAAACACTACTCTATTGCTGGTGGGAGTGTGCGGGGAATGATTAGCTCACACATGGGCATCGGCATGGATCTCTGTTGGGTGGAGTTGTGGTCCCCTCGTGTCTGTCACTGCTCAGAGTGGCAGAAGTGCAAGAATTTAACTGAGTTCTCTCCACAAGCTGCTCCAGGCGGACACTGTGGGGCTTGAGCCCAGGCATTAGAGAATCTCAGTCTAAAGTTCCATGGGGGTTGGGGGAGCAGGGGCTCTAGAGTGGGCCTGGAGGCTGGTGGTCTCCATTCAGGGCTTGCAGACGCTGTTGGGGGGCTACTGACAAACAGAGACTATGGGCTATGGGCGTGCGGGCGAAATCAGCCTGCACGCCAAGAAAAGCAAGGGAGAGAGGGAAAGGGTGCCCCGACTACACCCTATGGGAAGTACTCGCTTGGTTACCTTGCTTGCAGAGGAGGACCTCCACAGCAAAACACAGAGAAGTTCTCCAAGGGAGATTAGGCAACGATGGCCTCAGTACTCGGAGGGCCCCTCCACAGTTCTCCATGGCAAGCCCCAATGACTGTGGGTTTTATAGGCTTTATTTTTATGATGGATGGTAGATATAACCTCACTTAGGTCAGGGCAGACATGACTTAAATAGGGAGGGAGGGAGGAGGAGTGTCTGGGAAAGGAATACATAATTGGCTATACCCTCTGGCCTTTAGGTATCTCATTAATATGGAAATCTCTTAAGGCTGAGACTGTAGTCACAACCTCTACCTATGCTAGGTGACACAAACCTCTTTGGGAGAGGCTGCATTGCCCTATGTGACTGAAAAGTTGAATCAATGGAGATCTTCGCCATGTGTCAGAAGCCTGGATTCTGGGAGCCCAGCAAAATATATGCCACCTCTTGCAGGCATGGACACCTGTTGGGTCTACAGGCTATTTCCAGCCAGTGCTTCTACCAAAAACCAAGCATCCTTTCACAGCTCCACAGGAGTGCAAACTTGTACAACCACTATGGAAATCGATATGTTAGTTTCTCAGAAAATTGGAAATCAATCTACTTTAAGACACAGCTACACCACCCCTGGGTATATCCATCCCAAAGGATGGTCTGTCCTACCACAGGGACACTTACTCAACTATGTTCTTAGCACATTTATTCATAATGGTCAGAAACTGGAAACAACCTAGATCTCCCCCAATAAAGAAAATGTGGTTCATTTACAAAATAGATGACAACGTTAAAATTTCAGGCAAATGAATTTACCTAAAAACAAAAATCATCCTAAATGAGGTAACCAAGACCCAGAAAGATAAACATGGTATGTAGTTTCTTATAAGAGGATATTAGCTGTAAAATGAAGAATAATCATGACATAACTCACAGACCCAGAAAGGCTAAGAAAAAGGAGGGCTCTAAGATGGACTCATATGTCTTCCTAGGAAGAGAAAATAGAATTTATGTAGTGGGTATACTGGGGTGATACAGGATGAGAACAGGCACCATTACATGTCATTACACATGGGGGGAGAGAATATTAGAAGAGACAACTGGAACTGGAGAGCATTTCAGGTACAATATGGAAACCTAGTGCAGTAGAAGTTCCTAGGATTCTCTAGGGTGACCCTTGTGGGAATTCCTAGTTAGTAAAGATATGGAGTTTAACCTGCCATCTTCTGAAATCAAGGAACTTCCAGTGGTAGTACTGGGACACCGACTTGTCACAAAACCTTTGATCTACAATCTAACCTACCTGCATGATGTGCAGAAGCACTGGAGGCACAGAACTTGTTAGAAGGGACAGCCAATGGCTGGACTAATCTGAGGTTTACACCAACAAAGGAAGCCAGTGTTCAATACTGTTGGATGACCAGGATGGGGAAGCTAAATAGCACACAGACCTAGGATAGAAGAAAAATCAATAGAATGATTCCTAATGCTATTCTGCTACACTGAAAGATCATACCTAGCCCAGTCATCATGAAAGAGGAAGCCTTCAGTATGGTGTGAGCGGATGCAGAAATCTACAGGCGAACATTAGTCTGAGAGATGGCTCACACTGGGGATCTACACTGGGTCCTTCACACTGGACCTGATGTCAGAACCCGGTGTGGAATGAAGAATGATAGGAGCCAGAGTAGGTGACAACACCAGGAGAAAATGGCCAACAGAATCAACTAATCAGGGATCTGAGGGTCTCACAGAGACGGAATCAACAATCACAGAGCTTGCATGGCTCTGCTCTCAATCCTCCACAAATATATCATGATAGTTAGCATGGTGGTTTTTGTGGGTTACCTAACAGTGGAAGTGTGACTCTTGACTGCCCTTGGGACCCTTTGCCTCCTGTTCAGTTGCCTTACCCAGCTCTGATATGAAGGTTTCTGCCTGGTCTTTTTGAAACTTAGCATTCTGTGTTTGGTTGCTATCCGGGGAAGGCCAAGTCTTTTCTGAAGGGAAATGGGGGAGTATTTCGGAGGAAGAGGAAAGATGAGGCAACTAGGATTGTAGAGAGGAAAAACTGCAGCTGGATAAGTTGATGGTTGATCAGTTTAAACTGATGTAACAATTGTGGAAATCCATGTGAGGCATTCTCATAAAGTTAAAAGGGGAAGACGTAAAGGATCCAGCTATGTAATTTCTGGATATATAGATAGATATAGATATAGATGATATAGATATAGATATAGATGTAGATGTAGATGTAGATGTAGATGTAGATGTAGATGTAGATGTAGATGTAGATGTAGATGTAGATGTAGATGTAGATGTAGATGATGGAGATAGAGATAGAGATAGAGATAGAGATAGAGATAGAGATAGAGATAGAGATAGAGATAGAGATAGAGATAGATATATATGAAGGACTCTGCGTCTCACTGAAGACATACATGCTCAACCATGCTTATTGTTGCTCTATTCAAAATTGTTATGAAATGAAAACATCCAAGATGTTCATCAATAAAAGAATGGATAATGAAAATTTGGTGTGTGTGTGTGTGTGCATATATACATAGATAGATAGATAGATAGATAGATAGATAGATAGATAGAGATATAAACAGATGATATAGATAGATATAGATAGATATAGATATAGATAGATGATATAGATATATAGATATATAGATGATATAGATTATAGATATAGATATAGATATAGATATAGATATAGATATAGATATAGATATAGATATAGATATAGATATAGATATAGATATAGATATAGATTAGATAGAGATAGAGATAGAGATAGAGATAGAGATAGAGATAGAGATAGAGATA
>JANHMN010000001.1:197286835-197333255 GCA_030674055.1 Rhabdomys pumilio | reverse complement strand
ATAGAGATAGAGATAGAGATAGAGATAGAGATAGAGATAGAGATAGATTAGATAGAGATAGAGATAGAGATAGAGATAGAGATAGAGATAGAGATAGAGATAGAGATAGATATAGAGATGTACATATATATATGCAATTCAGCAATATAGAAAATTAAATTATAAAATTTCCATGAAAATATTGTAGTGAATTATTCTGTCCTCATAGAGAAAATCACATACTATCTTAGCTTTTAATTTTTATCTCTATGTACTCATGAGACTATGAGTGCGTGTAGAAAGCTGCCCACAAAGGAGAAAGAAGGCATTCAGAAAGGTGACTGGGAAGGTAATGGAGCACAACGTATGGAAGTGCTGAGGAACTACTGAAAACTAAAGTTTTAAATGAGAATGAGGAACAGGGAGATGTTAGACGGAATAAGCTTGGGAATCCGTCAACCAAAAGTAAATATGTGTGAAACTGCCATAGAGAAACCTGCTACTTTGTAAGCTAGTTTTCAAAAATTAGAAAACAGATATTTTTATTGAAAAATTTTAAAAGCAAAAAGGGCACAGTGCTGTAGAGTTGGTGGGTGTCTTTATGGCATGGCATGTGAGAAGTCTCATGGCCCTGTATTTGTCTTCCAACTCAACAAGATATGGACATTAATAGTGTGTACATTGTTGTATAACCATCGGCATGTAAGAAGAAAAAATATTCCAAAAGTGGAAAATGTTTCAACTAAACCAGTAATGTGCCTTTCCCATTAGGATTACATAGGTTGTTTTTTTTTTTTTTTTAACTATTAAAATATTTTCCCAGTCAATCAAGCCCTCTCTATTCTTGCTCATAAATCCCACTGCATATAGAATAGAAACAGAATCTCTCCACTGTGTGGTCTGTGATCTATGTCAGGACTAGATGCTGTGCCATAGGTTTGAGTGCAGGCTGCAGGTGTCTGGGGAGCACTGTGTGCTCACTGCACAGAAGTAGAGAGCCGAGTCATCAGGCTGGGAGTCTCTGATGTGCAGGGAAACATGCAGGCTGGCTTTATTGAGGTGAATTGTGAATCTGCCTTCATTCTTTTCACCATCAGAGGCTATGGACATCAGTGCCTTGGGGCTTTTCCCAGGATGCTGTTGGTACCACCAGAAGGAGTAAAAAGCACTATCACTGAAAGTGCAGTTGAGAGAGGCCATAGCTCCCTCAGAGACACTGAGAGATTCTGGGTTCTGCTTCACAGTCTGCTGGCTGTTCACCCCTGTGCAGAAAGACAAAAGCCAGGCAATCAAGACTAGATACAAATGGATGCTAACATGCTAGAATGACTATCCCACGGGCTTCCCACTTCCTAACTAGAGATTTAAAACATCTGTGTTTCTACCATCAGCCTGGAGCAGGGAATAACTTTACATATCACACCTGGATCCCAAAAGAATTTCAAAACTTACAGGTTAACTGCAGACACAGGATCACTAGTGAAATACTCAAGGATTTCATTCTGTCTTCCTTCCTCTTCACAGAGGACTGAGATCCTCAGCTCTAAGTAGACAACTAGAAAAGAGACTTCATGATCTCAGCATCACCAAGCCTTTCCTCCAGCCTTTTCTCTACCCACTCCTCCTCTTCCTGTACCCTTCTTCTCCTGTCCCTCCTCCCCCACCCCTCAGCACCACCCCATGCCCCACTTCTCTTCCTCTTGAGATCTTTGCTCAGAATCCCAAAGAAAACACTGCCATCTTGTGGACTCATGAAAGTGAACAAGAAAAGACTCAAATTGCCAAGTATCCTAACTTAACTAGTAAAAAGTAAAGCACTTAAGAATTTAGTTGGAATTTTGAAGAGACATTTGCTCCAAGTCTAGATGGAAACAAAGATGAGCTTGTGTGTTCACACTTAGCAGATGTTGTCCTCTTTCTCTGTAATAATAGGTTTCCACACATAAGCAGTCACCTGCTCAAAAAAAAAAATCCTCTATGAAAAGTCTGCAATGGAAATCTGCATGTACATTTTTTCTGTACAGTAAAACTCTAACCATTGTCACCACATACATCCCCATTCAAACCCATCTTCAAGTTTAGTTTTGTTTCTCAGTTTTTTATTCATTCTTTGTGAGTTTCACACCATGTGCCCCGATTCCATTCATCTCCAGGACCCTTTGTATCCAGCTTCCTCTCTTGTAACCTCCCTTCCCCCACAGTAGCAAAATAAAAAGCAAACACAAAAGGAAACAAAATCTCATTGTGCATATACTGTGGGACACAGTGACACATCTTCAAGCTTTAAAGATGGTTTGCACATGCTGTTTATTTAGGTCAGATCTAGAAAGGCCTGGAATTCTTTATTGCATTTGGAGCCAGGACCAAGCTTGTGTGTAAACAGAACTTCACTTGAGTTGGTACGGGAGATGGAGCTGAGTGTAACACCTAAACTCTAAAGAAAACCTAATGAACTTGTTCATTTCTCTAATTATTTATTCTCTAATCTTGATTAAGTCCTGCTGAGTGGAACTGATCTGTGAAAGTTCTAGATCTGGTTTCTCTCACCCTCCCTCTATCTGACTCTCCTTCCCCTCTCCATCTCTCTCCTTTCTTTCTTCTCTCTCTTTTTCCCCAGCCCTTTCACTTTATCCCACTCTCCATTTCTGACATAGTCATCAAACCATATGTCCCAGGGGAATATCTATGCCAGACATGATGTAGGTCCACATAGAAACAAGTCAGGAAACAGCTTTACTGCAGGAATCTGTGAGATCTCTACATCCACAAATGTAAATATCTGTGGAGACAAGAAGACACTTTGAATCAACATAACTAAGTAGCAAGTGTTGGTTCATACTTTGGTAGTTTGAAATTAAGTGGGTTGTTTTAAGGCATATATAAGTGCAACCCAATTTGATGAAATCTTTTCTGGTGATAATGAACTCAAACCTGTGTACACAATGAAGCATACTTTAATCTCCCCGAGAAATAAAATAAACTAAACAAAGGTTGGACAAGACAAAATTGAAATTCTTGGTAAATTAAGTACATGAGGGACCCTCCATAAAGATGGGTTCAATAAAAACAATCTTTGGGGGTGTGGCTAGAGAGATGGCTCAGAGGTTAAGAGCACTGATTGCTCTTCCAGAGGTCCTGAGTTCAATTCTCAGCAACCAAATGGTGGCTCACAACCATCTATAATGAGCATCCAATAACCTCTTCTGGTGTGCCTGAAGACAGCAAGCGTGTACTCACATACATGAAATTTAAGAAAAAAATCTTAATAAAAAAAAAAAGAAAAAAACAAGCTTAGGATAATGGTGTGGATGAGGATGGGGAATAGATGGCTGTGGTTCTAGTCACACAGACAATGCAAAGGTAGCCACGCTATTAACCACATATGCTCCAAGACTTCTGGACTAATAACAAATTATGCAATTTTTCCTTTGAAGGAACAACTATGTGTATTTCACATTGCAGGTTCCCCTAGTGATATCTGTGAGCACAAAGACATCTGTGCCCCCTATACTATCTCATGATGAGCTTTGAGACCTTGCAGAAGCTGGAGACAAAAGATCCTTTCCTACTCAAGAGTTAAACATCCCCAAAACATGGTTTGTTCACACATTTTCTTTACCGTCAACAAGTGCAAAGAAAACAGACTGAGGGAAAGATGCTCATCCTCAAATTGTTTTCTGCAACAGAACATTATCCATGACTGAAATAACGATACTCATTTCTCAGTAAATATAAAACCTGAACACAGAGATAACCATAGCGGCACATGCTTATACTCCCAGGAGGGATTCTGATTTGGGAGGCTGAATCCAGGAGGATGTGAATTTAAGTCCTGCCTGTGATATAAAAGGAGAATTTCTCAAAATCAGTAGGAAGTGTGAGAAGAATGAAAACAGCAAGCACCATAGCCTTGGAAAATGTCCAAAAGAAGCATGAAAGTAAAGTTGTAGCACAGTCTTTGTAAGATACACACCTTTCTGTAGGAGACTTCCAATAAAATGTATACAACCAGACCAATGAGTCTCCTGGAAGAGCAAGAGGAGGGCACATTTGAGATACCCAGCACCACTGTGAACCTGACTCAAAGCATCAAATGTGTGGCTGCCAGGTGAGGAAAATGGTATGCAAAAATGTAGGAGTCACAAAGTAAACAACAGAGCCACATGGAACCTCAAAACACTAAACTTTAAGCTGCTCAAAGAAACTAAGAATCCTAACATTGATGTTGAAAACATGAGAAGGGAGAGGGGAATTACTTTGGTTGGGCTTTAAGCAACAGAGAAAATAAAATATTGGTTAAATAAAGATTCTGACAGCCAATAGCTCTGCAGAAGAGACATAGGCAGGGTTTGGGATTCCTGGGCTTGGGGTCAGAGGAGAACTACAAGGGAAAAAAAGAAGGTGGAAAGAAGAAAAGACACCATGGGATAAGAATCTTAATATCGTTACCATGAAGCCTGGCAACTGGAGTTCAGAGCAGCACAGACAGAACATGGCAAACCATCTTGTGGGTTACTAGCAGGGAAATAGACACAATAGCATAGATGATAAATATCTGCCCAGCTCTAGTGCTGTATAAGGTTTATTATAATAATAAAACTTGTGTGTTCTATTTATCTGGGAACTGAATGATCTAAGGAGGGGTATAAGTCCCTGATTGAGATTAAATAATTTCTACAACAAATAATACAGTAAAAAACTATGTTTTCAAATTATGGGCATCAATGGAAAAGAAGCTCATGTCAATGGCATAGAATGCTTCTTCAAAGAGATTATAAAAGAGAACTCCTTATCCTAAGAAAAACACACCCACATAGATACAAAAAAAAACAACACATAAACAAGAAAATAAAAGAAACACCCACAGAATATCATAGTTAAAGCACTAAACATACAGAACTAAGGAAGAGTATTGAACGCTGCAAGAAAAGAATAATTTTATATAAAGCAAAGCACATTAGAACAACACATTATTTCTCAATGGAAACATTGAAAGCTATCAGAGACTAGAGCAATGTATGCCGAGTTCTAGAAGTAAATTAGAGTGCCCCACATAGACTATCTGCCACAGTTGAAGGAGGAAAAGCCACAGGGGATACAAACAGGCTAAAAGAACCCATGTTCATGAGACCATCCATACAGAATACTAGAAGGAATACTTCAGGATGAAGACATAGCCAGCAAACTCTAGACAGAAAGCAAACGGAGTGATAATTACTGAAGCACAAATAACAACTAAGAATGCAAACAGTAAAAATACAACAAAATGACTGAACTCAATACACACCTGTCAATAATAACCCAGACCCAGAAAGACAAATGTCTCATTTTCTCTCTGATCTGTTGTTCCTAGCTCAACATCTTCAGATGTGAGTTATAAACTGAACTACGCACACCAGCAAAGTAAAAGGAGCTCCAGAGAGGGGAATACCAGGAAATGGAGGATGTAGAGGAGATGAAAAATATGAAGAAGAAGAATATTAAATTGGGGGAGGAAAAGGGAAGTCAATAAAGAAGGAGAGAGAGAGTAAAGATAGACATATATAGAATAAAGAATGCTGATAATGTCTCAAGGAATTGTATTATTTCATGTTCACACACACACAGGCATGTGCACACACTTGCTCGTGTGTGTGTGTGTGTGTGTGTGTGTGTGTGTGTGTGTGTGTATGTGTAAGTTCTGCCAAGTGGGTTGACAGTGTTCCCTACAAGAGCCATAAACAATCTACCTAACAAAAACACTGTTTGATTATTTTTTTGATTTTAAAGATTTGTGGTTTTCTTATTTATTCTTCTCTCATATATTACATCCTGACTGCAGTTTCTCCTCCTACTCCCACACAACCTTTCTTCTACCCAAGATACACTCCACTTTTGTTTCTCTTCAGAAGAGAGTGGACCTTCCAGGCATATTAAACCAAACATGACATAAAAAGTTAAAATAAGACTAGGTTCATAGCCTCATATCAGGAATGAACAAGGCAACCCAGCAGGAGGAAAAGAGTCCTGAGGTCAGGCAAAAGACTCAGAGACAGACCCTGCTCCCACTGCTCAGAGTCCCACAAAAACTCCAAGCTAACAACCATAACATATTTTCTGAGAATCTAGAGAAAACCCATGCAGGCTCTGTGATTCTTGCTTCAATCTCTGTGGGCCCTCAAAAAGCTCTGGTTAATTGATTCTGTGAGCCACTTTCTTGTGGTGTCCTCAATTCCTTTAGCTCCTACAATCCTTCCTCCATTTCCTCTTCTGTAGGATTCCCAGGCCCAATGTTTGGCTGTGGGTCTCTGCATCTATTCTTATCTGTGTCTGACAAAGTCTCTCTGATAGCAATTATGCTAGGCCCCTTTCTACAAGCATAGCAGAATCATTTCATTGACTTTTTTTTCTCCAGTCATGTCTGCTCTATTTCTGTCCTAGGTCTCTTGGCTATCCAGCCTCTGTGTCCTGGCCTTCCAGGCAGTATCAGGCATGGGCTCCCTCTCCTGACATGGGTCTCATGTTCCACCACACATTGGTTGGCCACTCCCACAACCTTTGTGCTATCTTTACCCCAGCACTCCTTACAGGCAGGACAAACTGTAGGTGGAAGCTTTTGTGGCTGGGTTGGTGTCACAGTCTCTACACTGGAAGACTTATCTGGCTATAGAAGATGATCAGTTCAGGTTCCCTATCCCCCATTAATAGGAACCGTCACTAGGATCATTCCCACAGATTCTAGGGAGTTTCCATTGCACTAGGTCTCCACCTAACCATTGAAGTGCCCCACAACTCCAGTCATCTCTCCCAGCACCCTCTTCCTGCGTCAGTTCCCCCTCTCCCTATCTAATCCCTCCTGTTCTCATCCCCACCCACAAAATCTAATTTCCTCCTTGAGCCCTCCTTGTTACTTAGCTTTTCTAGGCCTGTGGATTGTAACATGAATATCTTTTACAGCTATTATCAACTTATAAGTGAGTATATTGTGGGTCAGTTTTACCGCATTCGGGATGATTTTTTTTTTCTAGTTTATGATTTAGGCCTAGGAAATTATTCAAAAATAATAAGTCTTAGAGTCATTACTTCAGGAATGGGGTGCAGATAGAAAAGCACATGGTTATGCAAAATAGATTGTATAAATTTGCATTCTCATTAGCAACAAAGTGTTCCCCTTGCTCCACATCCTTGCCAGCATGACTTGTGATTTTAATCTTAGCCACTCTGAAAAGTGTAAGATGAAATCTCAGATTCCTTTTAATTTACACTTCCCAGATGGCTAAGGATGATTCCACTATAGAGAATTCTGTATTTAGAACTACACCCCATTTTTAATTGGATTAATTGATTTCTAGATGCTTAGTTTCTTGAGTTCTTTATAAAATTTGGATATTAGCCTTCTCTCAGATGTAGAGTTAGTGAAAATCTTTTTCCCGTTCTGTAGGCTGCTGTTTTGCCCTTTGATGGTCCCTTTTGCCTTACATGAAATCCCATTTATTAATTGTTGATCTTAGTGTCTGCACCATTGGTATTCTGTTCAGGATGTTGTCTCCTGTGCTGATACATTCTAGTCAATTCCCCCACTTTCTTTTTTATGGTGATTGGTCTATCTGGTTGTATGTTGAGGTCTTTGATTCACATAGACTTGAGTTTAGTGCAGGGAGATAAATATGGATCTATTCCCATTCTTCTACATGCAGATGTCCAGTTAGACCAGCACCATTTGTTAACAATGCTTCCTTTTTCCATTATATGCTTCTGGCTTCTTTATCAAAAATCAAGTGTCCATAGGTGTGTGCACGTAAGTCTGCATCTTCAATTTGATTCCATTTATCAACATGTCTGGGGTTTTTTGTTGTTTTTTTGGTGGTGGTGGGCTTTGGTTCTTTGGTTTTTGATTTATTTTTTGTTTTGTTTTTTTTGCAAATACCATACTGTTTTTTATTATTATAGCTATGTAGTACAACTTGAAATTATGGATAATGATACCTCTGGAAGTTCTTTTATTCTACAAGATTGATTTAGCGGATTATCCTGGGTTTTTTGTTTTCCCATATGAAGTTGAAAACTGCTCTTTCAAGGTTGGTAGGAAATTGTGTTGAAACTTTGATGGGGATTGCATTGAATCTGTAGATTTCTTTTGGTAAGAGAGCCATTTTTACTATGTTAATCTTATCAAACCATGAGACTGGAAGGTCCTTCTGTCTTCTGATATCCTCTTCAATTTCTTTCTTCAAAGACTTGAAGGTATTGTCGAACAGGTCTTTCACTTGCTTGATTAGAGTTACCCCAGGATATTTTATATTATTTGTGACTTCTTGTGAAGTTTCTAATGTTGAAACTTTTCTAGTGTTGAAAATTTCTATTGTTAAAGACTATTCCCAAGTTTCTTTCTCAGCCAGTTTGTCATCTGTATATGAGAGGGACACCAGTTTTTTGGTTTTTGGTTTTTGGTTTTTGGTTTTTGGTTTTTGGTTTTTGGTTTTTGGTTTTTGGTTGTTTTTTGGTTTTTGGTTTTTGGTTTTTGGTTTTTGGTGGTTTTTGGTTTTTGGTTGGTTGGTTGGTTGGTTGGTTGGTTGGTTGGTTGGTTGGTTTTTTTGTTAATCTTGTATCCAACCACTTTACTGAAGTTGTTTATCAGTTGTAGGAGCACTGTGGTAGTTTCTGTGCTTACTTATGGATACTATCACATCCTCTGTGAAAAGTGATACCTTGACTTGTTCCTTTCCAATTTGTACCCCCTTGATCTTTTGTTGTCTTATTGCTCTAGCTAGAATTTCAATTATTATGTTGAATAGATATGGCAAGAGTAGACGTCCTTGTCTTATTCCTGATTTTAATGGAATTGCTTTGAGTTTCTCTCCATTTAATTTGATGTTGACTATAAGCTTGCTATATATTGCCTTTATTATGTTTAGGTATGTCCTTTGTGTCTCTGATCTCTCCAAGACTTTTTTTAACCATTTATTTATTTGTTTATTCATTTTACTTCCAGATCACTACCCCTCCCTGTCTACACACACACACTCCCTTCCCCATCCTCTATACCTCTATCCCCTTCTTCTCTGAGAGGGTGGGCCCTCTGAGTATCCCACAACTCTGGCACATACAGTCTCTGCAGGGTTAGGTACATCCTCTCCTATGGAGACAAGGTAAGCCAACCCAGTTAGGGGAGCAGATTCCATAGGCAGGCAACAGCTTTAAAGACAGCCCCTGCTCTTGTTGTTGGGGGACCCACGTGAAGTCTGAGCTGAACATCTGTTACATATGTACTGTGTGCCTTGGTCCAGCCCATGTATGATCTTTGGTTGCTGCCTCAGTCTCTGAAAACCCCCAAGGTTCAAGGCTAGCTGAATCTGGTCTTCCTGTGGAGTTCCTCTCCCCTTCAGGGCCCCAATTCTTCCAAGAGTCCCTGAGCTCTATCCAGTGTTTAGCTGTGGATCTCTGCATCTGTTTCAGTCAGTTGCTAGATGGAGCCTCTCAGAGGACAGTTATGGTAGGCTCCTATCTGCATGCATAACAGAGACCCATGGAATGGTTCTCAAGTTGGTCAGTTATTAGCCATTTGCTCAGTCTCTGCCCCATTTTTGTCCCTGCATTTCTTTTAGATATAACAAAATTGGAATTGAAAGTTTTGTGGGTGGGTTGATGGCTTTATCCCTCCAGTGATGTCCTTATCACTGGGGGTCCTGCCTAAATACAGAATGTGGCCTCTTCAGGTTCCATATCAGCACTGTTATGCTTCTCAGTTGAGGTCTTCCACATTGACTTCTGGGATCCTCCCCCACCCCAGGTATCTATAATGTCCTAGAAATGCCCCCCACTGCCTCCACCCCTGCTAGCTCCAGATTTCCCACTCATTCCCCTGCCCTCTGGCCCTCTCTCTATCTCTTACCACATCAGCTTCTTCCAGCTTTTCCCTAATGCAGCCACAAGGGTCTTTGACTTCAGTTCATTGGTTGGGTGTAAGTATCTGAGTCTGTCTCAGTTAGCTGCTTGTTGGCCTCTTGGAGGACAGCCATGCTAGGCTCCTGTCTGTAAGAACACCATAGAATCAGTAATAGTGTCATGACTTGGAGCCTCCCCTTGAAATGGATCCCAAGTTGCCTGGTCACTGGACCTCCTTTTCCTCAGTCTCTTCTCCATTTTTGTCCCTGTAGTTCTTTTAGACAGGAACAATTCTGGGTCAGAGTTTTTGACTGTAGGATGGTAACCACATCCCTCCACTTGATGCCCTGTCTTTCTACTAAAGGTAGACTCTACAAGTTCCCTCTTCTACTCTTGGGCATTTCATCTAAGGTCCCTCCATTTGAGTTCTGAGAGTGTCTTACTTCCCAGGTCTCTGGTAGATCCTAGAGTGTTCACCCAGCTCCTACCTCCAAGGTTGCATATTTGCGTTCATTCTGCTGGCCCTCAGGGCTTTTGGTGTGTAATTTAAGATTTGGGACTATTTCTTTTACAAAATGTGGGTGCCCTTGTGTTTGGGGCATATATATGCAGAATTGAGATACTGTGTTGGTAAATTTTTCTTCTGATGATTAAGTATAAAGTGCCCTTCCCTATCTCTTTAGATACATTTTGGTTGAAAGTCATTTTATTAGATATTATAATGGCTATTCCAGCTTGCTTCTTGAATCTGTGTGCTTGGAAAACTTTGTTCTATTACCTTGAGGTTGTGTCTTTATGCCTGAGATGTGTTTCTTGTATGCATCA
Organism: Rhabdomys pumilio; assembly: GCA_030674055.1. Taxonomy (NCBI): domain Eukaryota; kingdom Metazoa; phylum Chordata; class Mammalia; order Rodentia; family Muridae; genus Rhabdomys; species Rhabdomys pumilio. Next base: position 197,322,587 of record JANHMN010000001.1, on the reverse strand, counting down.
GAATGATAGATCCTGTTTTCATATTCATTCTGTTAGCCTGTTTTTTATTGAGGGATTGAGTCCATAAATGTTGAGAGACATTAATGTTCAGTGATTGTTATTTCCTGTTATTTTTATGTTGATGGTGCTTGTGTGTGTGTGTGTGTGTGTGTGTGTGTGTGTGTGTACTTCTCCTGCTTTTGCTGTTATAGAATTACTTATGTCCTGTATATTTTGAATGAAGTTATCCAAGAGTTTTCCTTCAAATATTTTCTATAGGGCTGGATTTGTGGATAGATATTGTTTAAATCTGGTTTTGTCACGGAGTATCTTGTTTTCTCCTTCTATGGTGATAGAAAGTTTTGCTGGGTATAGTAGTCTAGGTTAACATCTTCGCTTTTTTATGTACAGTAAGACCGGCAACAATTGTTGAAAATGAATTTTTTCCTTTATATAGTTTTGGCTTCTTTGTCAAAAATTAGGTGTCCATCAATCCACCCACACAACTTTTGACTCAAAATTTGTCCTGACTACAAGAAATGCAAGGACAGAGATGGAGCAGAGACTGAGGAAATGGCCAACCAATAACAGGCCCAATTTCAGAGCCATCCCATGGGCAGGCACCAATCCCTGACACTATTGATGATACTCTGTTATGCTTGCAGACAGGAGCCTAGCATAACTGTCTTCTGAGAAGCCACACACAGCAGCTGACTGAAACACATGCAGATACCCACAGTCAAACATTGAACAGAGCTCAGGGACTCTATGGAAGAGTTAGGGGAAAAGAAAGGATACAGAGGAAGTCGACCTGTTTACAAATGGTTCTTTGAAGCAACACCTGTCTGTGTTGTCTGGAAATCAGCAGTTCAGTTCACAGGTTAACAGTGGCAGCTCAATCCACTCATAAACACTTCATGGATACACCAGCAGTCCAGTTCAGTAGAGTTGGGATAGTAAACACAAATTGGCAGAAGTGGCAATACCTAGTAAAGATAGCCAGGACTCAGCCTAAGCAAGAGTCAGCAGGAAGGACCAGCAGGAAAGCCAGAAGTTCTCAGCTGTGTCTCTCTCAGAGAAGTGAAAATTAGCAAAGACTCTATAGCAACAAATATTGCACAGCTAGTTCTACCACCAAGCCAAGCTCAGCCTCCATCACTGTCCACTGAGTTCTATTTACACTCCCTCATCACATGTCCTCCATGGGTCTTGCCTCACCATGTGTCTTGCCTCAGCATGTGCATCTGTCTCAGCTGAAATCATTATCCTCCCTCCCTTTCTCCTCAGAAAAAGGGGAGGCTGCCCATTGAAATCAACCAGCCTTGGCATATCAAGTTGCAATAAGATTAGGGCCATCGTAACCTATTGAGACTAGACAAGGCAGCCCAATTAGAGGAAAAAGATCCAATTAGAGGAAAGGGATTCACAGACAGTCAAGAGAGTCAAAGACAGCCCCTGCTCCCAATATTAAAAATCCTTCTATGAAGACCAAGCTACACAACTGTTACATATGTGCAGAGTTCCTAGGTGAGTCCCATGCAGGCTCTCTGGTTGCCTGTTCAGTCTCTGTGAGCCACTATGGACCCCAGACAGTTGATTCTATACATTTTCTTATGGTGTCCTTAACTCTGGCTCCTTCAATCCTTCCTCTCTCTCTTCCAGAGTTGCCAAAGATCCACCTAATGTTTGGCCTTGGGACTCTACATTAATTTCCATCAGTTCCTAGGTGAATCCTCTCTGATGACAGTTATACTAGGCTCCAGTCTGCAAGTACAGCAGAATATCAGTAATAGTGCCTGGGTTGGTTCCCTCTCATTGTGAGGGTCTCAAGCTAGGCCAGACCCTCAGTTTGTGTCCATCTTTACCCCTGTACATCTTGTAGGCAGGACAAATTATGCATCAAGAGTTTTGTGGGTGGATTGGTGTCCCAGTCTCTCTATTGGAAGTCTTGCCTGCTTACAGGAGATAGTCATTCCAGGTTCCACATCCCTAATGACTAGGAGTCTTATCTAGGTCACACTCATAGGTTTCTGGGAATTTCCATTGCTCTGGATCATCCCATAGACGCACCCCACAATATTTCCAGTCGACTCTGCCAATACTCTCTCCATCCATCCTCCCACGACTTTATCCTGCCTGCTCCCATCCACACACACTCCAACACCTAGTCCCCTTCCTCCATTGACCACCGCCCCCTGATATTTATACTATTTCCCCTACTCTTTTATTGCTGGTGGGAGTGCAAACTTGTACAACCACTTTGGAAATTAATTTGGTGGTTTTTGAGAATATTGGGAATAGTTCCACCTCAAGATCCAGCTGTACCACTCCTGAAAATATACCTCAAAAGAGTCTCCATCATACCACAAGGATGCTCAACTATGTTCATAACAGCTTTAGTCATAATAACCTCAAACTAAAAACAACCTAGATGTTCCTCAAACAAAGAATGGATAAAGAAGATGTGGGTACATTTTCACACTGGAGTATTACTCAGCTATTAAAAAAAAAAAAAACAATGACATGAAATTTTCAGGCAAATAGACGGAAGTATAAAAGATCATCCTGAGAGAGGTAACCTGGACCCAGAAAGACAACATGGTATGTATTAAGTTATAAGTGAATATTAGCCATAAAGAACAGGTGGAATCTTAGAGTTATTTTAATTGCATTTCTCTGTGACTAAGGACATTGAATATTTCTTTAAGTGGTTTTCAAACATTAGAGATTTCTTTGTTGAGAATTCTCTGTTTAGATCTGTGCCCCAGTTTTTAATTGGGTCATTTGGTTTGTTGATGTCTAGGTTTTGAGTTCTCTCTATATATATTTTGGATATGAGCCCTGTTTCGGATGTAGGGTTGGTGAATATCATTTCCATTCTGTAGGCTGCTGTTTTGTCCTTTGGATAATATCCTTTCCCTTACAGAAACTTTTCAGTTTCATGAGGTCACATTTATTAATTGTTGATCTTAATCCCTGAGCAATTGGTGTTCTGTTCATGAAATTGTCTCCTCTGCCAGTGGATTCAAGGCTATTCCCCACCTTCTATTATCTCAGGTTTAGTGTATCTGGTTTGTGTCTTTGATCCACTTGGTATGGTGATAACTATGGATCTATTTGCATTCTTCTTCAAGCAGACATAGAGTAAGACTGACAACATTTGTTGAAAATGAATTTTCTTCCATTGTATAGTTTTGGCTTCTTTGTCAAAAATGAGGTGTTCACCAATCCACCCACATAACTTTTGACTCAAAATTTGCCTTGACTACAAGAAATGCAGGGACAGAGATGGAGCAGAGACTGAGGAAATGGCCAACTAATAACTGGTCCAATTTGAGAGCTATCTCATGGGCAGGCACCAATCCCTGACACTATTGATGATACTCTGTCATGCTTGCAGACAGGAGCCTAGCATAACTATCTTCTGAGAGGCCACACACAGCAGCTGACTGAAACACATGCAGATACCCACGGACAAACATTGAACAGAGCTCAGGGACTCTATGGAAGAGTTAGGGGAAAATTGAAGGTCCTGAAGGGAATAGGAACTCCCACAGGAAGACCAACAGTGTCAACTAACCTGGGCCCTTGGGGCTCTCAGAGTCTGAGTCACCAACCAAAGAGCATACACGGGCTGGAGCTAGGCCCCCTGCACATATGAAGCAGACACACTTAGTCTTCATGTGGGTCCCCCAACAACTAAAGAGGGGGCTGTTCCTAATGCTGTTGCCCATTTGTGGAATTTCTCCCCCATGTGCCTTGTCTGGCCTCAGTGGGAAAGGATGTGCCTCTGTATGGTTATACAGCGACTGGGTACACACAGGAATAGGGGATGCTCAGAGAGCCCCCCACCCTCTCAGAGGAATAGGGGAGGGGGTTGGGAAGGGACTCTGGGAGGGGGAACTGGGAAAGGAGTAGCAATCAGGATGTACAATGAATGAATAAATAAATAGATAAATATAGAAAAATTAGGTGTCCATAAATGTGCTGGTTTACTTTCAAATTTTCAATTCCATTAATCACCACCCCTTTCTTCTTCTGTATTTATCTCAATCCCCCTTCCCTATGATGAACTTCCTTTTCCCATTTACCCTATCAAGTAACATGCATCCTGGTATTCTCCTTTAAATTCTCCTTTAATTTCCTCTAATCTTCTGTTTTCACCTTCATATATATATATATATATATATATATATATATATATATATATATATGTGTGTGTGTGTGTGTGTGTGTGTGTGTGTGTGTGTGTGTATTTTATATATATATTTTTATATAAATATTTTATATATATATATAAAACTTTTCTCAACTGGGCTGCCAATGCTTCCTCAATAAAAACTTCAGTACCAGACATGAGAAGCCATCTTTTGCGTGGTTGGTCAGAGCTGCCTAAGTTATTCCCACAATGCACATCTGATTGCTGTTGCTCTTGGTTACCCCACAAAGGCTGAAGGTAAGATCCTGTTGCTAAAGACATCATGCACTTCAGAAACAGGGCCCAGAAATCCCAGAGATGGAAGTGACCTGAATGTTTTTGCCCTCTGAGAATTAGTTTTCATTCTACCAGAAAATGCATAGCTTCCAAAGGAGGTAAGCAACAGACAGTCAAACCCGCTTATGAATCAGATCTATGACCAGCATGCCAAGAAAACCCTATGGGTGCAGTAGTGGCACACATACCTTGGTGGACCATCTGCATGAGTGTGGCCTGCAAAACGATATGTCTCAATCCTTCTGGAAACTCAAAGGATCTGCAATTGACTGAAATATTTCGTTGTCTCTTTTCTGTTTGTTGAACAGCATGTCTCTTTAAAGCCTTTTGCAGAACAATAAATTAAGAGCAGTTAACAGTGTGCCAACAGAACTGACAGTACTTTGAACTTTGTCATCTTTCTCAGTTGTTCCAATAGTCTTCATAAGAATTAGTTCCTAAAAATGGGAATCTGTGAGGGAAAGGATACAATGAATTGAAAAAGTAATCCTGAACCGTCTAGTGTTAGCAGAGATGGCAGGGACGCAGCATAAACTTAGAACCTCACAGCTGTGCAAACGCTGCTACAGACACTCGCTGTGGCAGGATCTGTAGCTGCACACCCAGCTGCAGTTTGTGGCCAGGCTGCAGGCTTGCTGGGAGCACTGTGCCTCAGCAGCACAGAGGTAGGTGCCTGAGTCCTCCAGCTGGGCATCCCTGATGTGCAGGGTGCTGGAGCGCTCCTTAACGTTGAATGTCGACTTTAACCTTCCAATCTCCTTTGTTCCTTGAGCCAGGTAAAACAGATTCATGAGGCTGCCCCTGGGATTCTGTCGGAACCACTGGACATTTGTCATGGTGGTAGAAAAGTTACATCTCAGATCAGAGCCAGCTCCCTCTTGAAGACTCAGGGCTGCAGGATTCTGCTCCACCTGCATTCCTCTCATGCCTGCTCAGAGAAAGAAAAGCAAACTATATGTAGAGCAGCTTCCTCCCCTGTCTAACATCCCAGGAAATATCAGATTTGTTTCCTGTCAACTACCTGCCCTTCTGGAGCACCACTAACACCATCTTGGAGATCCACAACTCACAGGAAAGTGACACCAACAGCAGCCCCAGCACAGTTCCCAAGCTCTCCATTCCTGTCAAGTTGCTGATGTGCCTTCAGCCCAGCTCCAGGAAGTACTGGGCTTATTTCTAAAAGTCAGGGTTTCTCTCTCTCTCTCTCTCTCTCTCTCTCTCTCTCTCTCTCTCTCTCTCCCTCCCTCCCTCCCTCCCTTCCTCCCCCCCTCCCTCCTCTCCACAGGTACCAATAAAATCTTAGCTCTTTCACCTTGATGGAAAACCACATCCAAAGCAGCACAGCGAGGCTTCACTGTAACTGCTCCCTAGCTGTGAAAGAAAACCTTGCCCTGAAGCAGGAGGTTATGTAGCTAACTGCTTAAAAACTGGGTGTGTGGGTGGGTGGGTGGGTGGGTGGGTGGGTGTATTTGTTGGTTTTGTGTAACAGTTGAAGCAAGAGACATTAGAGGGTAAATGTAAGTGGAAGAGCCAACATTTCAGTACATCACAAAGTATTCAGGATAGTGATAGGAAGCCATCTCTTAAATTCCATATTTGACAGGATTTGAGAAATCACTGTTTGATGAAGAGTAATGTGTACTGAGGAGTAAATACACTTTCTTAAAATCAACAGATCACCATCTGCAAAGACAATGGTTCCAATACAATTTTCATTTGTTGAAACAAAAAGGTTATGCACAACACTCACTCTGATTCACTTTTTACCTCTGCCATTCTCCTCCAGTCCTTTCCCTGCACCCTACAGGCCCACACATTGCTGGTCAAGTTTGGTAGTGTTCTCTGCATTTTCTTCTTCTGTTTTCGTGCCTTGTTGATTTTTTTCTCTTCTTGACTAATTATTCTTGTTCCTGATAGTCTGAGAGAAAAGAATTAAAAGTTGGTCTGTCTCTGGTATGAGTAAGTTTTGGGTCAGTGAACTTGGGGATTTTCATCATAAAATTTTAAAAATTGAAATCATGGAGTAGAAACATTTTCTATTGAGTTTCAGTCCTCACATTGATGAGTAGAATTCTTTCTTTAGCTCTCCTCAAGAAATCATCTTCACAGTAAATTTCCAGGCTCTGTTTTATAGTTCTACAGAATGGCAAAGTTAACAACCAGGAATAAACTGTTGTCTGTGACCTGACACTCATATGTTCTCTCATCTATGTGACTCCCCAATCCTTTAAGCACTCCAGAAACTCATTTCTGCGAAGCCTGCAGTGCCCCCTAGTGGATTAACACCATCAACAAAGGTTGTGGGTATGTCTGCAGGATTTTCTTCATTGACATAATAGATTCGTGAAGACCCCTCTTGGAAGTGGATAGCACCATTGCCTGCTCTGGGGCCTTCGGCACTAGAGGAGGCTGGCTGAGTGATAAGCGTTCTCACACTCATGACTTTGCATTCCTGAGAGACACGGTGATGAAACCATCTGTTTTAAATTCTAGCTGCTTTAACTCCTAGCTGTAATTGTTTATGACCTGTAATTGTAAGATAAAAAGAAATCTTTCTATCCAAGTTGCTTCATCTGGTATTAGTATTTTGTCACAACAGAAAAGAAACTAACTACAAACTGGTGCCAAGGAAGTATGAGCATTTTAATGAAAGACCTAACTAGATGGCTTTTACACCTTTGTCTATTTTGAAGAAGCATTTGGTGTAATGAACTAAAAGAGTATTGAATTCTGGAACCAAAGCTTATGGCCATTCTAGTGAGATCATAAAAATAAGTGTGCTGAGAACATTTAGCTAGTGGAGGCCTAGATCATGTAGTTTCAGAGAGAAACTATTTTAGACTGATATTGGATGCAGGCAAAGATAGGAGCAACTGAATTATCAGTGTCTGCTCTTGTTGTTTAGTACAAAGCCTGCTCATTCATGTGTGTGCCCAAATGCTCACACTACTAGACATCCCATTCATGAAGAAACTTGGGGAAAATGGGGACAACATTAGCAGGACAGGTACATCCTGCTACTGCCTCCTTTGTCCTTAAATTTAAACATAGACTGGCATAATGTTATCCATTTTTTAAACATAGACAGTGATTTCTCTTTCTGTATATCTTTTTTTACAAATGGAAGCTCATAATTATTAACTGTACAACATTAGAGTAATTTCACCTGGATATAAAATGAAGCACAGAGTGTCTCAGAATCATTCCCAAAGCAAACAATGATGTACTAACTAGTTGCTGTTACTAATTTCAGAAAAACATAGGCTTCACTTTGAAAAATAGTTCATTATGTTTATTTAGATTGCTTTGGTCAATAAGAGACTTTTTTAAGTTAATTGTATTGGCTTTAGTCATATATTTGTTACCAAAAGTTAAAACCTGTGACACTCTTCTATTGAAAATTCTTGAAAAAAAAATAATTATTACCTTCTAACCAAACTATTCAAAATTCTATTTCTCCCAGTTATTATATTTTATCTCAGACTGGAGACTTCTAAAGTACTTAGGAATACCTAAGACTCATTGCTTCTTCTTTGGGTCAAACCAAAGCACAAAGCATAACAAAATCACTCCTGTGCATTCACAGTGCACAAATTCCTTATAGAGTACTTACAACATATTTGAAAGACATCCCAGCACCAAAACCAATAAAAAGAAGAGGACTGTATCACAGAACTCTGATACATAGAATATTCAAAATGATTGCTGGATAATCTAATCCTAAGATAACTCCCCTGCCTGTTGCATGCCATTCCCAGCAGTAAAGAGTATGTCTGAGTTGGGCCTAAGTCAAGTCTCCGATCTTTATACTGACAACAAAGTCAAGACCTCTTTTACCTAGTAAATTCAACTCTAATCTCCAAGAAGACAAATTTTATTCTGTCCTCATCATAGAACTGACCTACTACTGGAATAGAGGAAGAAAGCTTAGCATAAATTGACAGTCATGTTGGTAAGCTCCTTTGCTAAAATCTCTGGCTATGAGTTTAGTGAATCTTTGGGAAATTTTCCTCCACAAGAAATCTGAAAAGACTCAGTGATCGTAGATGAATTAACAATTTGTCAGGGTTTCATGGTGAAACAAGTTATTTCATCTTAACTGGGCACTTCAAGACTAACAAGACCAACTGGATAAACTAGATTAAGAATAAAACTAAAGTTAAAATTTAAGGGTAAAAATATCTCTGTCTGGCCAGAGTCCCCCACACTCAAGGCTATCTGCTACACAGATATCTGAAACCTGTCCTATCTGAAACCACAGCCTCCTCTGCTCAAGGAAAGCTGTCAACACAAACAGTTTCTATCTGAGACTGCACAAAGGAAACTAAGGCCAAAGGAGTTACCAGTGGGCCCTTCCCCCATCGGACCTTCTCTGTTCAAACTCTACAAAAACTTAGGCCTCCCACCCCATGCCACGGTACATAATCTCCACTTGCACAAAAAGATTATTGCCCTTCATTTTCTCTCCTAAAGAACCATCTGGTCCTATTGAGGTTGGAATTATGTCCTTGCTTCTGTTCTACATTATCTTAGTCCTTTCCTGATCTAATAAGAATATAATAATTAGAAAGCCTGTTGTTCACTGATTTCTGCCTAGGTGTCTGGATAATTTCACCTTAAGATTTGACTCTGTAAGTACTCATGCCATTCCCAGCAGTAGGGAGTAGTGTCTGAGTTGGGCCTAAGTCAGATCTCCGTTATATCATTTTCTATGCTATGTTCTCAGAAGCAAACTGTGCATAATACACAAGGAAGCTTTTCATCATTTGAATGGCTAGTTCCTCTTTTCCAGGTATAGCCAGTATTCAGGTGCTGTGATGAATAGCTGCTCTTGACTCTATGTTGCTCCCTCTGTACAAAATTAATGTATTCAATGAGAATCATCATTCTCCAATATGACACAACTCTTCCTCAAAATGAACACAGCCAAAAGCAGTTTATCCCTTGTCACAAAGGCCAACATTCCTCAATTCCACAAAGGCCCACTTCCTCAAAGTGTAAATATCTGTGTGGGTGGAATTCATGCCCTGGAGTAACCTGAAAGATCAGGCTAAGTCAAAGCAGTAGCTGAACCAATTCTAAGTCCAGCCCTTTCCATGTCAACCTGCTTTCCTCAATTATAAATTCCAGGTTCAGATTCTCTTCCTCAGAAACTCAATCTGAGGCAATGTAGTATTTCTCTAATCCTGAAACAAGTATTAAAATTTTTATTGTATTAAATCTCATTGCAAGTGACCCTAAATCAGTTACTTTTCTGTTACTGTTAAAAAAAATATATACCTAGGCAAAAAGAAACTTATAGAAGACTTTATTTTGGCTTGCAGTTCCAGAAAAATAAAAATTTATCTAGTTAGGAAGAACATATAAGAGCAAGCAGCAGGCATGGCAGTTCGAGCAGGAAGCTAAGTGATCACATCCTCAACCACAAGCATGAAGTGTGGAAGAAGGATGAGGCTGTCTCTCTCAAAACCCAGCCCCAGGGACTAACTTCCTCCAGCAAGGCCTCATCTCCTAAACTTCCCACAAACAATAATACCACCTAGGAACCAAGGGTTCAATACATAAAAATAGGAGAAATAGTCTCATTCAAACCACCACAGACCTCTTAGTAACATAATCAATATTCAAATTGGATCCTTATCCTGGATTCTTGACAAAATGCCATAATGCCAGAAATTTATAGTAAAAAGCTGAGTAAAGTTTTAAATATTTTATTACTCATCAACTTTTTATCCTTCCTCACTGCTGCCCTTTCAATTTTTTCTTATCTTTGAAAATATTACATAGTAACATAATGAAATATCATATTTACTCCCAGGTTTCCATTTCTAATTCTCTCATAAATATCCTCCCTAACAAGCTTCTCTCTTCATGAAGAAACTTCCTGTCTTTCCTTTACTATAACATACTAGGTCCAGTTAGTATTACCCATATGTCTATTACAGGGGCATCCACTGGAGCACAGAAAACTCACCAGTGGCCAAATCCTTAATTAAGAATGATTATTCCATGGGGCTGAACTGAGAAATGGCTCAGTGGTTAAGAGCACTGACTGCTGTTCCAGAGGACCCGAGGACCAATTCTCAGCACCCACATGACAGCTCATAGTTGTCTGCAGCCCCATTTACAAGAGACCTGACAACCTCACACAGACGTACATGTAGGTAAAATACCAATGTATATAAAATGGAAAAAAAGTAAAAAATAAGAAGAAAGATTATTCATTCCATCTATCACACATAGCAAAACATAATAACTTCTGAGTATATGCTTTTGGAGTGTTTAAACTGTTCTGCCATGGTTTGGAAATATGTGTTCAGAGTCTCCATTTCTAAATATTGAGAATGTATAGAAGATGCTAATTATGGTGCATCCTGTTAGTAAGTGTGTCTGTGAACAAATGTAAATAAAATATCCAATCTCTCCTATCCAGATTTTTCTGAATGCATAGACTACACAAACAGTGTCTGGAGAGACTAAGGGGGGAGTGTATTACTAACTCAGAGGGAGATCTGTTACTAAATGATAAAATTTTCATCTATTGATGCATGATAATTAAAAAAATAAAAACAGAACTATTGAATTGACTTGTGGTAAACCTTCAGTGAGCACTAGGGTGAAAATACTAATTCAAGGGACTTTTTCAGCACTTCAATTTAAAAATTAATAAATGGAGATACTTATGGTGGCAAATGCCTGTAATATCAGATCTCAGGATGGTAACACAGGAGGATCAAGAGCTTTAGGCCAGTTTTAGGCTCCACAACAAAACCTTATCTCAAAAAAATAATTGAATTAATGAAAATATACACAAGAAGGCAGCAAGTGAGACAGATAACTGAGCAAAGAGGCAAACTACAAGTGGAAAACCTTGCCAGATATTCATCTGATGAAAAAAAAAACACTAAACAGTAAAAATAATCAATCAAAAAAATGGGCTATGGAACTGAACAGAAAGTTCTCAAAAGAAGAAATACAAATGGCTGCTAATGAAGCATTGAACATTCTTAGTAACAAGTGAAATGTGAGTTAAACTAATTTGAGATTCCATCTCACCCCATTCAGAATCACTTTATCAAGAAATCAAATGACAAAGGCAATGCCAGCCACCAGAACTCCAGGTAGGCTGCCAGTCTATGGGCCCAACCCCTCAATGAATACACAAACTACCTCCAACTCTTCTCACCTCCTTGTCAAAGTGTTTCATCCCCCCAAATCTGGTGCAGATCCCTGCTTAACCACAAACCACACTGGCCAAAAGATCATGAAGGAAACAGAAACAAAGGGGAAAAAATACCCAATTGACAAAGACAAACTGAGTAATCAGCACCTAGACCTATAATCAACCAAAATCCAGGTGTCTAGAAGCCAGTGTGAGAGTACAATCAATAGTAGCCAAGGTAATATGTCTCCACCAGAACCTACATATCCTACTACAGCAAGCACTAAATATACCCAACACTGTTGATGCATAGAAAAAAACCTTAAAACAACTTTATGAAGATAATAGAAGTCCTTAAAGAGGAAAAGAATGAATCCCTTAAAGAAATTAAGGAAGATTTAAACAAAATAATCGGACAAAATTTATGAATTCCTTAAAAGAAGACAAGAAAAAGCCAAAAAAAAAAAAAAAACAGCTGAAAAATGAATAAAACTGTTCAAGACTTGGAAATAGAAGCAATAAAGAAAACATGAACTGCTAGGCATTGGTCATGCATTACTTTAATATCAGCATTCAGGAGGTACAGGCAGGAGGATCTCTGAGTTCAAGACCAGCCTGGTTTACTAAGTGAATTCCAGGACAGCAAAGAAACCATGTCTAGAAAGAAAGAAAAGAAGAAAGAAACAAAGAAAGAAAGAAACAAAGAAAGAAACAAGGAAAGAAACAAAGAAAGAAACAAAGAAAGCAAGCTGAGGGAGTTTTGGATATAAAAGATCTAGGTGAATGAAGAGAAAGCATAGATGCAAGTATACCAACAGAATACAAGAGATAGGAGAAAGAATCTCAGGCTAAAATATGACAGGAGAAATAGATGCATCAGCCAAAAAAAATGTCAAGTCTAAAAACTTTCTGACACAAAACATCAGGAAATCTGGCACACTAGGGGGAAAACTAAGAATAATAGGAATAGAAGAAAGAGAAGAATGCCAGCTCAAAGGCTCAGAAACTATGTTTTTAAAAAATGTTGAAGCAAGTTTTTCTAACTCAAAAGAAAATTCTATAAAGGTACAAGAAGTTTATAGAACACCAAATAGATTGGACCAGAAATGAAAGTTCTCCTGTACATAATAATCAAAACATTAAACATACAGAACAAAAAATGAATATTAAAAGCTGTGTCTTAGTTATGGTGTTTATTTCTGGGACAAAACACCATGAGCAAAAAACAAGCTGGAGAGAAAATGATTTATTTGGCTTATACTTTTATATTGCTGTTTATTATTGAAGAAAGTCAGGACAGCAACTCAAATGAAGCAGGATTCTGGAGGAAGGAGTGTTGACGCAGAGGCCATGAAGGGGTGCTACTTACTGGCTTGCTTCACATGGTTTTCTTAGCCTGAATTTTTATAGAACCCAGGACTACCAGACTAGAGATGGCACCACCCTCCCCCACTGATTACCAATTGAGAAAATGCTTTAAAGTTTGATCTCATGGAGGCATTCTCTCAATTGAGGCTTCTTTCTCTTTGATGACTCTATCTTGTGTCAAGTTGACACACAAAACTAGCCAGTAAAGGTTGCAAAGGAAAAATGTCAAAGAACATATAAAGGGATGCCTATTAAAATTACACCCAACTTTTCAATGGAGTTTCTAAAAGCCAGAAGGGCCTGGACAGATATGCCCAGAGTCTAAGAGACCACAGATGTCAACCCAGACTATTATACCCAGCAAAACTTTCAGTCATTATAGGTGGATAAACAGGCTATTTCACCATAAAGTCAATTTAAAAAAAAATCCACTGAACATAAAAAAACTAGAAGGAAAATACCAACCCAAAGGGGTTAACTACACCCATGAAAACAGGCAACAAATAATTTCACACCAGCAAAATAAAAAGAAAGCATACAGATACATACATACACACACACATATACACACACACACACACACAAACACACACAAAACAGGAATTAATAATGATTTGTCATTATTTCTCAATGTCAGTGGCCTCAATTCCCCAAGAAAAATATGAAGACTGACAGAATGGATGTTCTGCTACATATAAGAAACACACCTCAACATCAAAAATAGAAATTACCTCAGAGGAAAGAGTTAGAAAGAGATATTCCAAGAAAAGGGACTTAAGAAACACACTGGTGTGGCCATTCTAATATGTAACAAAGTAGACTTCAAATCAAAATTAATCAAATGAAATGGGGAAGGACATTTAATTTTCATAGAAGGAAAAATCCACCAAGATAATCTTTCAATTCTTAACATCCATGCCCCAATCATAAGGGCAACCACATTTGTAAAAGAAACATTACTAAAACTTAAATCACAATCAACCCTCACACATTGATAGTGGTAGATTTTAATATTCCACTTTCACTAAAGGTCAGGTCATCCAGACAAAAACTAAACAGAGAAATACTAGAGATAACAAGTGTTATAAACTACATGAACCTGAGAGGTATATATGGAAATCTTCAGCCAAATTCAAAAGAATATACCTTCTTCTCAACACTGCATGGAACGTTCTCCAAAATTTACCAAGTATTTGGTAACAAAGCAAGTCCCAACAGATACAAGAAAATTGAAATAACTCCCTATATCCTATCAGATCATAATGGACATAAGTTGGAATTCAACAACATAAACTGCCATACAGAAACTTTCTACTTTGTAAGCTAGCTTTTAAAAATAGGAAACAAATATTTTATTGAAAATGTTTAAAAACCAAAGAAGGGACAGTGCCACAGAGGTGATCATGGTCTTTGTGGCATGGCATGTGTTCAGTAACCTGACCATGTGCTTGTCTTACAACTCAATAAGAAATGCATGTTAAGAGTGTGTACACTGCTGTGTAACCATCAGCATGTGAGAAAAATGAAAAATATTTCAACCAAATCAGTCTTGTGCCTTTTCCTCAGGATTACTTATATACAAAATGTTTAAATGTTTTCCAATCAATCAAGCCTTCTCTACTCTTGTTCTCAATTCTTATTGCATACAGAATAGAAACAGATTGTCTCCACGGTGTGGTGTGTGTGCTCTATCTCAGGCATTAATGGGGCACAGTAGGTTTGTGTGCAGGCTGCAGGTGCCTGGGGAGCACTGTGTGCTCACTGCACAGAAGTAGAGAGCAGAGTCACCAGGCTGGGAGTCTCTGATGTGCAGGGAAACATGCATGCTGGCTTTATTGAGGTGAGCTGTGAATCTGCCTTCTTCCTTTTCACCATTGGAGATGATGAACATCAGAGCCTTGGGGCTTTGCCCAGAATGCTGTCTGTACCACCAGAAGTAGTCAACAGTACGATCACTGGAAGTGCAGTTGAGAGAGGCCATGGCTCCCTCTGGAACAATGAGGGATTCTGGGCTCTGCTGCACCTTCTGCTGGCTGCTCACCCCTGTACAGAAAGACAAAGGTCAGGCAAAGTAGACTGCATGTATATGGATGCTAACACTAGAGTGATTTTTTCCATGGGTCTCCCACATCTGGCTATATATTAAGAACAGCTGGGTTTCTACCATTAGCTTGGAGATAATATCACACCTCGATCCTAAAGCAATTCCCAAACTTACAGTTTAACTGCAGCCACAGGATGACTAGTGAAATACTCAAAGACTTCATTCTCTCCTCCTTCCTCTTCACTGAGGACTGAGATCCTCAGCTCTAAGTTGGCAACTAGAAAAGAAATCTACTCATGACCTCAGAAGCATGAAGCCTTCCCCCAGCCCTTTCTCTACCCCCTCCTCCTCTTCCTGCACCCTCCTTCTCACCAATCCCAAAGAAAACACTGCCATCTTGTGGGCTCATGATAGTGACCAAAGAAATACTCAAACTATTCTAACTTAACTACTAAGAAATACAGCTCTTGAGAGTTTAGTTGGAGTTTTAAAGAGATATTTGCTCCAAGTTGGAATGGAGAAAGAGGGGAGCATGTGTGTACACACTCAGCAGATTTTGTCTTTTTTCTCAAACACAGACAGTCACCTGGACAGTAAAATCACCTATGAAATGTCAGCATGGAAATCTGAGTGAAGTTTTTTTTTTTTTTTTTTTTTTTTAACAAATCCAGAATCTTAATTTATTATAGCTCCATCTCTCCTGTGTTGCCTTCTAGTGCTGAGCAGTAATAAATACACCTGTTAAAATCTCCAGTGTTGAACCTCTAACGTCTTAGGTCATAAAATACAGTTGAAAATTGACAGGCTTTCTTTTGATAACAGTTGTGATCAAATTAAAAACTTCACCTTCTGAGGTGGTATGGGTTGTGGAATTGTGAGCAGTCACAGCGCTCCGCCTCCTGGAGACTGAAACTCCCCTGTGCTGGTCATTCTTTGTATCCTTGCGTCCTCGGGCTACCTGGGCCTCCCTTCAGCCTCTTGGCAGTGAGTTTCTTCTCACCAGTCCGTCATTAGCAGTCCTGTGTGCTCATGAGAGCACAGCGTGGGGAGAAGCCCTGGCCGTTGGCCCCATGTTTAGGCTCTCCATTCCGAGCAACTGTACACCTCATGTGCTTGGGCACCTGCTTCAAACAACAATCCACGCCGAAGTAAACGTGTCTGAATAACTCCAGGCTCTCAGTGGGCCGGTCATAGCAGCCCTTGCTGTGAGATTCCAAAAAGAATTTGGTAATCATTGAAAGCGGGTACTCTGGCTTTGTTTCTTTGCACAATTGGTCATTTGAAGCAAAGTGGTCTGATTTCCGAGGTGGAGCCCCTGCCTGCCTAGAGAACCCTGGAGTCTGAGAAGTAGAACATTGGCAGGAAGGAACATGACAACGTGGAAGACCTCAGGACTCCCTTGGAATCTACACTGGACTGATGGGAAGGGCTCCAGAGTAGCCTCACCGCGTCAGGAATGAAGTGGGTACACGGGGGTGGGGGATAGTAGAGTGGTCAAGATTTCATATCAGCTATGGCGCCCACTTCTCACAGGTCAGTCCTGTCCTGATCCATGAACCTGAGCATACAAACATGTGCTGTGTGCTCCAAAAGTCAGCGGAACACCCACACTCCCTGGCTAGACTTCATTCAGGCTAACACAGCTCCGTCCTTAGACTGAAGACAGAATCCAAACCATGCTGTACAGGAGCCCCTACCCAGAAGCCATTGAGCCTGCGCTAGACCTGAGCCTATACCAGGCCCTTCGACTTGCCAGGGTTCAGGGATACTGGACACGGGTCAAGGCCCAGCTGTCTCAAAGGCTTCTCCTTGTGGTACAAGCCCATCATCACCAGCCTAGCAGTGCCTTTGCAAAGGCACCCCGTGTCTTAAACTGTTGTTTAAAAATGTAAATACATATAAATCTTTCCCTGGACTTGGGAGAACGTGGGAATCTGTGTGTATTTTACACTGTTCTGACTTTGCAGACACTGGAGAGCCATGAAATGGCATCTCAGTATATTGCCCAAGGAAGCTTGCACAGTTGTACTTGAATCTGCAATAAGAAGCACAGCTGGCCCCAGTGCCCAGGTAGGGAGCATATGGGCTTTGAAGCTGACGTAGCTTCTGAGGGAAGTTCTTCAACACAGCACAGCTCCAACCCTTGACACCCTCATTCAAATCCATCTTCAAGGCTACAGATGGCCTGGCTGGCTGCTTATCTAAGCCACAGTCTAGAAAGGCCTGGAATTCTCCATCCCATTTAGTACCAGGAGTACTCTTGTGTCTAAAGAGAACTTACCATGGATTGCTACAAAAGAGCTGGGGCTGTATTCACCACCTAAACTCTAAGTAAAAACTGGGGAACTTGTTTATTTGACTAATGGTTTTATTCTCTTTTCTTGAATGAATAAGGTCCTGTTGTGTGGGGATTGATCTGTGAAAGTTCTAGATCTCATTTCTCTCACCCTCCTTCTTTCTGACTCTCACTCCACTCTTCATCCCTTTTCTTCCTTCTCTCCTTTCCTAACCCTTTCAATTTTTCCCACTCTCCATTTCTGACATAGTCATCAGACCATATGTCCCAGGGGAATATTTGTGGCAGAGCTGATATAGGTCCACGTAGAAACAAATCAAGAAGTAACTGTCGTGTGGGGACATGTGAGGCTTCCATGGGCAGCAGAGTTAAGAAATGTTGGAGGCATCTGGAGACTGCCCAACATTTGGATCCATCCCATATGCAGTCACCAAATGCAGACACTGTTGTGGTTGCCAGGAAGTGCATGCTGACAGGAGCCTGATGTAGCTGTCTCCTTAGAGGTCTGCCAGAGCGTGACATATACAGAGGCTGATGCTCATGGCTAACCATTGAAGTGATCACGAGGTTCCCAATGGAGGTGTTAGAGAGAAGACTGAAGGAACTGAAAGGGTTTGCAGCCCCATGGGGAGAGCAACAATACCAACCAACCAGAGCTCCCAGGGTCTAAACCACCAGGCTGGGAGCACAGAGGAGGAACCCATGGCTCCAGCTGTATATGTAGTGGAGGATGGCCTTATCTGGCACTGGTGAAAGAGGAGGTCCTTGGTCCCATAAAGGCTGGGTGCCCCAGTGTGGATGAATTCAAGAATGGGGTGGTGGGAGTGGGTGGATGGGTCAGGCATACCCTCATAGAAGCAGAAGGAGGGGGGATGAGATGGGCTTCTGGGAGGGTAATAGAAAAATGGGATAACATCTGAAATGTAAATAAATAAAATATCCAACTTAAAAAAACAAAGAGAAATGTAGGAGGCAAGCAGGCAGTTTGGATCAACACAACTAAATAGAAGGTGTTGGTTCATATTTCAGTAGGCTAATATTGAGTAGTTTATTTTAAGCATATTTAAATGCAGGACAATTTGGAGAAAATTTTTCTGGTGGTTATTAACTCAGTCATGTGTACTCAATAAAGCATACATTAATCTCCCTGAGGAACAAAGTAAGCTAAATAACTACTGGAGATCTTTAGAGAAGTAACACTCTCAGACAATCCTTGCTTGTTCGTATCATTTGTTGGTGGATGTATTCTGAGGAGTTTGCTTTATTCAGTATGAACCAGAGATTATATACCTCTTGGGAGAAGGGAGTGAGAATACACAGGAAGGGGAGGTCATTGGTTGAAGGCTCAAAACTCTTTAGATACCTCATAAGCATGGGAAAAACTCCAGGTGTTTTGCCATGTGACTATGGTCATCTATGTTGGGTGTCTTGGTTACATGTTCCAGAGCAGGTACAGAGACAGATCGGAACTGACTCTACTGCTGTTATAAATCTCTGAGATTCCTGGGGTTTGAGCCCATTCAACCTTACCAGTTTCTATGCCTGTCTGGTAGCATGGGCCCACATGTCCTACACTTTCCTGAATCACTGTGAACTTGAAATATGCGGCTGCCAGGTGAGGGGAGTGATACGTAAGATGTGGGTGTCACAAAGTAAACAACACAGCCAGATGAAATCCCAATTACTAGAGTTTGAACTTCTAAAAGAAATGAAGAACCATTAACACTGGGTGCTGAAAACAAGATAGGGGAGAGGAGACTCCCTTTGGTTTGGATTTAAGAAAAAATAGAAGTCTTGATAATATTTAGAGATGTACAATCTGATACTCTGCATAGATATAACTTAAGATGAGAGATCTGTGATCCTCACTACACGCAGAAACTGAAGGATGAGCCCTCTTCACTACTTGAGTGTTCATTGGGACCATGGTAAGGAATCTTCTTTAGAAAGGTCTTACAGTTGATATCCAACATCAAGTCCCAGCAGTTTTTATATACCTGTTGAGTATACATGACCCTTCCTGCACTCTCCCCAAATCTACACCAATCCTATATTCACAACCAGGAACCTAGCCTGAACAGGAAAGATGGAAATATTGAAGAGGACTCAAGAAGAAATGAAAAGAAAGGAAAACTTAATAAGGCAATGAAAAAATTCAGGGGAGGAGGCATCATACTAATATAATGGATCAACAAAAGATAGAATATCAGGGGTCAGAGATAAAACAATGAATATGAAAAAGATTCACACACTCACACACATGCAGAGAGAGACAAAGAGAGAGACAGAGAGAGAGAGGGAGAGGGAGAGAGAGAGAGAGAGAGAGAGAGAGAGAGAGAGAGAAAGAGAGAGAGAAATGCAGGAATAGAGGGACAACATAAAAAGGCAATGTCAATCTGGAGAGATAGCTTAATGGTTAAGAGCACCAACTGCTTTTTCAAAGGATCTGCATTTAATTACAAGCACCCATATGGTGATTCACATCAGCCCTATCTCCAGTTTTAGGTAATATGACATCATATCAGTAACCAAGCACATATGAGATGCACACGTGCAAGTGAAACAAACATATTGCTAAATTATTACCAGTATGATGGTGATGGTGGTAGTGGTGGTGGTCTGAAATGTGAAAACATTTGTCTTTAAATTATAGCCATAAATAAAGAGGATCCAAGATCAATGGCATAGAAGGTCCCTTCAAAGAGATCATAGAAGAAAACTTCCCTAAACTAAGAAAAGACACATCCATATAGATATAAGAAGCATTTTAAAAACAAATAAACAAAACAATAAAAGAAATTCTCCACAGAATATCATGGAGAAAAGACTAAACATACAAGACAAAAGAAAAGCATTGAAAGTCACAAAAGAAAAACCACAAATTATATATGAAAGATAACCCATCATAAGAGCACATTATTTCTAAATGGAAAATTTGAAAGCTATCAGAGCCTGGAGCAATTATGCCAAGTCTAAAAGACTATACAAGCCAACCTAGACTACAATATTCAGCAAAACTATCTGCCATAGTTGAAAAGAAAACCTATCCATGATACAAACATCCTAAAAGAACTTATGTCCATGAGACCGTTCATACAAAGAGTACCAGAAGCGATACTTGAAAATAAATAGATATATAAACATTGCATAGAAACTATAGAAAAAACAAATGAAGTGATAATTGCTGAAGCACAAAGAATTACTAAGAATGAAAACAGTAAAGATAAAACCAAATGACTGAACTCACTACACACCTGTCAATAATAACCCAGACCCAGAAACACAAATGTCATGGTCTCTCTCATCTATTGCTCTGAGCTCAAGAAAGTGGATCTTTCCATTGATGAGACTGTAGTGTTCTTCCATGGCTCTTTGGATTTGTTTTGGACTGGAGTCTAGTTAGTCAGATATTAAAATGGCTACACTGGCTTCCTTCTTAGGTCCATTTGCTTGAAATATCTGTTTGCATCCTTTTAACTGAGGTGATATCTATCCTTGATGTTAAGCTGTGTTTCATAGCCTCAGCAGAGGGATGGATCTCATTTTTTAACCGTTTGTTAGTGTGTGTTTTTAGATTGGGAAGTTGAGACTATTTCATATTGAGAGTTATTAACAATCAGTATTTATTTATTCCCAGTTTTTGTGGTGGTGGTAGGTTTCTTTCACCATTCCTTTGATTTGATGGTCTGACTTTTTTTTTTTTTTTTTTGCCATGGAAAAAGGCTACTTTTATTTCCCAGAAAATGTGTAAGGGTATATCGAAATCCTCTAGTCCTCTTCCATTTTCTTTCCTCAAACCTGTATTCCTGATAAGAAGTCTCTAGGTTTGGATAGCCTCTGAGGATTCCTATGTAAAACAGGGACAAGATGAACGCAGACTGGAGGAAGGAGGCTCTGTAAGGTGGAGTGTGATGGAGGAGTGTGAGTTAGCCATTCAGCACAGAGTTAATTGGGTTATAAAACAAAATAGAACACAGTAACAAGTGACTTATGCACTGATGGCCAGGGGTAGAAGAGCCAGCAAGTCTTCTGGCACACTCAGAGGGAATGAAGTCTTACTTGGGAGAGGGGTTAGAAGCAAAGTATAATTACTGGGAATGGAAGAAGGGAAGAGATGTCCATGGGAACTGACTCCTTCTGTCCTCTGTGGGAACACGGCACACAAACAGCGCATAAACACAAATCCAGGCAAAATGCTAATACGTACGATATAGAATGAATAAGTTTTTAAACATTTCTCAAACTTTTTATGAAATAGAGTAATTATGACCTGGCCCTAAGAGTTTGTAATCATTACGATCTGCTCTTTTTACCTTGTACAAATGTGAAATATGCATTGTGTTACCCACTTAGGATGTCATTGGTGTCTTGAAGCAACATTTGCACATTAACTTCACAGGACAAACACAGAAAAAAAAAGGAAGAAATTGTAACTTGCATGTAGGACTCATAGGTTGTACCGTACTTTGCATCAATTATAGGCTATTACCTTTTTCTTAGCACTTTTTTGTAAGTGTCATTGTGATCAGTGGTACCTGCTGGTAGGAAACATAGAGCTGATAATCATTTGGGATCTTGAGACGCTGTGACTCTTTCCTGAGGACCTGCAGAGGGCATCCCAGCAGCCAGCTCACATCCTTCAAGTGTTAAAGCTTCCACTCATGAGTCTGGCTTCCATGGCTGCCATGTTTCTGTGCGAGTTCCTTCAGTCCTTTAATTTGGTTTTAGAACTTTTTCCTCATTGACAGAATTTGTCTTTGCACACAGCTGTTACTTCTCACTTTTATCCACGTCTTTTTCCTAATTCTTCTTGGTTTTAAGTTGTCAGTGTAATCTGTAAATGACAGCCTTTATCTCAGAACCATTTTCTCTTACAGTTCAGAGTAGTGACTGTTGAGCCTGTCTGGTTTTCCCTGTCCAGAAGCTCTTGTAGATGCCTCAGAATGTGCTCTTCCACATTGGGTTCCTATATAAGATGCAGAGATATCAGAAGAAGAACTGCAACATTTTCTTTCTTATCTCTTTTTTAATTTTTACAACTTCATGGCCATACACTTTTGTACATGTTCACATATTAAGTGTGTTCCTCATCCACTCAAAATTCTCAAATCCAATGAGAAATCAGTTGCTTGTCCCTACAAACAGCCATGTCACTATGGCACCAGTGGGCACATTGTGCTCATCAGGTTAGTCATTTAGCACATAGTAATTCCAATGATGATATACCTCTCCCAGCAGCCTTTTAGCTATAAGACAATAATCTATCTGAGTTCTGACTTGATTTCTCTGTGTTACATCAATATATATGTCCTCTTTAGCAATAAGATCTTATCAATTAGTTACTTAACATAATCAAAAGCAAAAGCAATATATGTTGTTTTGGATATCTATGAGACCTCTCTGGACAATAACTTACATGGAGATACATTTAATAACGTATGAATTCTTGTAGTGCTATCTGAAGTCCTATTGCATTGTGGTACATGTTGTACTATTCACCCTCCATTAAAATACTTTTTCTCCTAATAATGGCTTTATTGTAGTTTCCTGGATGCTGCAGCAAGTCAACTTTAAACAGAAAATTCTAAATATTCAAAGCTAGGATCTATATATGATAGATAACAGGGCAGTGTACTTTGTAAGTGTGGGTCCTACCGTATCTGTTTTTCTTAGAATAATTTATCATAGCAACAGAAATCTTATAAGGAAAGGTATAGTAGTGAAAAACCTGTTATCCTTGTCTCCAAACAATTTCAGAATTGTCTAGAATTGACTGAAGCACCTCTATACTTGGAGCTGAGAACTCTATTAAATCTGATACTACTCTGACTGTATAGCTTTAACCTCTCTAAAAAGAGGTTACACTTATCTACAGGGTAGGATGGCTACAAATAGAATATAAGGTCAGTACACACTTCACTGCAGGGGCTCTCATAACTACTTCAGCCAATCAGGAAGGAACTGTGTCTGGTCTATAATGTCTTGAGACTGCCATGTCTATTTTAATTTAATTTGGGATGTATAAAAGATTTTTCAACGATTTGTTTGTTTTTATGTGCATTGGTGTTCTTGTGAATGCCAGTTCAAAGGTGCCAGATCCTCTGGAACTGGAGATACTGACAGTTCTGAGCTGCCATATGGGTGCTGGGAATTGAACTCAGGTCCTCTAGAAGAAAAACCAGTGCTCTCCACTGCTGAGCCATCTCTCCAACCTATATAAAAGATTTTTTAAAGTTGTTTTTATTGTTACTTTGCTGTGTGCTTGAGTGTCTGTGAGTGGGTCTGTGCAGGGGATGGAGGTACGCATAGAGGCAGAAGGGCTTAAGATCTCCTGGAGGTGAAGCTACATGAAGGTGTTAGCCTCCTCATTTGGGTTTGTGGCATTCAACTCCAGTCCTCTGCAAGAGCAGGAAGTCCTCTTAATTGCCAACCCAACTTTCCAGATTCCTTTTTAATAAGTCTTATCTTAAAAAAAAAAAAAAAAGAGTGGGGTTGGAGATAGCTTGACAATTAGAAGCACTTACTACTCTTGCAGAAGAAGTTAAATTCCCAGCACCCATATAGCAGTTCACATATGATGCTTTCTTCTGATCCCCCAAGAACCAAATATACATGTAGCACACACACACACACACACACACACACACACACACACACACACAATGTTCAGTTAATAAAACTTTGTTTAAAAGATTGAAAGAGGGTATATTCATCAGGACTGGGCTCCACAACTCTACATTTTGATTGGTTGTGATTTTCTGTAAAGGTCTCCATTTATTGCAAAGAGATGTTTCCTTGATGATGGGAAAACATCTGTGAGCATAAGGAAAAATATTTATAAATTGGTTTTAGTGATTAGGCTTGTGTAGTAAATCAGTGGTTGTAAATTCTCCTTAAATAACCATGACTTCACTAGCACTGAGTGGTTAACTAGGTGTCCAGTTCCAGGCATGGTATTCCTCTTTTTGATCAGTTTTTTGATCAATTCCAATTAGAAAGTAGCTGACTACTACCAAAGTGAGTCAGCCATTACTAATCACAAAGCTTATTATTGTGCCAGGCTGGACGTCGATGTGAATAATGCCAACAAATACCATTGGCTCCACTATTAAATCCAGTCTTTGAAGAGAAACAAAATTAATCCACATTGCTAAACTTATGGCTCCCTCTTAGGTATTTCAAATTATAAAAATATACCATAATAGGATAAACACTTTGATGTCTAAAACTTTCATGTATATTATAGTAATGGTAATATTTCCTAATTTTCTTGAAGACATGTATCTCATGTACCCCTATTGTCAGTGGGCAATGAATGAACGAATAGTTTGAAATCTTAATACTACTAAAGTATTAAGAATTAAGAAAAAATCCTGCAACACAAGAGACATTATTGAAATCAGGGTAGAACTTGAGTACATTAACACTGTAATGTAAACATGTCCTTCTGACTCACAGCTTTAAGAGAGGACAACATAAAACGACAATGACAAAATGCATGGGAGAGGAGCATCAGTCCATGTCAACTGCACAAATACCAGCATCTAACATGTAGTTCACAGTATTGTAGAGAAACAACAGAAAGCGCTGGTTTGTTTTGTGAGTAAAGAAAAGATATGATCAAAGCTAGAAATGTAGTCTGCTGATGAGATGATGCCCAATGGACACTTGATAAAATCTCTGAGAGACAGCTCATCGTGGCATGGACAGAACAGCTGCAAGGTAATTGTTTGTGGGGAATGTTTTCTAGAATACCAGCAGATATGCAATTCTGTCTTCTTTGAAATGACAAAAATCACATAAAACCTGAAAGGCTGATGTTTAAACAAGAACTCAGCCTGATGGGATCATTTGAAGATCTCCACAGTGGTCGTTAAAATTGCATTCCCTAAAAATCATAAGTTCATATTAGCAATAACACATAGTTTTTCTTTCTACAGGAGTAGAGTCACTCTCTACTCGTAATGGCTAAAATTTAGTTTCACTTTGTGTTCTCTATCTGTGTTCATTCTAGCTCTGAAGAGAAGTTTCCTGGAACAGCGAGCTTCTACCTCACTCTCACTCAGGAATTTTACTTTTTCATCACCTGCTATCCTCTGAAGGTAGAAACCAGAAGTAGTATGCTAAAGCTGGATGTCATTATTGTATTATGCAGGGATATAGCTCTATGACAGAACACTTACTGAGTGTTTTGGAGACTTTATATTCAACCCACAGAACCACAATCAAAGGCCTTTACTCATCACTGTGTTTGTTCTTGAACCCCACGGGCCATACAGAACATTCCTTCCTATTGCAATCTTCTTCATTAGAAAGTGTTATGTTTGCCTGTCCCCTGAGCTCTATATTCAGGCTCATGGCTCTGTCAGCATTTCTGGAGGCATGTGGCCACTGGGGACATCTAGATGAGACCCCTGCTCCCCTCAATCCTATACATACCCAGTGAGCTGAACTCTGTTTCCATGCTCAATTTTCTGGCCCACAACTCTGCTTGCATTCCTGGAGTCTTTCTGGCAACAGGGACACCAGGTGTGCACAGCCCCTGCCCACCTCAATCCCTAAAGCAGGCCCAGCAGCACTGAGCTGTGCTCTGTCCCCTGAGTTCCATCTTACTGCTAAAAGCTTTGGACAACCAGGAAAGCCCTGTCCCTGTCAATCCCCTGCCTGCTGGGTTCCCCTGAGGCAAATCAGCAGCAGTAATCTGTGCCCTTGTTCCCTCAGCTCCATCTTCTGACCCTTAGCTCTGCCTGCATTCCTAGATGCCTGCTGGTACCAGAAACAACCAAGTGAGCCCCTCACCCCTAACCCCCTGCCTGCCATGTCCCCTTGGGGCAAGCTCAGCAGCAATGCACCCTGTCCCATGAGCTCCACCTTCTGGCCTTAGGCTCTGCCTGCATTACTGGAAGTCTGCCAGCACCCTGACAACCAGTGAAAATAAATAGACTTTCAGCCTAGACAAGAATCTAGCTTAACTGTCACCTGAGAGACTTCACCCAGCAGCTGATGGAAACAGGTGCAGAAACCCAGAGCTAAACATTAGGTGGAGCTTGGGGATTCTTGTGAAAGAGTGGGTGGAAGGATTGAAGGAGCTAGAGAGGTCAAGAACACCACAAGAAAACCTACAGAATAAACTAATGTGGACCCACAGGGGCTCACAGAGACTGAACCACCAACCAAAGAGCATACATGGTATACGCCTAGGCCCACTACACATGTGTAACGATATACAACTTGGTCTTCATGTGGGACCCCTAACAGCAGAAGCAGGGGCTCTGACTCTGCTGCCTGCCTTTGAATCCCTTTCCCCTAACCAGGCTGCAGGTTGATTATCCATGGGAGGTCTCCCTTTCTCTGAAAAGAAAGGGAAGGGAGGAGATGGAAAAGTGTGGAACTGGGAAGAGAAAAGAAGGGGGAGCTATAATATGAATGTAACATAAATTAATGAATGAATAAAAAGAAATCAAGTGACAATGGAGACTGATGAGGATGTTGGGAAATAGGAAGTCACCATTCACCCTTGCTAAAATCATAAACTAATATTAAAAACCTATAGAAATGGGTATGAAGCATTCTCAGACCTAAAGGAGAAAGTATTAAGCAATCAACCAGAAGATGAGTGGGAAGGAAATAGAACACGTAATATAGAAATGGAAGAGGAGACACTGGGAGCAAGAAGATTTAAGTGGGATTAGGGAACTGGGAGAGGACAAAGGGGATTTGCTTAGAGACTCAACCAAAAGTAAATATGTATGAAACTGCCATAGGGAAGCCTGCCACATTGTAAACTAGTTTTGTAAAAAATTGAAGACATTATTTTAATTGAAAGCTTTTAAAAAATCAAGGAAGGCAGAGTGCCGTAGAGGTGAAGGTGATCTTTATAGAATGGCATCTGGTGAGTCACATGGCCCAGTACTTGTCTCTCAACTCACTGACATAAGCACATTAAGAGTGTGTACACTGTTGAATAACCACCAGCATGTGAGAAGAGAAAAGTGAAAAACATTTCAACCAAACCAGAGTGTACCTTTCCCTTCCTGATTACTTAATTTCAAAATATTAAAATGCTTTCCCAATCAATGAAGCCATCTCTATTCTTACTCTTAATTCCCATTACATACAGAATAGAGACAGAATGTCTCCACTAGGTAGTATATGCTCTATCTCAGGCCTTTGGGGGCACAGTAGGTTTATGTGCAGGCTCCAGGTGCCTGGGGAGCACTGTGTGCTCACTGCACAGAAGTAGAGAGCAGAGTCACCAGGCTGGGAGTCTCTGTTTTGCAGGGAAACATGCAGGCTTGCTTTATTGAGGTGAGCTGTGAATCTGCCTTCTGTCTTGTCACCATTGGAGAAGATGGACATCACTGCCTTGGGACCTTCCCCAGAATGCTGTCTGTACCACCAGAAATACAGAGAAGCACTATCACTGAAAGTGCAGTTGAGAGAGGCCATGGCTCCCTCTGAGACACTGAGGGATTCTGGATTCTGCTGTACTGTCTGCTGACTGCTCACCCCTGTGGAGAAAAACAAAGGTCAGACAATCAAGACAGGATGCATATGGATGCATAAGACTCCAGAATGGCTTTGTGATGGGCCTCCTACCCCTAACTAGAGATTGAAACTGTCTGTGTTTCTCCCATTAGCCTGGAGCAGACAACAACTTTACATATCACCCATTTCATATCTAGAAGAAATTCCCAAACTTACAGTGTAGCTGAAGCCACAGGACCACTAGTGAAACACTCAAGGATTTCATTCTCTCTTCTTCCCTTTTCACTGAAGATTCAGATTCTCAACCTTAAACTCAAATAGTCATATTCAAAGTTTCCACATCTCCTACAGGAAACATGAAAAGCAGCTTTGCTAACAATCAGAAAAGTGACTTTTCACCAACTAAATAGCAACAAGCCCTTCCTCCAGCCCTCTCTCTACCCCTCCCTCTTCTTCCTGCCCACCCCTCTTCCCCTCTTCTCTCCCATTTGAGAATTTTGATCAGGACACCTATAAAAACACTGCCACCTTGTGGGCCCGTGATAGTTGACGAAGAAAGAGTCAAACTGTAAACTCTTCTAATGTACCTATTCAAAAGTAAAGTACTTGACAGATCAGCTGGAGTATTGAAAAGGTATTTTCTCCAAGGCAGGGTTGGCAGAGAGGTGAGCGTGTGTGTACACACTCAGCAGATGTTGTCTCACTTCTCAGTAGTAATAAGTATTGCACACGGTCAGTCATGTGCACTGAAAAATCACTGTGAAATATCAGCCATGGAAGTCTAAATGAGGTTCTTATCTACAGCATAATTCAAACCCTTGTCATTTTCATTCAAATCCATCTTCAAGGCTTATAGATGACTGGACAGAGTCTTAATCTGGACCAGAGCTTAGAAAGACCTGGAATTTTTCTTTCCATTTGGAGCCAAGAGCACACTTGTGAACAAACAAACTTTACTTGAGTTAGTGCAGGAGACTTGGAGCTGTGTTAAGCACCTAAACTCTAAATAAAACCTAGGGACCTTGTTCATTTCTCTAATTTTTTATTCCTTCTTTTTAAATAAAGTCCTGTTGAGCAGAAATTGATCTGTGGAAATTCTAGATCTCATTTCTTTCTCTACCCCCCCCCTTTCTGACTCTGCCGCTCATCTCCACCTCTCCCCTTTCTTCCTTCTCTCCCCTTTCTTCCTTCTCTCCCCTTTCTTCCTTCTCTCCCCTTTCTTCCTTCTCTCTCTTCCCCAACCCTTTTACTTTATCTTCCTCTCCATTTCTAACACAGTCATCAAACCATATGTACCAGTCGAATATCTATGCCAGAACTGAAGTAAGTCCACATAGAAACAAATAAAGAAATAATTGTCCTGTGGGAGTCTGTGAGACTCTAGAGCCTGTAGAGTGTGGGTAAAAAAGCAGTTTGGATCAACACAGCTAAGAAGCAGGTGTTGGTTCATGCTTCGGTGGCCTGCTATTGAGTAGTTTATTTTTAGGCACATTTAAGGACAATTTGTTAAAAAAAAAAAAACTTCACTGGTGATAATTAACTTATCCTGTGAATACAGTGAAGGGTAATAAATCTGCTGTTCATATCTGTGAGCAAAAGGAGCTCTGTGCCTCCAAAACTGGCCCATGTTGGGCTTTGAGATCTTGCAGGAGCTGGCGACTAAATCCTACTCAAGAGCCGTGTAATCAGCATCCACAAAACATGGTTTGATCAGATCCATCGTTTACCATCAACAAGTACAAAGGGAACAGAATGGAGGAAAGATGCTCATACTCAAACTCTTTTCTTCAGGAGTGCATTATCCATAACAGTAATAGCAATATTCATGTCTCAGTAACTATCAAATCTGAAGAAGAGGATAATCGTAGTGGCACATGCTTAAAATCCCAGAGGGGATTCAGGCTTGGGAGGCTGAAGTAAGAGCATGTGCGTTTAGGCATTCCTTAGATATGCAGGAAGGCCTTGTTAAAAAAAAACAAAATCAATAGGAGGGGAGAGAAGAATGAGAACAAGTACCATGGCCTTGGGAAATGTTCAAAAAGGAGCAGGAAACAACTTGAAGAAGAGTCTTTGTAAAATACACACCTCTGTTTGAAGACCCTGCATTAAGGTCACAGTCCACAATGTCTGGACAAGCTCTCTCTCTCTGAGTCCTCAGAAAATAGAGGACTCCCTTTCTCATCGAGGCTTCCTCTTCTCTGCTTGATCTTATCTGGAGAGTGTCTCTAACAACACTTTATCTAGAGGGTGACCCTGTACAAAGCTTCTGGCAAATGCTACAGGGTTTAGCACTCAACCCTTCCTGTCTTATGACAATTAGGTACTATGTTATGACCAATCAGCCCTTCCCAAAAAATTTGGAGGAAAGTTGTATTACAAGCCTATGGTCAGATTACAGTTTCAACTTCCTCTCTCCCAATAAGAACCTGTCCAGCAGATTTATCAAATTCCTCTTATAAAATGAAGCATTCTTGCCCTAGCCAGTAATGTATATCCACCCTGGAAATCATTATCTCCAAGATCTATATAGCCCTTGTTCACCTGGAATAAAGTTGAGCTGTCTCTCTGAGGCAGACCCAGAAGTTAATGCTTCAGTACTCACACTGTGCAAAACCTGTCCTGTCCTGTCCAGTCCTGTGGCCCCCACTCCTGTGGGCAAACAGCCATGGGGTTGAAGGAAGGGAGGGTCAAACACTTCCCAAGAAGAGACATGCCATAAAATACATACAACTAGATAAACTGTTTTCTCAAAAGAGCAAGAGAATGGCTAGTTAGAGATACACAGCACTTTTTTGCATCACTGTAAACCTGAAACAAAGAATCAAGTTATGGATACTAAGAGAGAATCAATATGTAAAAGTGTGGGAGTCACAAAGTAAACCACAGAGTCAGATTGTCTTAGGGTTTTACTGCTATGAACAGACAGCATGACCAAGGCCACCCTTATAAGGACAACGTTTAATTAGGGCTGGTTTACAGGCTCAGAGGTTCAGTCCTTTATCATCAAGGTGGAAGCATGACAGCATCCAGGCAAGCATGGAGGAGGACCTGAAAGTTCTACATCTTCATTTGAAGGTCACTAGGAGGACTTAACTTCCAGGCAGCTAGAATGAGATTCTTAAAGCCCATGCCCACATTGACACACTTTCTCCAACAGGGCCATACATACTCCAATAAGGCTGCAATTTCTAATAGTGTTATTCCCTGGGCCAAGCATATTCAAACCACCACATTCCACTCCCTAGCCCCACTTGAATAGGCTTGTTCAAACACATGAGTCCATGGGAGCCATACCTAACTATAGCATAATGCAAAATACATTTAATCCAACTTTTAAAGTCCCCATAGTCTATAGCAGTCTTAACAATGTTAAAAGTCCAAAGTTCGAGACCCCTGCCCGGTATGCTTCTGGGGACACCGAATGGCTAAGAAGCACCTTAAGAAATGCTCAACATCCTTAGTCATCAGGGAAATGCAAATCAAAACAACCCTGAGATACTATCTCACACCAGTCAGAATGGCTAAGATCTCTCTTTCTAGGGAAAAGTAGTGATTTTGTTGAAACAGGGAGGATTCTAAGAAGAAATTGAGCATCCTTGGAGTTACTCCAGCTGTGGTGAGACAGCTACCAGGCAAGAATTGCCTCTCTCCATCTATAGACAAATTACTGTCCAGAAAAGGATACACTTGCAGAATAGTCGACTGATTATATCTGCCTAGACAGAGTAACCAGCACTTAATAATTCTGCAGCACTAAAGTCTGTCAGATGAGTTTGGGCCAGAAGGCTGAAGATTTAATGCTCCAACGTTCGGTAGTATAGGGGTTGTCCAGGTGTTCAGCAGTCTCTATAAATTAGCTAAGTTTTAGAAGCTATGCTTAGTGCTTCCCATAAATTCAGTTAATTTAGTCATTCTGGATTTCTGACGGGGTTGAAGACCTATAGACTCATAGCCAATCCTGGCTATTTACCTTGAGAGAAAAGATCTGAGTAGAGGGTTTTCAGCTGACATTCATTCTAAAGCCAAGAAAAAGCCAGGCTCAAAACTAAGTGTTCTAGTCAAGAGAGACGACAGAGGTTCTGGCTAGTCAACAAAAGGATGGACTGGGTATTAAGACTATCTTGTACCTCACTGGTACAAATAGGAATAATTATGCTCTAATTGTATTCTGAGAGAAAAGCTTTATTTTAACAGGAAGGGTAATATGTAGGAGGAGCTAAGGGGGAAGGAGCACTGAGAGGAAAAGATGGAGTAAGGAGAGGAGAAGATGAAGTAGATGAGAAGCTCCGTAATGAGAGAGAAAAAGAGAGGAGGCATGGAGGCAGAAGTTCACGTGTCTCCACCAGTCAAAGATAGTTTACATAGCTAGGTTGGGTATTAGGTTACACTTCTGATTGAGCATTACCATACTTATAAAGCCTTTGATTAACATTTTTAAAAAATTGTATAAAAGCCAAATGGAAAAGAGGGGGGCATGGGATAGGGGTTTTCTAGGGAGGGGAGATGGGGAGAGGGATCGGCTTCTGAAATGTAAATAAAATATCCAATAAAAAAGAAAGTCCAAAGTTCAGTCTCTTCTGAGATTCATGCTATCTCTTAACTGTAATCCCATACAAAATCAAAAATATTGGGCCAAAGCAAGACAGAAAACCATCTGAGCAAACTCCATGTCCAATGACAAAGTGCTCTTCAGATCTCGGACTCCTTTCATTCATGTTGACTGCTGTTGGAAGATCTGGCATTCAGCATCAAATTCTTCATTCTCTTGAGCTGGTTCCACTCTCTATTAGCAGCTTTCATTGGCAGGTATCCCCCAGCTCTGGTATCTCTAACATCTTGGGGTATCTAAGGCAACTTCAACCCTACAGTTTCTTATTCCAATGTCTGGGATCAACACACTATCATCTGGGCTCCTCTAAAGGATTTGTGTCACATCTACAGCTCTGCAATCTAGGCTCTGGTTGACTCCATGACACTGCTACTGCTGATCTTGGTGATCATCCCATAGTACTGGCATCTCCAATACACTGGGGTTTTCTGATGCAACTAAGCTTCATTGATAGCTTCTCATAGACTCTCCTCATGGTGCCAAGCCTCAACTTCTTTTTATGAGTCTTTCAGTCCTGGCCCATCTACTACAACTGAAGCTACACCTTCACCAACGGCCTACCATAGCCTCTCACAGTGCCAAGCCTCAGCTGCTCTCCATAAACCCACCACACCTTCAAAACCAATACCACCTGGGTAATTCTTACACATTATCTAATCCAGCTGCAGCACAAGGTACAACCTTGTCTCTCTGGAACACAGCTTCTTTGTGCTCTCAGAAAACATTTCCCAGATTTCATCTCAGTTATGCTGGTTTCTTCTTAATCACTGCTAATTTTTTAGCTCCAGCTAACCAGTATCAATTGTTCCAGTAGTCCCTTCTATTCTTGACTCTAAAGCCAGAGCCACATGGCCAAAACTGCTGAATTCTGCTGCTCACAGGAGCTGGAACATGGCACCCCTTATCCTTATATTGTCACCAGCTTTCTGTTTTCCAACTCTTTCACTACCTAAGCTTGACTGTCCTGAAGCTTTCTCTGTAAATTGACCTTGAACTCAGAGATCTGCATGGCTCTGTCTTCTGAATTCTGGAATCAAAGGCATGTACTGCCATACCTGGACTTAAGTTTTTATCTACTTAGAGCTTGCTCTATACTAGGCTGTCCTTGACCTCAGAGATCTGGTTGCCTTTGTCTTCTGGGATTCAAGGTATGTAACACCATGCTTGGACCTAAGCTTATCTGGGGGGATCTTGCCCCAAAGTCACCATTTCCTTAATCTGTTTGTCTCCTTAAGCATAGAATTCAGCTCCATTTCAAATCCTGTTGCCCCGTTATTATTTGAACCATACATGTTATATTTTTTTTTTCTTTTTAAACTTGCTGTGCTTTGTTAAAAAAGCTCTTCATGAGAGGGAACCAGAGTATGAAATCTATGCTGGGCTTTCCCGAGACTTCCTTTGACAATGCACACAAACACCAAATAAACGTGACAACAAAAGAAATTCCCCACAAAATATCATAGTTAAAACATTAAACACACAGAGCTAAGTAAAAATATTAAAAGCTTCAAAAGGAAAACTACAAGTTATACATAAAGGAAAACCCATCATAAGAGCATATGATTTCTAAATGGAAACTTTAAAAGCTATCAGAGACTGGAGCAATGTATGCCAAGTCTAAAAGACTATACAAGTCAACCTAGATGACAGTACCAAGCAAACTATCTGCCACAGTTAGTTTGAAGGACAAAGATAAAGTATCAATGCCACAAACAGCATAAAGGAACTCATGTCCATGAGACCATTCCTACAGAGTATACTATAAGGAATACTAAAGGCTCAAGAGGTATATACATGTGGCCAAGAAACAATAGACAGAAAACAAATGAAGTGATA
Source organism: Rhabdomys pumilio (assembly GCA_030674055.1). Taxonomy (NCBI): domain Eukaryota; kingdom Metazoa; phylum Chordata; class Mammalia; order Rodentia; family Muridae; genus Rhabdomys; species Rhabdomys pumilio. The sequence continues at coordinate 197,288,310 of JANHMN010000001.1, read as the reverse complement.
ATTGCTGAAACACAAAGAATGACTAAGAATGCAAGCAGTAAATTACAACAAAATGACTGAACTCAACACACACCTGTCAATAATAACCCAGACCCAAAAAGACGAATGTCTCATGTTCTCTCTGATCTATTGTTCCTAGCTCAGATGTGAGTTACAAACTGAAGTAACAACACACACCAGCAAAGTAAAAAGGGACCAAGTGAAAGGAGCTCCAGAGAGAGGAATAGCAGGAAATAAAGCATATGAAGGAGGAGATGGAAAAGAGGAGGAGGGAGATTTAACTGGGGAAGGAAAGGGACATGAATACAGAAGCAGAAGGAGGAGAAACAAAATAAATTATATTTGATAAAGTCTCAAGTAACTGTATTATTTCATGTTCACCTAAAATTACACACACACACACACACACACACACAGAGAGAGAGAGAGAGAGAGAGAGAGAGAGAGAGAGAGAGAGAGAGAGAACCTTAAACTAAGTTGTGCTGACAACCCGCCCCGACAAGAGCTATAAACCATTTAACAAAACTCCAGTTGGGGCACTTGACATCTACATCTATTGGTGTTCCTTTTTTGTTTGTTTGTTTGTTTGTTTGTTCAACAACTTTTAAGTGTGTTAAGATGCTAGTATGAGATCTCTCCAGTTTTTCTTTCCTTATGTAGGTGCTTAGTGCTATGAACATGCTCTTAGAACCACCTTCCTTGTGTCCAATCAGTCTGGGGATGCTGAGTTTTTCCTTCAATTGCAGAAGGTTTTTTTTTTTAATTTCTTTCCTAATTACTATATTGAGCGATTTTTCATGTAGTAATGTGTTCTTCAGTTCCCCATGAGTTTGCAAGCTTTCTATTGTTTCTGTTGGTAGTGAAAAAGGATAAAGGTTGTTACTCCAATTTTCTTATATATGTTGTGACTTGCATTGCGTCTGAGTATGTAGTCAATTCTGAAGAAAGTTCCTTGAGGTTCTAAGAAGACATATTCTTCTCTGTTTGGGTGAAATGTTCCCTAGTTCTCTGTTAGGTACATTTGGTTTGTGATGTCAGCTAGCTCCAAAATTTGTCTCTAGAAATTTTGTCCTGATGATCTGCCTATTAGTGAAAGTGCAGTACTGAGGCCTCCCATTATCCGTGTGTGAGGGTCAACACATGATTTCAGCTGTAGTGTGGTCTTTTATGAACTTGAGTACCCTTCTTTGTGGTGCATAGATGCTAAGAATTGCAACATCGTCTTGGCAGATTTTTCCTTAGATGAGTATATATTATCCTTCCATATCTCTTCTGAGTAGTTTTAATTTAATGTCTATTTAGTCAGATATTAAAATGGCTACAGCATCTTACTTCTTAGGTCCATTTGCTTGGAATATATTTTTCCATCCTTTTACCCTCAGCATATATCTGTCCTTGATGTTAAGGTGTGTTAGTTAGATGCTGCAGAAGGATGGGTGCTGTTTTTTAGCCCATTTGATTAATGAGTCTTTTTA
>JANHMN010000001.1:197256912-197286825 GCA_030674055.1 Rhabdomys pumilio | reverse complement strand
TGTTTGTTGTTCCTAGTTTTTGTTTTGATTGTGGGTTTCTTTCCCCTTTCTTTTGATTTCCAACTCCGATATGATTTATTCCTGTGTTTTACTGGGTGAGGTCATCCTCTTCAAGTTGAAGTTTTCCTTCTAGCAACTTCTGTGAAGCTGGATTTGTGAATAGATTATGTTTAATTTGTTTTTTCATTGAATGTCTTTCTCCATTATAGAGATTGAAACTTTTGCTGAATGTAGTACTCTGGGTGACATCTGTGGTCTCTTAGAATTTTTAGAACATTGGCCCAGGGCCTTCTTTTTTATAGAGACTTCACTAAGAACTCAGGTGTTAGCCTAATATGCCTAGTTTTATATGTTACTTCCTTTTATATGTCTCCTTCCCTTGTGCCTCTTAATATTCTTTCCTTGTTCTGTATATTAACTATTCTGATTATTATATAACATGAAGTTTTTTCTGGTCCATTATATTTGATATTCTATTTGTTCCTTTTACTTTAATAGGTACCTCTTTTGGGGATTACAGATTTTAGTTAAGTGATGTTGAATTTTTTTTATACCTTTGACCTAGGTTTCTTCTCCTTCCTCTATTTCTACTGTTCATAGATTTGGTCTTTTCAGTATCATAGCTTTCCTGGCCAGACATAGTTTTGTGCCCAGACATTTTAAAATTTAACATTTTCTTGGACCAACATATCCATGTCTTCTGTCATGTCTTCAGTGGCTGAGATTCTTTCTTCCAACTCTTATAGTTTCTTGGCGATATTTGTCTCTGAGATTCCTGTTTAGGTTTCTAATTGTTTTGTTTCAAGTTTTCTCTCAGTTTTTGTTTTCTTTATTGATTCTACTTCCACTTAAAAGTCCTGAGCTGTTTTTTTTTTTATTTTATCCTATTATTTGTTTGTGTTTTCATAGATTTCTTTAAGGAATTTATTCATTTTCTCTTGTAAGACCTCTATATATTTATAAAAAATAGTTTCTGAAGTCCTTGTCTTGACTTCAACTATATTGCATTTTTCAGAGCTTACTATAATTAAGTTTCTGGGCTTTAATGGAGACATATTATCCTGACTTTTATTGATTGTTTTTATGCTCTAATCTAGGTATTTGGGGTTTGGATCACTATAATTCTCAGTGGTGATATCCAGTCTTGTCTTTGCTGGATGTGTGTTTTATTCTGTTCCTTGGTTTCTGCTGCCCTCTCTGGTCCTTAAAAGAGTGTGGTGGCTGTTGGTTGCCTGGTAGGGAATGCTTCTGACAGGCTGCCCACTGTAGCTACTAGAGTTCCAGAAATAATGTGTTTCTTAGTACTGAATGTTGACATTTAGGCATGAAAATGGGCTAGAAGAATGGAGTGAGGGAATCCACAGTAGAACAAAAATAAGAATGTGACATCAGAGTCTGTGTAGTTTTTTAAGAATGAGGGCAAATAAGGATAGGCCAAGCAGGTAGTCTACTACAAGCCTGGGGATGAAACTGGGGTTAGATTTAGAGAAGAGGAAGAATGTTGAAAATTTGAAGATCACCTTGCCTGCTCCAGCTTTCTCCTTTCTTTTCTACCCATATTTTTTCTTTCTTTCTTTAATTCATTCACATATTTATTGAACAGCTAAAGATGCAAAGGTATCAAAATATGATCAAATAAGGAAGGCATATGCAAGGTAGTAGAAAGCAGTTAAATTTTGTGCATCACAAGAGTGAAAGAAAAATGCTTTAGAAAAACAAGAGATTACTTCCAGCGTGCAAGGGAAGAATGGATGGCCAGTCAGGAAGGGGGTTGAGATTAAAATACAAGACTTCAGTCTAGATTGTTGATGATTATATTTGTTACTCGTGTTCCCTTTCCCCATTCTTGGGCTTAATTTGCCAGTAGTGCCAGGAATGTTAAATGTGCTTTTTCTGTACTTGCTTGTATTTTTGCCTTAATATCTTCTACAGAACTAAACTCTTTTGCTATTTTTAGAGTTTTTTGAAGGACACTTGGACCTTTAATTTTGCTGTTGATGGTTTTAAGTCTTTTCCATTCTGGTTTGATTTTTATGCTTTTTTCGCTGGGGTATTTCATACAAATTTCTTCACAGGGACTTCTTATTCAATTTTCTCATCATCAAAATCATCATCATCTTCTCCATCATTTTCCATCATTTTCATCATCTCCATCTCATCTATGTTTTTACAAATACCTGTGTGACTTCAATTGGACTGCCTCTATAGTTCATTATTTCTGCCTCTACGATGTATAATTTGTCTTTTACCCCTGGTCATAAACTGACCGTTATTAATGATAACTGGTGTTCACTTTCATTCCTATCCACTTTAAAGTAATAATCTTAGTCATCCTTTAGTTCACAACCAAAGAGGTAGTTCCGAGGCCTAAGATCACTGATGCCCATGTCTGTCAATGTTCCATGAGGTAGAAGTACACACTTTGGTGTGAGAGAAGCTGGCTGGAAAAACTGCCTACTGCTTCTCAGGACAGACATACAGAGAAAATCATGCCACTACCCTATATTTCTTTGTTAGAAATCTTGAGATATGAAAGTCTGTAGCCCTCTGAGAACCTGTCCTTCCATAGGATCAGCTAGACATTATCTAAATGCCACTGTTTCTGGCTTATTTGGCCCTCTATGTCATGCTGGAGATGACAAGCAACAATCTGAAGATAGTGACTTGTATATGGAAGTGAAGACAACTGATCATATCATTGTTTTCATGGCTTTACTGTGAAATCACTGTGACCTTGTGTGAAGAAACATTGATGTCCTACGGTTTTAGTTTCCTGTATAAAAATCCAGCAGTGCTGTCATCTACTTTCTGTTCTGCTCCGACCATTTGTATGATTTTGCATCAACCAGAGAAATACTGGGGCACACAGCACAGACTGTGAGGAAAACTGGGTGATCCAAAGGTAGATGATCAGAAGTCAGGCTTCCTTTTGCTTCTCAGAGTTTGTGTTCAGCTCCCCCTATGGTTTCTGTCACTGTGTCATTCAAAGCACAGTAGTACACAGCCGAATCTGACTCCTGCACTGAGGCTTTCTGCAAGTGGAAGGACATAGTTCCTTTATCATACGTAGCTTCAAAACCTCGGCTGCTTCCCTTTTTGTTGACTGTTGTGACTTTAAAAAGGAACTGTGGACCTTCTCCAGGATATTGAACATACCAGGAAAGAGTCGGGTACCCTGTGGCTGAATAAGTACAGTTTATAAATAGGAAGTCATCTTCTGAGAGGATCACTTGACCTTGTTTCTGGGTCACTGAGTCTCCATGAGTCCTCCCTGGAAGAAGAGAATAGTTATGACATATTAAGGGCAAATTTCATAAATGGTTAAATATATTCTAACATAGAAGAGCATCACAAAGTACAAATTTTAAGTCACTTTACTTACCAAGCATGAACAGCATCACAGTCACTAAAACTAGAGAAGAGTTCATCTTCAGTGTCACCAGAGTGATGCTCTCAACTCTTCACATCAAGAAATGATAAATGACATCAAATGATGAATTATGAAGGTTATAATTCACAGAGATAATAATCTTGTGTTAGGAAACTCCACCCCCTAGTGGGCAGAGACTAAACTAGGGTCTATTGTATATATCCCAGAATCAGAAATGTGCTCCAGTTCTCAAAATGATTGTAAGGCACATGTCAGATCTCAAAGGTCCCTTATCAATCTGAAAAGCATAAACAGTGGCCATTAACATATTGACTGCCGCCCTTCTTAGGATTCTACCTGGTATGAAAGTGTTGCAACGGAGCAACTGATGGGTTTTCTGCTTTGGTCTTTTCCATATGACAAATTGAATGACAAAAAGTAGATTTTTACCAATTTATCTTCACTGATCTAAATACATAGTAAAATACTTTGCGGGTCTGGCTCATACTTTCAACTCTTTACATCAAGAAATGATAAATGACATCTCTTGCAGAGAGCCCAGGTTTAATTCCCAGAACCCAAACACTGGCTCACAACTATCTATAACTCCAGTATCAGGCGAACTGACTCCCTCTCTTGACCTCCACTGGCACAGGGCACACACACAGTACATAAATACAAATGCAGGCAAAACGTTCATGCACATAAAATAGAATAAATAAGGTTTAAAACTTTTCTCAAAAATGTTGCAAAATTAAATAATTATAAATCAGCCCTATGAATGTGTAATTATCACAATCTGCTTTTTTTTTACTATCTAGAAATTTCAAATAATGGCTTCATGCTGCCCATTTAGTTAGTAGGTCATTGATGTGTTGAAACAATGTTGAAGGATAACTGCACAAAACATCTACAACAAAGAAAACAGTTGTGACTGGCATGCAGGATTCACATGTTGTGTCATATTCTCCATCAAAGGTGGGATAGGAACTTTTTCTTAGCTCTTTTCTGTAAATGTCATTGTGATCAGTAGTATCTGTTAGGAAACACAAAGCTGACTACTAGGTAGGATTGGTGAGACATTTGTGACTCTTTCTTGAGGACCTGAAGAGGGCATCCCCAGCAGCCAGCTCCCATAACAGTCTTCAGAAAAGCTTCTTCCTTCAAATGTCAGAGCTTACACTCACAACTCTGGCTTTCATGGCTGCTATACTTCTATGGAAGCTCCTTCTATCTTATTTTGGTCTTAATAATTCTTCCTCATTGACAGAATTTGTCTTCTCACAAAGCTATTCTGTCTCATCTTTGTCCACATCTGTTTCCTAATTCCTAATATATTTTAAGGTTATGTAATCTCTAGATGCTAGCCTTTGGCTCAGAACCTTTGTCTCTTATACTTTAAGGCAATGATTGTCCAGCTTGTCTGGGTTTTTTTTTCCAGCAACTCTTGTAGTTCCTTCAGAATGTGCTCTTCACACTGTCTTCCTATATAAGATGTAGAATCACTTATAAAAACCACATTTTCTTTTTTATTTCTTTTTTATTTTTGAAATTTCATTGTTATGGGCATATTGGGTATATACACTATTCACAGAGAAGATCTCAAATCCAATGATAAAGTAGTTGCTTGGCCCTAAAAACGGTCATATCACTATTGCACCAGTGACTACAGCTTGCTTATCAGGTTAGTTATTTAGCACACAGGGTCCACAGCTAGTAATTCCCATGATAACAAACCTCTCTTAGCAGCTTTCTACCTAATAGAGCATATTCTATCTCTGTTCAAAACTGATTTATTTCTATGCTACATCAAAGTAGATGGTCTCTTCAGCAACAGCATCTTCTTAATTAGTTAAATTACATAATCAAGACAATGACAACATCATATGTTCTTTGCAGACCTGTGGGGCCTCCCTGAACAGTAATTCTTGTGGAGATATCATATACCTGGCTCTGAAATTTTTGTATAAAAGTCTATGAATTCTTATAGTGGTTCTTATAGTGATATCTTGTGCCTTGTATACTTTAAGCAGAAAATTCTAAATATTCAAAGCTAGGATTTAAATATGGGAGTATACTTTCTAGGTATGGGTACTACCCTAACTTGTTTTTCTCTGAATAATTTATCACAGCAACAGAAATCAAACAAGGATAAGCATAATAGTCAGAGTCTATTATCCTTGTCTCCAAACAATTTCAGAGTTGTCTATGTTGACTGAAAAACTTCCAGACTTTGTGCTGACAGCTCCATTATATCTGATGCCACTCTGACTATATAACTTTATCCTCTCTAAAAAAAAAAAGAAAAAGAAAAAGTTTACACTTATCTATAGGGTAAAATGGCTACAAATACAAGTACATTATAGTTCTAATTCAGGGGGCTCTCATAACTACTTCAGCCAATCTGGAAGTAATCATGTCTGTTCTATAATATCTTGATACTGCTATGCCAAATTTAATTTCATTTGGGATTTATAAAAGATTTTTCAACAATTTTTTGTGCAGTGATGTTTTTACTGCATGAGTGTCTGTGTGAGGGTGTGGAACTGGAGTTACAGACAGTTGTAAGCTACCATGATGTTGGTGCTGGGAATGGAACTCAGCTCCTCTAGAAGAGAAGCCAGTGCCCTTCACTGCTGAACCACCTCTCCAACCCGGACAAAAAATTTTTAATGGCTTCTGGTATTGTTAGTTTGGTGTATGCTTGTGTGTCTGTGTGTGAGTCTGTGTGGGGGATGCAAGTGTTCATGGAGGCGGAAAGGCTTAGGTTTTCCTAGAGGTGAAGCTACATGAAGTTATGACCCTCTTGATTTTGATACTTGCTATTCAACTACAGTCCTCTGCAAGATCATTTAATTGCTAAGTGATCTCTCCAGAGTCCTTTTCAATAAGTCTTATCTTAAAAATTAAAAGAGTGGAGTTAGAGAGAAGACTTGGTAGTTAAGAGCACTTGCAGCTCTTGCAGGATACGTAAATTAAATTCCAAGCACACACATAGCAGCTCACAACTACCTGTAACTCCAGATCCAAGGGATTTGATGCCTTCTCCTGGACTCCATGGGCACCACACGTGCATGTGGTACACACACACACACACACACACACACACACACACACACGCCTCCCCACACCTGTGGATCATTGACTGATTTGGTCCATAAGCACAAAGGAAACAGTGACAACTAGCAGGAGAAGGGGGTGGTTCAGAATTCCTGGAAGCACATATCATGAATGATCACACCAGTACTGCTTAGGTCAGTAGGCAGATTGACTTTATTAAGGGGATTCAAGGCTTATACAGTTTGGGGGACTGGGGGTTGGGGACATCAAAGATGGGCAAAGGTCATTGGCTGGGGTCTTAGGATACCTGGCATACCTCATTAGCATGAAGAACCATTTCAGGAATCTCTGCTGCTGGGTGAGCAGGTTTTTGTAGAAAAAAATTGATCTATAAACTAATTAAAGCTATACGACATTCCTCATTTAGAAGTGTGGGAACTTAGAATCCCCTGGACAAGGTCAGAGAAGGAGAAAACATGCTGACAAGAAAATCTTCCATTTCTCACGAAGCTCAGTGGCTATCCAGTTATGGTGGACTTAACCTTAATTAGCAGAATTCTCTCTCTCTCTCTCTCTCTCTCTCTCTCTCTCTCTCTCTCTCTCCCTCTCTTTCTCGCTCTCTCTCTTTCTCTCTCTCCCCTATCTCTCTCTCACTCTTTCTCTCCTCTCTCTCATACACACACATACACACATGTAATGTGTTTAATTAATAAATCCTTGTTAAAAATTGAAAGAGGGGTATCCATTGGGACTGTGTTCCACACTCTGTAGTGTTATTGGTTGTACTTTACTGTAAGGGTCTCAATTTATTACAGAGAAGTTTCCTTGATGATGGGTGAAAACTACAGTTATTTGTGCATATAAGGACAAATGTTTGTGTATTGCTTTTAGTGGTTGTGCTGAAGTAGTGAATCAGTAGTTGTAAATTCTCCATAAATTACCATAACTTTGTTAGCACCGTGTGGTTAACTATGTATCCAGTACCAAGCATGGTATCCCTCTTTTTGAGAATATCTCAAGTCTAATTATAAAGTAGATATTTACTACCAAGGTGTATGAGCCACTACCACTCCCAGAGGGTTACTGTGCCATAATGGATGTTGATGTGGACAATACCAACAAATATTCTTGACTCTACTATAAAATTCAATCATTGAAGAAAAGCAAAATTAATCCATGCTACTAAACTTATGACTCCCTCTTGGGTATGTCAAATTACAAAAATATTCATGACAGGATAAACACTTTGATGTCTAAATCATGTATTACAGTGATGGTGATATTTCCTAACTTTCTTGAAGATGTGTATCCCATGTATCTCTATTGTCAGTTGGCAATGAAAGAATGAATAGTTTGAAATCTTAATACTACTAAAGAATTAAGAAAAAAACCTACATCACAAGAGACATTATTGAAAATAGGGCAGAAGTTGAGTAGATGATCACTGTAATTTAAACATGTCCTTCTGTCTCACAGCTTTAAGAAAGGACAACTTAAAACAACAAAATGCATGAGATAGAATCATCAGTCCTTCTCAACTGCAGAAATACCGGCATTGCTAGAAATGTAGTCTGCCCAATGGACACTTGATAAAATCCCTCAGAACCAACTCATCATGGCATGGAGAGAATGGCTACAATTGTTTGGGGGAATGTTTTCTAGGCTAGCAGGAGAGTGCAGTTCTGTTGTTTGAGATGACAAAAATCACATAAAAACTGAAAGGCTGATATTTTAGCAAGAACTCAGCCCAAGAGATTATTTAAACATCTCCATAATGATTTTGTAAAATTATATTTTTGCCTGAATTATAATTTTAATTTTTCTGTTGTTTTTGTTTTTGTATTTGTTTTTGTTTATTTTTACTTTCTGTAGTAGAGACACTCTCTACTCAAAATGGTTAAAATTCAGAGTCACTTTGTGTTGTCTACCTGTAATCCTTCTAGTTATGAAGAAAAGTTTGCAGGAACAGTGAAGTTCTACCTTACTCTCACTCAGGAATTTTACTTTTTCATCGCCTGCTATCCCCTGAAAGGTGGAAACCAGAAATGGTATGCTAAATCTGGATGTCATTATTGTATTATTCTGGGATATAGCTCTATGATAGAACACTTACTGAGTGTTTTTGAGACTCTATATTCAATCCCCAGAACCACAATCAAACACCTTGACTAATCACTATATTTGTTCTTAAACCCCATGGGCCATGCAAAGCATTCCTTCCCTTTGCATTCTTCTTCCTTAGAAAGTGTTAAGTATTCTTGCTATGACTAGTCACTAACAGGAACTTCAAATCATACACATGTTTACTTCTTTAGTGTATGCTAATTACACAAATAAAATGCGTGTATACAGTGAATTTCAACCAGACTCATCCACTATAACCAACCCACACTTGCCTACCCTCTCATAAACTACATTACCCTTAGTCCTCCTAAATAATATTTCTCTACCTTCATGTCTTTTTGTTTTCAAATCTAGATTCTTCATTGTGGGAAAATATTCAGTATTAACAAATGGTAAGGAGAAAAATAAATCTTGTGCATTGCTAGTTGGAATGGGCACTTACAACCACTATAGAAGTCAGTATGAAGATTTGTCAAAAAAATTAAACATATAATTACATTGTGGCTCCACTACATCACTCCTGTGTATACTCCTGAAGAAATCAATGTCAGCATAAGGGGAGATAGATAACTGTACATTCGTGTTGCCACAACACATATTGCAATCCTTCCACAGACTTAGATGGCAGTCCCTTCATCAATAGGCCAAAATTTTTACCTTCCTGCTCTTTCGTTATGAGATATGCATGCTGATGAGGTGGTGATTTAAAATCAGTTCAGAATAAAGACACCTGAACCTTGTGGAAATTACCTCATTGATACTGTTCTCAACCAGGTCAGCAGACAAAGCATGAGAAGTTCCTCCATAGCTCTAAATATGGCTCAAGGACCAGCTCCACCACCCCCATGTGGAAAGTATAACAATTCCCAGTACCCATTAGAAGTAAGACTCTCAATGCTTAAAGATTAACCAAATAGATTTATATATCAGCAAATACTCAATATACAAGATGCCCACATAATTAGAATTGTTAACCCAATTGCCTAACCTTGATATGAGTAACTACCTTAGACTGCTAGAGTCACACAGACACCCTTGGCCATCTTCTCTCCCTCTCTCCTTCTTTTTCCTCCTCATTCCTTCCTCCTCCCCACTCCTAGCTCTGCCTTTAAATGCTACTGAGAAAATACAGTAAGCCCAGCATCATTTAATTATATCCTTTCTCTGAAATAGAAAGGTTATAAAACAGTACAACATAAATCACTCTTGCCCTTCACAACATTACCATCTGTATGGGAAATGGGTCAATTAAGAGTAAACTTGCTTCTCTTCTAAAAGACCTGGTAGAAGAAAAGGACAAATAAGAAAAGTCAATGCATATTCAACTATCACAAGAGTGTATCAGATTCAGCAAGCCAATAGTTAATTACACCTACTCTAAGAATATAGATGCTCTTGAAATTATACCTCCCTTGTCAGATATTGGAGTATTAAGGAATTAGTTTTTTACACAACTTTATTGCCACTGATTTACCAACCACTCAAAAGTACACTTTAAATTTTGCTAATTTTTTATTCCTTGAGACCATGAAGACAAAGCAGAGAACTCTTTCTTTAATTATTAATTTATTTATTCACTTTACATCTTAATATTATCACCCCTCTCCTCCCAATTCCCCCCTCATTCAGCTCTTTCCCCCACTTCCCCTTCCCTTTCTCCTCTGAGAAGGGGATGGCCCACTTAGGGTATCACCCCAACCTGGCACATCAAGTCTCTGCAGGACTAGGGACATCCTCTCCCACTGAGGCCATACTCGGTGTCCCAGTTAGAATAACAGAATCCAGAGGCAGTCAACAGATTCATGGACAGCCCCCCACTCCAATTGTTGAGAGACCGGATTGAAGACCAAGCTTCATATCTGCTACACATGTGGGTAGGAGGGGCCTAGGTCCAGTCCATACTCACTCTTTGGTTGGTGGTTCAGTCTCAAGCAGGAAATTCTTTTTATTCTTTATTTTTTTATTAATCATTCCATTCATTTACATCACAGATGATATCCCACTTTCTGGTTACCCCTCCACAAAACCCTGTCCCACATCCACCCTCCCCTTTGCCTCTGTGAGAGTGCTCCCACCCACCCACCCTCTTCTGACTCATCGCTCCAGTATCTCATTACACTGGAGCATCAAACCTCCAAAGAACCAAGGGCCTCCCAAACAGAGAATTCTTTAGGAAGCTATTTGTACATTAGCCATCAGTCTATCTCCTTCTCTATCCACTACAAGAGTGACGTAATGTGACTGATAAACACACTTTCACAAACACCAAAAGAACAAAGCAGCAACAGAAAGCAAGTGTATAGAAAAAGAAGAGTTAATTTTCTGGAAAAGTTTGTATCTTTAATTAAACATAAAGGAAAGATGTAATGTGTTTCTTTAAAGTAAATTTTGTTGCACATGTTTGAGGTTCACAATAGTATGTATGGTATAGGATACATATGGGTAATCAAATGATCACATTGGAGTGAATCAATATGCCCATCATTTCCAGGTACCTTTTGGGTGTTTGACAAGAACAGCTAAAATCACTTATTTAACAAAAATCCATTGTACACTACAGTTTAATTAAATAGAGTGTTGGCATTATACAATATAACTTTGAATATATTGCTACAGCATATTACTCCAGTTTGAACAAACTTTAGCAACTTACATTCTAAGTACAGTCAATCACTATGTATACATATATATACATGGACACATGGGTACGCCAGGATCGGCTCACACAGAAATGAGATGAAGCTTGTCTCTTTATTTCAAACATTGCTCTGTGCACCTACTCACCCAAGTATTCATTTTCTAATGTTTACCTAAACCAAGTTACTGGGGTGCACAATACATGTTTATCACATATAATAAATATGAATTTTAAGTAGTTATTATGGAGCAATTAACAATATGTTCTAAACTTCCTGAGTCATTTTGGGTCTTTTATACCTTAATATCTTTATGGGGCTTTTTTATTCACAAACAATGTGACAAATCCTCTTGTGGAATGTCTCACATAGCAAAAGGGTGCCACTCCAGCCCTGGAGGCAGGTTTGAAGACAGGCTGCAGGTGTCTGGGGAGCAGTGTGTACTTGTTGTGCAGAAGTAGATGGCTGAGTCTCTAGGCTGAGTGGCTGTGATATGCAGGGAAAGGTGTTTGGTTTTCTTATCAAATAAAAGGGTGAGTCTTTGGGTCTGCTTTCTTTCCATATTTGAATGGATGTCAATGATGAACCGAGGATGCTTCCCAGGCTCTTGTTTATACCAAGGGAAGTAGACAGCGGCACTGTCTGTGTAGGAGCAGTTGATGAGAGCACTGGCTCCCTCCTGGACACTCAGGGAGGAAGGGTGCTGTTGTACCTGCTCACCTTGGCTCTCCCCTATGCAGAAAGACGGAAAGAAAAGTCAAATCATTAACCTTACTTATATGTTTCCTATAGTAAGGAGAGAAAACCTGAATAAAGCCATTCTTCTGAACATCTAAGAACCAGCCATTGACATACTCTATCCCCACGTACCCTGCTCACCCGGTGCCCATTCTCAACTCACAGTCCATCTGCAGCCAGAGGAAAATAAATAAAGCATGAATAGCTGTCTTCATTGTACTTCCTATTCAAATCAATTGTAGATGTTCAGTCTGTAGCCAGCTGAGCCACTTGCAAGTTCAGATTGGCCCTTGTTGTTATAAGAATCATACATGCTGAGTTATTGGCCCAGCCAATAAGAAAAAAGCCTGCTCATTCAGAATTCATAGAGATGGTCGGCTATGCATCAACTGAGATGCACTGCCACCCTGTGGTCATATGTCTAACTGCTGAAATCTAGTTAGCTTCCATCCTAAGGAGATCTTAGCCCACCTTTTCGATCCTTACTCCTCAAAGAATAACTGTGCTCACATAGACTGAGCACCAGCCTATCCAGGTGAGTGTCTTACCTTTCTATTCACCCATGTGAGTACCACATTCTCAGACCTAGCTGTGTCAAGTAGCCTGTGAACCGGTATAACCAGGTAAGTGCTTCAGATCCCAACGAGCCTACGGCATCTCCATACTCTCAGGCCTAACTGTGGTTACTCTACCTGTAAACCAGCCCACCCAGTTGAGAGACACAGATCTCAATCCACTCACATTCTTCCCAACACTCCCAGAAAGCATGCAGCCTTGAGTCCAAGTGGGTAAGTTCCCTAGAACCTCCCTGTGCCATCCCCACACTTTCATGCATAGCTAAGCTTGAACAGCTTTTGCACCAGTACAGAGACCCAGACCTGGGTCATAATCACACACACTCTTGATTGTCACTGAATTAGAATCACTCTCATCCCTACAATCAATAAGAAGTATCTGTATCAGAAAGACTGACCTACCAACTCTTAGAAGCTGATATGAAACCAACAAGCTTGAGAAACAACAAGAACAGAAACAAAATTCTGTACAAAAGAGGCAGGCTACAATATCAGACACAATGAAAGAAATGGACATGCCTACATTATATCATAAACCACAACAAATAGGAAAGGTCAAGTCAACTCCCACTCCCACAAAACCCATCAGTTCTATAGAAATGTTTTCCAGTAAGAATTACCTAGATGTACACCAGGGCACAGAAGCAGATAGTCCTATATTAATATTCCACAAAATAGACATTAAACAAAAATTAATCATAAGAGATAAGAAGGGACACTTTATTTTAATCAAGGGAACAATTAACTAAGAAGACATTCCATCCTAACTATATAGGCTCCACACTCAGGGGCATGCAATTTTATATTAAAAAAATCTATATTGGATTCAAAAACATATTAACATATTAACATCAATTCTGTAATAATAGGTGATTTCAACACCCCTTCTTTCTCCAATATACAGATCATGTGAACAAAAAGGTAAAGAGATAAACATTAGAATTGAATGAAATCACACATCAAGCAAGCCTAGCAGTGTTTACAGAATATTCCGCACAAACACCAAAGAATAAATATTCTGTTCAGTAATACATGGAAGGCTCTCTAAAATAGACCATATTCTGAGACAGAAAATGAATCTTGACAAATTCAGAAAAACTGAAATAATTCTGTGCATCCTTTCTGACTACAATATAAAATCAGTAGCAAACGCATCTCTAGTAGTTACACAAACTCCTGAAGATTAAATTACCCATTTCTGAATAATGAATAGATCAAAGGAGAAATTTTTTAAAGTCTGTAATGAAATTAAAATGGCATCTCTCTCTGTCTGTCTCTGTCTGTCTCTGTCTCTGTCTCTGTCTCTGTCTCTGTCTCTGTCTCTCTCTCTCCCTCTCTCTCTTGCTCTCTTCTAAGATACATTAAAATCAGTCTAGAAGAGAACTTTATAGCTCCAAGTACTTACGTTTTAAATAGAAATTTTCAAATAAAAATAAATGATTTAAAGATAGAATTCAAAAATTTGGAAAAATAAGAACAAATGAAACAGAAATCCAATAGATGGGACAAAGTAACAAAAATCAAAGCAGAAATCAATGAAGAAGAGTTAAAAAATAAAAATTAATAAGTTGAAGAGTTGGTTATTTCAGAATACAAAGAAGATTGCAAAAACTTTGATACAATTAATCAAAAGAAGGAAATAAGACACATATTAACAGAATCAGAGATAAGCAGATGCCAAAGAAATTCAGAATGTTGTAAGAGAATACTTTAAAAACCTGTACTGCAGAAAACTAAAAAATATGAAGGAAATGAACTAATTCATAAATTCATATAAGTAACTAAAGTTAAATCATAAATACATCAACTTAAACAGACCAAAATAAATAAAGAAATTGAAACAGTGATTAAAAGTCTTCCAACAAAAAAAGCTCAAGCCCAGATGGATTTACTATAAAATTCTACCAGACTTCCAAAATAAAACCAAACTTCCCAAATGACACAGAAAGTACAAACAGAAGAAACACTTCTAAACTTCTTATTTATATCCAGCATTACTCTACTAACAAAACCAGGGAAAGGCTAAACAAAGACACAGATTTGCAGGACAATATCCCTCATAAACATGCATGGAAAAATCATAACTATAAATAAAAATCTTCAATAAATATTAAGTCAAATACTGGCATATATAAAAAAAGAACATTCACCAATATCAAGTTGGCTTTACCCTAGACATGCAGAGGTGGTCTAACATTCATAAGACAATGTGTAAAATAAATCATATAAAAGGACTTAAACACAAAAGTTATATGATCATACCAACAGATGTAACAAGATTCTTTGACAAAAATCTAATAAATTTTCATAATAAAAGTCCTGAGAACGTAGAACTGAGTAACCATACCTTAACAAAATTACAGCTATATATAATTTTGACCAACATCATCCTAATTGGAGAAAACTCAAAGCAATCCATTAAAATCAGGAATGAGTTAAGACTGCCCACTGTTGCCAATACAGTGCCTGAAACACTAGCTAGTGAAGTGGGAATTTCTGACTTCATTGGTGACTCAGTTGTGTCCTGCGATGTTTTGCTGGAGTGAATGCTTGAGAGAGTGTGTGATGTTTGAAAAGAGTGTAAGTATAACTCAACAGTCCATGGATGACCCCTCTGGCATTGGTTCAGCTTGCCAAGCTTTGCTGGTCTTTAATGGGCCTGCTGACACTGGTCTTCGCTGATGACACTCTTACATTTGTTCACCTTGCTTTCTTTGCTGATTATCACTTGTGATTTCACAGAGATAAATGCACCAAAGAACTTCTGGTGGTATTCTGACTGCTTCTTGCTGCTTCCACAGACTCATGCTGATTGGCAGAGCCTTGCGGTTTCTTCTGGACCTAGCCACTGCTACTGATTTGTATTTGGTATTTTTCAAATTGACTGGACTGCCACTGCTGATTGATGTTTTGCTAGTGGACTGGGCTTCTGACACCCCAAAAAACTATTCGAAACAGGCTTACAGCCCCCGTTTCCTATTAACCTTTCTTTTCCCCTACCTCTGGTGGGTGGTGGGCTAGAAGGGAGGTTAAAACATTAAAGAACCATAATTAAAGTAGGTTTCAAAAAATCTAAGTCTACAAGCTAGTGCAATAAGTAAGAGAAGAAAATTAAATGAATAAAAATGGGAAAATAAGTCAAAGTATCTGTATTTTCTGATAATACATTATTATATATAAGAGATCCCAAAAGTTCTGTGATATAACACTGAGAAATGATCAATAATTTCAGAAAAGCAGCAGAATATAAAATCAACTTGAGAAAAACTTTCAATATGCCAATAACAAAAATGCTGAGAAAGAGATCATGGACACACTCATTTACAACAGTCTTATATAAAAGATAATAATAATAAAACATCTTGAAATAAACTAAACATGCAGGAAAAGACTTCTACAATAAAAGCTTTAGATCTTTAAACAAAGAGATTAAGGAAGACACAGAAAATCAAAAGACTTCCTAGGGTTATCAACTGGTATATAGAATATTGTGAAAGTGATCATTTTGCCAAAGACTATTTACAGACTAGTGCTATCTCAATAAAAAATCTTCTCGTTTTTCCCAAAAATAAGAAAATCCTAAGAGTCTTTGGTCCAGTGAAGGCTGGACGCCCCAGTGTGGAGGAAATCATGAGTGAGGAGGTAGGAGTGGGAGGGTGGGTGGGGGCATATCCTCATAAAGCAGGAGAAGGAGGGATGAGAGATGGGATTCCTGGGGGGGGGGGGAAATGGGGAAAGGGGATTACATATGAAATGTAAATAAAATATCCAATAAAAAAAATCCTAAAATTGATATGAAACCATCAAAAGCCCAAGATAACTAAAGCAATCCTAAGAAAGTAAAGAACAATGCTCCAAAAGCTATACCTTATTTAAAGCTATTTTATAGATCTATAGTAATAAAAATAACAACATGGCACTTGCACATAAACAGACATGTAGGTCAATGGAACAAACAAACATGAATATAAACAACCACAGCCATCTGGTAGTTGATGAGGATGCCAAAACACACACTGGAAAAAGATAGCACCTTCAAGAAATGGTACTAAAAAACCTGGGCGTCACATATGGAAATGTCTATCACTCTGCTTAAATACTAACTCCAGAAAGGTCAATGACCTCAATGTGAGACCTGAAACTGAAGGAAACATAAGCAGTACCTACCTGCATGACATAGATTAGGAAAAAACTTTATGAATCGAGTTCCATTTGCCCCAAAATTAAGACTAATGATTGGTATCTAGACCTCACAAAGCTTCCTTGTCACTACAGAACACATCCAGTCCTTATTAGGTGGTGGCCATGCAGCATCTGCACAGAACAGAATATGAGTGCTCACTGTTGGAACTCTACTGTGGCAAGACCCATGAAAACCCCTTCTCACTTGGCAAGGTCCTGTGGTAGATTTGATTACCACTATGCTTATTACCTAGATGTGTGAGTTACAAGCTCACTTTGCTTTTGCTATAATATTTATACTCATAGCAATATTTAGTTTCATTTTGTCAGTCACAGGCAAGGCAGGGATCATGGAGGTTTGTGGATTATTCTGTTTTTCTCAGTACTCTTTTAAGGGGAAAAACCCTCCTCATCTCTCTCTGCCTTTATCAATCCTTCAGATGTGACCATTAATCCTCAGTATTTTGCGACATGCAATCATGTCCCTAAAGAAACAGCTACAGTCTGAGTAAGCCTCTGGCAGTTGTGGAGAGCAGTGGGTCCTGCTTGCATAACTGTTCTGAGGAAGCTGTGTCTGATCAACAGAGACTTAAAATGAAGAAGCTGTATCTGATCAATAGAGACTTTAAAATGGTTCTTAGAAAGATGATTTCAGGAATTGATAGAATTGATATCAGAATTGATAGCATATCAGGAAAGTTTGCTTAGCACAATGACCATGTCTCTATTTGCAATTTTAAAAGTATCGTGACAGAGGGGTGCTATTTGATGTCGGGAGTTATACCCTCAAATGTTTAATCAGTCTTTCACCTCGCATAACTATATAATCACACTTGCTACCAGCTGTTTATGTGCTCATGTCTGTAGGACATGCCTGACTACACATTTGTTTTTACTTGCTGAAATTGTTCTTTGTAGTGCAAAATAAAGTTATAGAGTAATTAACCCAGCAGGGAAGAGGAATGGAAAGTATTGGGGGCTTGTAATGACAGAGTTTTTATAATGCTGATGTTATATAATGATTTCTTTTAATAAAATAACTAATGATGTCACTGCTTAGGCAAGCAGGATTATGATTGAATAAATAAAGGCAGCTCTAGCTATTTGGGGCCAGTCACTTGAAATTCAACAGGTGGTCAGTGTCTTCACTTTCACCAACACCACATATCTGTCTTCAGGTTCCAGACCCTGCCAGAGCTGAACTCCGGCCCTTACTACATACTTTGGACATAGCTTGGAGGAATGAGATACAACTGATCTATAAATCTATTTCCTGAGACCGGGGTCTCATAGAATCTAAATAAATTCAGAAAGCTGCCAAGGGCAAAAGGCAGTCAATAGTCCTATCTAGCTGTCACACCTATAAATGACAACAGTGACCAGCAGCCCAAATCTTCAATAGTGGCACTTGTATCTTGGAGGTAACCAACAACCATTGAATTGGACTTTTATCCAACCTAATGGGAAGAGATTTACTCCTGCTATTGCCAACTTAACCAACCACCCATGGCTGAAGAGAGAGGTCATGAACTCTAAATAAGAACCTACCATTGCCATTTTCCTAAACCAGTACAGTCCCTAACTGCAGTCTAAATACTTATCTTTATGTTCACAGATAAGGTTACCCCTTCTGTGAAGGTTCTTTTCACAGCAGCCAGAGACCATAAAAAGAAAAACACTACTAGCCATGCTGCAGAGAACAACTGACCACAGTGTGCCTAGCCTCAGCTGATATATGGACAGCACAAACCCTACCAAGAACATTGCAGAAAGACTGAACAAGGTGAGAACACACTCAGATAGCATCAAGTTAGTGTGCAGTGGAACCTTTCTGCATGGCCTCTTGGCTTTTGCTTGCTTTGGGAGGAGCTAACAACACAGTTCATCTCACTGAGTTAACACAAGTTTTGTTATGACACCTAGACTGGCCTCTGACTTGTGATTTCCCAAATGCTGACATTACAGGCTAGCACTACCAGGACCAGTGTGAGTTCATTTCAGTTCTGACAACTTCTCCCTTATCTCTGAACAATAATCTCTGAAGACATTGCTGATGCATATAAGAACTCTCAGAGACTGTAATATTTTGCACAAGAGCTGAAAAAACTGAAACCACACAAAATCCCAGCATAGAGAAGGGGAAGTGCACATAAAGTCTCACCTCTAACTGAGAAGCCTTTTGCCATTAATAAATGATGGGAGAACAAAATCAGTTTTCTCCAGCGGAGTGACAGTCGGAATATCCCCACATTCCAGGGTAGGCTTCAAGTTCAGAATTACTTGACCAACGGGAATACTTTTGTGTGTGCTGTTGCTGTTGTTGTGTGCTTTAGTGGGTTTTGTCTTTAGAGAGTTGTTTTGTCTTCACGGGTTTTTTTGGGTTTGAGTGTTAGTTGAAAGAATGTTGAGTTGGGCATGAGGTGGAAAGGACCTGGGACAGTATGAGGGAGAAGAAAGACTAGAATTAAACATACTGTATTAAGTTAAAAAATAAAACAATTGTAATAAAAAGTAAGCGGCATTTCTGTTAGCGAATCTTGGGATTTGATGCGGTGGTACATTATTCCGCTGACTCTTCTGCTTCATCCTGTACAACTACTCACTGGTGTATAAATGTTATCCTCTGTTGGACCATGAAAGGCAGCCTGATTTCTGGTTGAGCTAGGTTTGAAACCCTGGTGATCCAGCAAGTAACCCCACAGGGTTCCCTGTAAGGGACAGTAGGTGTTTGCCACGCTCCCAGATTCTAAGCTCCTGACACGAGCCACAGACCTCCCTCCATAGCCTTTCAGTCACATAGGACAATGCCCACTAGCCCCTCCACAGGTAGAGGGCATGACTACAGGCCACAGAGCCTCAAGACAGATCTCTATAATAATGAGGTACCTAAAGGCCAAAGGGGCGTAGTTAATTAAACATTCCTTCCCAGCTCCTCCTCCTTACAAAAAGTATTTAACCTCAGACCCACCCTGAGGAAACTGGGGTATAGTTTTCATCTATTTTCCGCCATGACAATAAATATCTTAAGACCATGGACTGTTTTCTTCTTTAGGGTCCACCATGGAGAAGAGTGGAGCAGGTCTTCATCCACAGAGCTGCCACCTAATCTCCCACAGAACTCTCTGCGTTCCCAGCCTCGAAGACCACCAACCCAACCCAAGCAAGCAAGCCGAGCTAGCCATAACCCAGCCAAGTGAGCCATCACTACCAAGAACTCTCCTCCCTGCAGGACAACGAGAGCTTTTCTCCCTCTCCCCTTCCGCTGCAGGCAAATCCAGCCCTATGCCCCCACTTCATTCTCAGCCCTTCCACAGCCCCCCAGCAGTGCCTGGGGGCCTAAGGGCCTGAGAACCAGCCAGTTCCTGATTGCCTTTTGGCCTGGGGACCCTCAAGCCAAGAGCTCCGGCTCCCTGCGGGACCTCAGACTATGCTCCTGCACCCCTAGAGCTGAGCCCTGCAGCTTCACATAGCCCGATGTCCGATGAGCACAGTCAAATTCTGGAGCCTCTGTCCCTACAAGAGGCCTTAGCCTCACATTAACCCATGTACCTTACAACCCAACAATCCTCTAGCAACTTTCTTTTCAAGTTGTACAACTGGATGACGTCAGATGCTCTTTAGAAATGTAAAACACATAAACTCTTACAGCTATGATGTGCACTGTGGGAATATCAGCAGATGACTAGTGAATTAGTTGCAGACACATGCTTTATTAAATCTAGGTTTGATGATTGTAGAGGAACAATTTTTTCTAAATGAGTTAGCTACTCATAGACCTGAGTTTTTTGTAAGTCTTTGTAGTGAACTTACATAGTAGCCATTAAATACTTCCTCAAACTTTATTTTGTAAATTGTGGAGATCTGAGAAAGTAAAAGTGGCTTTATGATTTGTGTCTTAGTTACTATTTATGGCTATGAAGATATACCATAACCAAAGCAACTTATAAAAAAATTAAATTGGAACTTGCCTAGAGATTTAGAGGGTTAGTTCATGATCACCATGGCCAGGAATATGGCAGCAAGCAGTATGGTGCTGGGAATTTTTTCCATCCTGATCACCAGGCATCAGGCAGAGAAAGAGACACTGGGCCTGGTGTGGGCTTTTTAAACCTCAAAGCCCTCTTCCAGTGACATACATCAAACACTTTGTCCAACAAATCCACACATCTTCCAATGTTTCCCAAACAGTTCATCAATGAAAGATAAAGCATGCAAATACATGAGCAGTGGGGGCAACTTTCATTCAAACCACCATAATTTGTATGTAATTCAGAATTTTTATCATTGAATCTTCAATTACAAAGAAAATTAATTTACATGAACTCAAAGCAGTTAGAATAGCATCCACAAGACCTACATGAACTCAAGCTACACAGACTTCCATGGGAAAGATGAGCAGCTCTGTCCCTAACAAAGGAGATACTGGCATCTGATAGCTACTAGGAAAAGACAATCTGTTTTCTTTAGAGTTATGGCCCAGTTATGGCCTCAACAGCACTTGAGTAAGGCCACATCCAAGAGGTATGGACAGCACACACTGTACTTGAAGGTTCTCTTTTTCCCCCAAAGTCAAAGAACGAGAAAATGGATGAGTAAGAAGGAGGAGGGGTAGACCTGGTAAGAACTGGTAGAGAAGTAAACACGATCAGAGCACAGTGTATGAAATTCTCAAAGAACTAATAACAGTATCGTTCACCTACATAAAGATCTGCAGTTGACTGGAACATTGAGTCATCTCTCTTCTGTTTGATGAACAAATGTCTCTTTAAAGCCTTTTGCAGAACATTAATTTAAGAGCAGTTGCCAGGCAGTGGTGGTGCACGCCTTTAATCCCAGCACTTGGGAGGCAGAGGCAGGTGGATTTCTGAGTTCGAGGCCAGCCTGGTCTACAGAGTGAGTTTCAGGACAGCCAGGACTACACAGAGAAACCCTGTCTCGGAAAAAGAAAGAAAGAAAGAAAGAAAGAAAGAAAGAAAGAAAGAAAGAAAGAAAGAAAGAGAGAGAGAGAGAGAGAGAGAGAGAGAGAGAGAGAGAGAGAGAGAGAGAAAGAAAGAAAGAAAGAAAGAAAGAGAGAAAGAAGAAAAAAGAGGGAAAAAAGAGCAGTTAACACTGTGCCAATGGATCTGACAGTACTTTGAACTTTGTTGTCTTTCTCAGATGTTCCAATAGTCTTCATAAGAATTTGTCCCAGAGAATGGGAATCTGTGAGAGAAAAGGTACGATGAAGTGAAACAGCAACCCTGAACAGTCTAGTGCTAGCAGAGATGGCAGGGACGCAGCATAAACTTGGAACCCCACAGCTGTGCAAACGCTGCTACAGACGCTCGCTGTGGCAGGAACTGTAGCTGCACACCCAGCTGCAGTTTGTGGCCAGGCTGCAGGCTTGCTGGGAGCACTGTGCCTCAGCAGCACAGAGGTAGGTGCCTGAGTCCTTCAGCTGGGCATCCCTGATGTGCAGGGTGCTGGAGCGCTCCTTAGAGTTGAATGTCGACTTTAACCTTCCAATCTCCTTTGTTCCTTGAGCCAGGTAAAACAGACTGATGAGGCTGCCCCTGGGATTCTGTCGGAACCACTGCACACTCCTCATGGTGGTAGAAAAATTGCATCTCAGAGCAGAAGGGGTTCCCTCATGGAGACTCAGGGCTGAAGGACTCTGCTCCACCTCATCTCCTCTCACCCCTGCTCAGAGAAAAAAATAAAAGACAAACCATATAAAAAACAATCATTCGGCACTTTCAACCCCTGTTCAATAGCCCAGGAGACACCCATGAGGTCAGCTTTGTCTTCTGCCCCTCCTCCTGGTCCCTCTGGAGCATCCCTAACACCATGTGGGAGAGCCACAACTTACAGCAAAGCCACACCCACAGCAGCCGCAGCACAATTTCCAGGCTCATGGATCCTGACAAACTGCTGAGGTACCTTCACCCCAGCTCCAGGAAATGTGTAGCTTATTTCCAACAGGCAGCAGACTCTTTATTTCTCTCACTTACCAGGCACCAATAAAATCTGAGCTCTTTCATCTTGATGGAAAACCACACCCACAGCAGCCCAGTGAGGCTTCACAATAACTGCTCCCCTAGCTGTGTGAATAGAAACCATGCAGGGAAGCAAAAGGCCAAGGCACCGACAGCATGAAGACTGAAGAGAGGGTGGGTGAATGGGTGGGTGGGTTGGTTAGTTGGTTGGTTGGTTGGCTGGCTGGCTGGCTGGCTGGCTGGCTGGCTGGCTGGCTGGCTGGCTGGTTGGTTGGTTGGTTGATCAGTCAGTTGATTTGAAAGCTGAGCCACTTCTTCAATTCCATAATTTGAAAGGATTTGAGAAAGAAGTTGTATGAAAATTCTTATGAAAGAAAATTCTTTGATAAAATGCAATGTGTGCTGAAGAGTACATAAAGTTTCTTAAAATCAACAGATCACCATCTCCAAAGAAAATGTTTCCTAGAAAACATTCACTTGTCAAAACAAACAGGCTATGCACACAACATTCACTCTGACTTGTCCCCTACCTCTGCGTTTCTTCACTAGTCCTTTCCCTGAACCCTGCAGGTGCACACAATGATGGTCAAGTTCCATGGTCTCTGTATTTCTTCCTCCATGTTTGGTCCCTATTACTTTTCCTCCTCTCAACTGTTTTCTCTTGTTTCTGCTAGTCTGAGAGAAGATAGTTAAAACTTTGGCTATCACTGGTTTTATAATAATTTCTGGGTCAGTGAATGTTGAGAATTTTCATCATAAAATTTAAAAATTGAAGCCATGCAGTAGAGATGTTTTCTATTGAGCTTCAGTCCTCATGTTGACCAGCAAAATTCTATTTCCATATGCCTCCCACAGAATAGTCCTCACAGTGGATGTCTGGGCTCCTCAAGTTTTATAGTTCTACAGACTAGCAAAGCTAACAGACAAAAATAAACTTAGCTGTCTGTGACCTGATAGATTCACATGCTCTCAATTATTGTTGTTGTTGTTGTTATTATTATTATTATTTTATTACTACTATTTATTATTATTATTATTATTTAATTTTTTTTACAGTCCAGTCATTATCCCCCTTCTGGTTCCCCTTCTGACTGTTCCTCATGCCATACCTTCTGCCCTGTCTTCTTTTTTTTGTTGTTAAAAAATAAACAAACAAAAAACTATGTGTCCTTTGATCTCATTCCCTACTTGAGGTCAGGCCCCTGTTGAGACAGACACACCCACAAATCCCCTCCTTTTCACAGCCGGCTGGGTGGAGATGGTGCAGCTTGATTCCTATGGTGTTCCCAGCTCCACATTCTGCAGAGTCCTTGTCTATCTCATAGCCCAGGAGAGAAGGAAAGGATGTGGTACTGGGACTAGGTGGTCTAGAGTTCCACTTTCATTGGTGGTCCTTGCCTTGCAAGCAGAACCCACATATTCATATACAGGCCTCCTCCCCAGGCCCAGCATAGGTTGAAGGGCAGGGTTGTGAAGAAGTCAGAAGTGGCTGGGAAAGTCTTGGGCAAGTGTGTCATGGTCCTGGATACACTGCAAGATGTACATTTTATCCATAGCTTGGATCTGTTGCTGCTTCTGTGGTCCGGCCCCAATTGTCGTCAAACAGCTTCAGGGCGTCCTGGTTGGTCTCCGGAGGTCTGGGGTGGGGCGGAGGGGGAACACCTTTTTGCCTGAACTGAAAAGCCCTGCATCAGGGTCTACCTCCTCATCAAAGCTGATGAGCCAAAGTGAAGGCTTGGGCCTCATGACCACTTCTGAGTGTTTCTTGGACTTCTTGGAGGTCATGATGCCCAGGGGGTCGAGCACCTCTTTCACCATCTCCTCCTCTTCCTCCTCCTCTTCTTCTTCCTCTTCCTCTTCTTTCTCCTCCTCCTCCTCTTCCTCCTCCTCCTCCTCCAAGGACTTCTCCACATCCTTACTGTTCAGGCCTAATGTGGGCGGCTGTACTTAATCCTGTTTCTCAAACAAGTCAAAAGCCTCATCACTGTCCCCTGGCTGGCTGGCTGTGTCATCCAAGAGAGGGATCTCGAGTGGCAAGACCTGTAGCCCCTGGGGATCTGGTGTCTAAGAATTCTAGCAGCTCTGGGCTGCCTGCCAACTGGGCATCCTTGGAGACATAGCGTAGAATCTCATCAAACATGGCTCCCCTTTCCGGGACAAACAAGGCCTTCCTAGGCAGGGGGGAGGCGGGGAGGCTGGCTGCTGGGTAACCATTGTACAGTTTCTGGTAAAACTCCTCGATCTCCCCGTATTTTTTGGAGACCAAGAACTGGACGACATCTTCAGGCTAGTGCTTGGTTGACCTGAACATAGCCAACCGGGTCACCACCAGGATCTGGTACTCTATGTGGCCAGACATCATCTTACCTCCCGGTACAGTCAGATGAAGGCCTGTGTGCGCATTCTGAACTTGCCTTATCCAGACACAGAGTTCTCCAGAAGTGGTCCCTAGACAGTATAAGCATCACTCTAGAACCTGGAGGTGACAAGCACCGCAGAGGACTGCATGTTGGCTGCAGGCTGACAGAGCGTCTGCCCTGTCTTAACTACTCAACCCTTTAGGCACTTCAGAAAGTCATTTCTCGGAAGCCTGCAGTGCCCCCTAGTGGTCCAACACGGTTAGCAAAGGTGACTTCTGGCCATCTAATTCCACAAATCACAGAAAAGCAACCTTCACTCCTTTAGTTAGTTCCTTTAAGGAAAAGCAAGATGATCAGAAGACATGATTGTCTAGATGGAGTGATGGTTTAAGGCGAGCCACTTTAAAAGTGATCCATCATGGAGATTAAACTTCTAAGTTAGCTAATGGATCTTATTATGTGCTACTTCGTAGGTTTCTGTAATTCAGTTCAAAATAAATCCAAAAGCATTGACTAAAGTTTTACTGAAAGTGAATAGTAAGAACACATAAAAGAACAGGAGACACTGGTTTGCAGTTTAATGAAGAAGCCTAAAACACACAGATCTGAATAAAGCAAACAGGACCAGAGAAGAACATAAGCTGAGAGCCTGTGTGTTCCCAGGAACAGGAGAAACACCTGCTTGCAGATAGTCAGACTCTAAAGGAGGCAGGCATGTCTTCCCACATTCACACTTTATGGAAATAATTGAAAATAATAGATTTGAATTATCATGATAGCTTTTAAGACTTGTTAGTGTCTATATTAGAAAATGCATAAAAATATGAACTACCAAAATAATAAAACATTGCATCAAGGCTAAAGTCCCCTACTGGTCTTCCTATCAGATCTGGTCCTTTCACCACTCATAACCAAACTGTCTTCATCTTCTTAATTTGAGAGTCATACTGTTGATAGTTTTGTTGTAGATTTATAATCATCAGCAAAATACACTGAAATTATATAAAATTTATAGTAGTCTTTAGTGTGTATTTATGGGAAGTGATACATTGTATGCAGACCTTTTATAAAGAGCAAATGACTATACATAAGCCTAACAAGAACAGCAACAATAGACATGCCAAAGAGGATGGAGGAAGGACACTAGGCCTCATCCCTGCAGGAAGATCTACAGCTGCTCCTGTTTCCTATAAACTTGTTTGGTGACGTTGCTTTGCTGAACCATTTGCAGTTCTTTTCCTTTTCCCATATTGTTTCAAGGGTTTGCTGGGGTTCTGTGTCAGATGTGGCTGTCTCTCTCCTGAGTCTAATTTAACTATCTTTTCTTTTCATAGAGTAGACACTTTTCTGTATTCAGGAGGAGGAGCCTGACTTTCTTCCTCCTCCCTAATAAAGTATTCCATTATAACCTTTCTAAAAGGTGGCTTAGTTGTCATGAATTGCCTTCATTTGTATTGCTATTAAAATACCTGAACTTCTTCATCAAATCTGAAAGATGACTCTGTTGTGCCTAGCATTCCTGGTTCATAATTATATAATTTCAGAACCTGAAATATTTAATCCCATGCTCTGTATGGTCTTGTCTCTTAGTGATGCTCTCAAAGATTGCTTTTATTTGATGCCAATTTCTCTCACTTCAAGTTTTCCCATTTGATTCTTTCTCAAAATTTCAATCTCCTTTCTGAATTTCTCCTCCATATTTTGGTCTTTTTGCCCCTGGTTTGACTGTTTCATTCACTTTGGAAACAATATTGTGGTGACATTGATAGATTTCTTATTGCATGATCTACTTGTTTGAACTTTCTCTATCATTAATTTTTAAAATGAATCTGAGTTCTTTCTCAGACATTTCATCTACATAGTTTTGGACTCCCTCAGAGGGGAGATAGTAGGTGTGGATTGGTCATGGGTGGTGCCTGTATTACAGTCTTTGCTTCTTTACTGTGTTTTACATATGTTAAAGGAGTTTGTCTTTCAGGACTGAATTTTTCTATTAGTCTATTTGGATATTTTGTTTTCAGTAATTCTTCCCAGAGAGATATCTGCATGAGGTTTAAGTATGAGTGTAATGAAACTTGGTGTTAATTGTCAAAATGAGTCAGTAAGGTGAGCCCATCTTAGCAATGTGCTAAAAGAACCAAGGGTGGGGCTACATCAAGACCCAAGGCAACCAGATATAGTTGAAACTTTGGTTACTTAGCTTTATGGGCTGTCTGGAGACAGCACACCAAATATCAGACCCTCTAAGGATTCTACAGGATCTGGGGGCTGTGTTAGAACCATAAGCACAAAATAACCTCTGGGATTACACAAGAATATGTTTCCAGCTATGCTGTAACTACTAAAGCCTTAGAAATTAGAACCCACACTAGCCTTAGAGACCACTAGAAACAAATTCCTAGTCTCTCAAAGGACCTTGAGCACACTGGATCTGAAGATCAGACACAGTACTGACCTCTGAGGACACTGGGACCAGAGGCCTTGTTACACAAAGCTCTCCAGTCACACAGAAACCTAATTACACAGTGTTCTCTGGTTCCATAAAAGCACTGGAATATCCTTCTTATGGTAAGTTCTACTAAACAGAATGAAATAATTATCACTTCTGACCTGTTTTGATTTGAGGTCTGTTTTATCAAATATTAGAACAGCAACATATGCTTGGTTTTGTTTTTGGTTTTGGAGGGGTTTTTTGTTTTGTTTTTTGTTTTTTGTGTTTTTGTCCCATTTCTTTGAAACATTTTTTCCATTCTTTCCCCTTTAGGGGTGACTATAATTGACCTTGAGAGTTTTGGTGGTGACAAACACATGGATCCTATTGTTTAATACAATCCACTGGTCTGTATATTTTTAAGGAATAGTTGAGTTGATTAATATTCAAAGGTTTTATCAGAAAGTATGAATTATATATGTCATTTTGTTAGGTTTGTAATGTTTTATATTTTCCTATTAATTTACTCAGCTACTATTATAGTGTGGTTTATTCCATTCCTCAACCTCTACTTGTGTTTATCTTTCTCTTCAGGTTAAATAATTCATTCTAGTCTCCTTTGTAGAGCTGAATTCATAATCATAAATTCCTTTAGATTGCTTATTTTACAGAAAGGTTTTCTTTCTCAGTCTATTATAGCACATATATTATTCCAAGCTCTCCTGGCTTTAAAAACTTCTGTTGAGAAACCCATTATTATTCTGAAGGTTCTCACTTTATATGTGACTTGGTTTTCTTTCGGATTTTACTGTTTTCTTTTTCTATATATTTAGTGTTTAAACTATAACAGAGCATAAGAAGCTTCTTTTCTGTTTTTGTCTATTTCTGCTCTAAAAACCTCTTCTACACGGCCAGAGTCTATTTCCCTAAGCTGACAAATTTTCTGCAATAATTTTATTGAAAATAGTTTCTATGCCTTTAGTATGGAACTCTTCTCCTTATTCTATGCCCGTAATTCATGATCATCTTTTCCTGGTTCCTTAAAGAATATTCGTGCCAGGCGGTGGTGGTGCACGCCTTTAATCCCAGCACTTGGGAGGCAGAGGCAGGTGGATTTCTGAGTTCGAGGCCAGCCTGGTCTACAGAGTGAGTTCCAGGACAGCCAGGGCTACACAGAGAAACCCTGTCTCGAAAAAAAAAAAAAAAAAGAATATTCGTGTATTTTAAAACATGTATCTTCATTTCAATTCTTCACTTTCTCTTCAGGTTCTGATATTCTGTCCTCCTCATGAACCACAGTACTAGTGATTTCCACTGAGTTTTATGTGTCATATTGATTTTTTAATTTCCAGAATTTCAGATTGGCGTTCCTCAGTAATTTTACTTCTTTATTGGATTCAAATTCCACAGGTAGCATTGAATTTTTTACTCCACTAAGTTGTCTTTCTTCTGCTGGAATTCCTCCAAGGGGATTTTTCATTTCCTTTTTTTTTTAGTCAAACGGTGATTTTTACTTTTTTCACACTGGCGCTTCTGCCCTGGTTTTAAATGAAGGAAGGAAGGAAAAAAGAAAGAAAATGTCATGATTAAATGATTCCTAATGAAATAACGATATCCTGCGATCAGAGAAACTTCCTCCTTCAGCATATGGAGACAAATATAGAGACCCACAATCAGACATTACACAGTGAATGAGAGACCTTGGAATGCTCGGTCCTAAATAGGAAGTATCCATCCTTCAGAGTTCAAAAATCCCCATGGGAATTTAAGAGCCAGAAGGGATGGAGAAAACCAAGAGACAAGGCCCTCCAATGAGCACACAGAGCAGCATGCACAGGGCTTGCATAGGTCTGTACCAGCTCTTTGAGTAGGTAGTATGGCTTCCACTTTATATGACATTCCTGAGTATAAGAATGAGTGGATCTCTGACTCTTGTGCCTTCTCTTGGTCTCTTTTCCTTTTTTTAGTCTGTCTTGTCCCATTTCAACGTAATAGACTTTGTTTTATCTTATTATATGTTGTTATATTTTTTGATGTGTGAATAACTGATGGATGTAAATCTAACACTAGGGTAAAGGTTAACAACAGAATTGTCATTCATACCCACTGGAAGAGGAAAAATCAGTACTCGCCAATAAAATGATACTGGGTATATCAACCACTCCAGAGATCTCATGTTCAATAGTATTTGATCAATAAATATTGTAATACACATGGTGTGGGGTGTGTGTGTGTGTGTGTGTGTGTGTGTGTGTGTGTGTTACGTATGTGTGCTTTTATTTAGTCACAGTTTGGATGGAGTGTTTGGGGGTGATTTTTAGAAAACAATAAGTTGTTTTCTAGGCTTCAAATATTTTGTTATATTGTGAATTTGTTTTGTCTTTTGCTTTTGCTTTTGCTTTGTTTTGTTTTTCTTTTTGAATGATTTGTTTTCTAGGTTTTGTTGTTGTATTGGGGTTTGG
>JANHMN010000001.1:197207454-197256512 GCA_030674055.1 Rhabdomys pumilio | reverse complement strand
ACGAGAGGGAGAGGGAGAGGGAGAGGGAGAGGGAGAGGGAGAGGGAGAGGGAGAGGGAGAGGGAGAGGGAGGGAGAGGGAGAGGGAGCAAAGAGAGGCTAGACTGTATAACCTCAAAGCCTCCCTGAGTTTTGTAATTGCTCCAGCAAGACTCTCTTAATGAGGACATTTATCATTCAACCCATAACATTAAATGTAAAACATACTTTAAAAAAAAAAAGTAGTTTAACTACAGATACCCTTCATTAGTAGACAACGATTTCTCCCAGAAGACATGAGCTATTAATTGAAAAATCTCAGTACCAGATGGTAGATACCTCCTTAAAGTTATGGGTCAAGAAAGAACTAAAGAACCCCCTCCATAAAAACATGGGCTATTACCATTTCTCTTGGTTGTCCACTGTGCTGGTTTGCTTTATATTGCTACAATAAACAGCATGGCTAAAAACAACTTTGGGAGGAAAGAGTTTATTTTATTTATAGCTTAAAGTCCATCCTGAAGAGGTTTCAGGACAGGAACTCAAGACAGAAACATGGAAGCAGGAATTCAGCTACAGGCCATGCAGGATATTACTTACTGACTTGCTCACTGTGGCCCACTTGGCTAGCTTTTTTATAGGACTCAAGACCACCTTCCCAAGGTTGGTACCAGCCAAAGTGGGTTGAGCCCTCCAAAAATCAATCATTAATCAAGAAAATGCCCCCACGAAATGGCCTATGGGGTAATCTGGTGAAGGCATTATCTGAATTGTAGTTACTCTTCCCAGATGACTGCAGTTTGTATAAAGGTGACAAAAAACAATAATAACCATCATGCCCACCATATCTTCATAGGAAGATACCGTTGCTGAAGACACGATACACTTTGGTTGCAGAGCAGAAAGAAATCAAGCTGGAACTGGCTTGATAACTTCCTTCCTGCTATGAAGGTTGCTGGGAAAGAAGACATCTGTTAGTATGTAAGTATGACCCAACAGTGAACTTTGAATGTTAAAATATCAACTTGCCAGTAAAAAGTGTCCACGGTACAACAGTGCCATGAAGATTTGGGGATAAGCAACAATTTTCTAACTATATTTGAGACTTGCTTCTCAACAGAATTCCTGCCTGTTATTTTAAACCTGGTCATAGCCCCAAGGGGTGGGTAATCTACTACTTTTGTTTAACTAAATGAACATGTCAGACTTCCTTCTAAATATTTATGTTTACATTCATAAATTGGTGCCGCTCTTAGCCTTGACAAAAGCACCTCCTGCAATAGACAGAAATTAATAGAGGTACCAATAGCTGGTCAAAGTGCTGAGAGTTCTCATCCCTAAATATGATATCTATATCAACTGCTGCCCAAGGCACAGGGAACATCCAAGAGGAGGGAGCAGAAAGTGTATAAGAGCCAGAGGACGTGGGAAAGTGCTATGAAGTACTGTCTTCTGGACATGACCTGGCCATTGCTCTTGTGAAATCACTGAATTTATGGTCACCTGCACAAGATCTAGTCAACATCAGTCACTGTTCCAGCAGACAGCACTAATTGGCAGAGAAGGTAACCAAAGAAAAGGAGGAGACATGAAGATAGTAGGAAAATGTGTTAGGCATTGGGAATGGGGGGCAAAAATGGGGAATGAAATGGGTTAATATACATTGTACACGTGCTTGCAATTATCAAAAGATTTTTAAAATAGTATATAGTAAGTGTCTGGCAAGTTAAGACACACCTTTAATTCCAACACTTGGGAGACAAAGGCATATGGATCTCTCTAAGTTCGAGGCCAGTACGTCTACATAGCAAGTTCTAGGCCAAAGATGGCTACATAGTGAGACTTTGTCTCAAAGCGCAAATAAATAAACAAAAGTAAAACCAAGATAGCCCCAAATGTAGTTATCCTGAGCTTTATACAGCTGTCATTGTCATGTAATACACAGTAGTCTATAATTTATTGTACTTTAGTCATCTGGCCTTCAAAATAGAATAAAAGGAATGCTTAACAGAAATAGCTTTAAAGAATAAAAGATGGCTAAGGTTTAAAGAGCATTGGCTGCTCTTTCAGAAGACCCAAGTCTGAGTCCCAGAGCCCACATGGCATCTTACGACCATCTGTGACTCCAGTTCCAAAGGATCCTATGCCTTATTCTGGCCTAAACCAGCACTAGGCACACAAGTAACAGGCATGTGCAGGCAAAATACCCATACACATAAAATAATAAAAGTTTACATTCTAAAAAAGAAATTCATTCTAGGCAAAAAGTTTCTTCAAAATGTCTCAGGTCCAATTGAAGCTAACTTTCTGGGTATTTTAGAATGTTCATATACTTAAAATACCAAGTGGAAGAGTCTATTTCAAACAGTTTTTAAAGTTGCTCCTCCTGTCCTCAGTCTCAGGTTTGTGTGCAGGCAGCAGGTGTCAGGGGAGCACTGTGTACTGGCTGCACAGAAGTACGTGGCTGAGTCCCCAAGACGAGAAGCAGTGATGTTCAGAGAGAGAATTTTGTCTTTCTTATTCAGTAAGACAGTGAATTCTTGTTCTTCTTTTCTGTCCACATTTGAAATAACACTCATAAGCAACTGGAGACCTGTCTCCGGCTCTTGCTTGTACCAGAAGAAGTAAGCAGTGGCACTGTCTGTGTAGGTGCAGGTGATAACGGCGCTGTCTCCCTCCTGGACACTCAGGTGAGAAGGGCGCTGCTCCACCTGCTCTCCTCTGCTCACACCTGTGCAAAAGGAAACAGCAGGAGACCATCAGGCTGCCATTCTCCAGACACTGCTTTCCTTCCTATGGTGATTTCAGGCAATCTGGACAAGGCCAGTCTGCTCCACAGACTGATAATGAACATTGACCAACACCTGTTTCCCCAAAGCTCTCACTCACAGTTCAGCTGCAGCCACAAGCACAGGAACAAAGGTCCAGTCACTGTCTTCATTGCTCTCCCTCCAGACTGTAGCCTTCTGAGAGACAGAATGCTTCTGTGATCAGCTCGCCTCCTCTGTCCTCCACAGCACAGAGGGTTTCTTCTTCAGCTGTCTGCGCAGAGTGTTGCTTACTGCGGGCTGCTAAAAGCAAGTCTGTGAGTTTGCAGGAGTGGAGATGCTCTGCCCCCTTGTGGACAGCTCCGTCCTGCTGCAGCAGCTGCTCCAGTCCTCTTTGATCCTGTACCTCCAGGACATGCAGACCCACGTAAGTCAGTGAAGTAAGTTTCAAGTGCGTCTAATATCAAAATAGGCGTCGTGTAACAGAGAGCAAACATAGTGAAAAGATTTGTACAGAACTGCATTGCGTGTTCTCTGCACCCTGCCAAGATTTTTCAGGAAAGCTGGGAGTTTCCCATGCTTACCAAACAACAGGGTTAACCTGTTTGAAATCAGGGAACTGGTATCATTTAGCCTGCTAAGCAAATGAAAGTAAAAGTCTTCTTCCTCATCCTTCTACTTGTAGATTGTAACAATAACAACCAGCTGGGTATCAGATCATCTTTACTCAGCTCTCACAGAGAAAAACACCACCTATGGAAAGAACGTTAGCACAAATATTGGACAAAGGGACAGAGATTCACAAAGTATGTCATACATGTAATATTGCAGGCTTTGCTCCTTCAATTTCTGGTGTTTTCCCAATCCCATTAAATAGGCAGTGTTGTGGAATATCCTTTAATAAAAGTGGCTAAGTTACTGTGCTGGTTAGATTTTTGTCAACATAACACACGCCATAGTCATTTGAGGAGAGAAAACTTCAATTGAGAAAATACCTCTATCAGACTGTCATGTCCGCAAATCATGTGGCATTGTCTTGATGTAGGAGAGCCCAGCTCACTGTGGGTGGTGCCACCACGTGGCAGGTAGTTGTGGGTTGTATAATAAATCAAGTTGTGCAAGCCATGAGGAGAAAACCAGTAAGAACTCCCACATGGTCTCTGAATCAGGTCCTGCCATGAGCTCCCGCAACGAAGGACTACATATGACCTTGAACTTGAGCTGAAATAAACGTTTTCCTCCCATGACTAGCTTCTGGTCATGCCATTTATCACAGCAATGGAACACAAATACAGTTGCAAGTGTTAATAACAATAGCTCCCTCCAACCAGAAAGTTAGCCTCTAGAATGTGATGAGGAAACCAACATGATTTTGAAATCATTCCTCTTGAAGAACGGATTTTCTAAGTCTAGTAGTTTGAACAAAACATCTCTGAATAGCCTGAAGCATCTGAATGCTTGATCTCTGGTTGGTGGCTATATGGGAGACTTATGGGGGAGGGGGTGACTTTTCTGAAGGAAGTATGTCCCTGCTGGCAGGCTTTGGGGTTTCAAAATATTATGAGGATCTCAAAAAAAAAGGGGGACACAGTTTATAACCAATTTAAAGTCTTTATTACTGCCATCTGGGACTATTCTCGGGTGTTCGGATCCGAAGTATACCATGGAGTGTCTAGAACACAGGGTTTTTGAAAGCAAAAACCATGTCCTGGCATCTTGCTCAGCAGCTACAAGGGGGTTTGTCAGAAGTAAGCAGTTTAACATAAGCTAAGTAGTTATCTGAAGGGGGATTTGTGCAATCAGGTAATTTAACAGATAAGTCAGCTAGGGCATTTTGATATTGAGTTCCTAGAATAGAGCTAGATAATTTCCACAGGATTCTCCATCAAGGAGATCCAATTCTAGTTAAACCTGAAATAGTCTCAGCAAGAATGCAAGGTGTAGGAAGCTCTGTAGCCTTGCCATCTCACAAAAATCCATCTAACATCCCCGGTTTGTCCTCTGCTTCCTGTGTAGGGTTCAAGATGTGAACTCTCAGCTTCCATTTCAACTGCCTACTGCCTGGTACCTCCATTCTGCCAACATGGAACCCTCTGAACTGTAAGCTCCAAAGGAACTCTTCCTTCTATACATTACCTTGGCCATGGTGTTTTATCACAGTAATAGAGAAGTCATTAATGAACTGAGATTATGGATATGTGACTTACTTTTTTATAAAGATGACATAAAATTTTTAGGCTAAGGATTGATAGGCTACAAACAAATATATGTTTCTTCCAGCAGTGTGTTGTGGTGTGTGTGTGTGTGTGTGTGTGTGTGTGTGTGTGTGTATGTGAAAGCAGGTGGTTTGTCCTTAAATGTGATTAACTAAACAATAGTCTGTGAAGGTCTATTACAAAGATTCCCCTACTGATGGCTGGTTCTCTACCAATTCAGAATCCAAACCTAAAACCATAGTCCTATTTTTGCTGAGGTTTCAAAAATGCTACTTCAGTGTCCTTTCAGCGTGTTGGTTCACAGGAGACTAAACACGAGGGTGAGTATTCTTATAAACAAAGAGACCTCTCTGAAATGTGCACTGGACAATGGCTGTTTAGCTGGAAATCTTCTACCAAGATTTATAAGTTTTCTACTTGGTTCTGAAGTTTTCTGTATATTTTTCCTGTTGTTGCTAGTAACCGAAAACATGTTAGACAGATTCTTAGAAGTGACACTCTAGGGAAAATGAGGCAGAGAAACAGACAGATGCCATCTCAACAGGCTGAGATTGCTGTATGGAACTGTGAGGGGCCTCAACCTTTCTGAGGGATGAAGGTTGAATACATTTAGATGAGTTGGGGGACAGATATACATACATGCATACATACATGCATGCATACATGCAGGCACACATACATGCATGCATACATGCAGGCATACATACATGCATGCATACATACATGCAGGCATACATGCACACATACCAGGAAGTTACATCTATCTTTTGTGGTTTGATTGGAAGCAGAGTGGGTTGTCTTTGATGCCAGGAAGTATTATTTTCTGCAGGTGGAATGAAACGTTCAAGCCGGGGTCAAACATTTTTATGGCTAGGGGCTATTGCCCAGTACAGCCAGACTTAATTCCTCATGACCTGAGGCTATACACTAAAAGTATATTTGATTTATAAAAATAATAATAGTAACTGCTTTCATTTTCTGAGCTTTTCGGAATATGCCCAGTTAAAGCAAAAAAAAATTGTTATGAACAAAAATAATATCTAAATACAAAGATGATAATGTTCTACAATGGAAGGGATGGAGTAGTGAACTTGAATTCCTTAACATTTCGTTACACACAAAGTCCTAGGCATTCAGGAAGTCACTGTATCTATTGATATATACAATAGTAACCAGAGCAACCACAAAAATCAAAGCAAATCAGAAAGTAGAAGATACTAAAATATTCTCAACTTTCTCAAAATCTTCTCTAAGTATGTATGTATGGCAGAGACAGAAGTACAAAGCATACATGACATGGTATGCAACAAAGATGACTCTTTCTCTGCATAGGGAGTAGGTTTGGTTAATGTGTAATCCACATTGTGTGACATTTGTCAGGAAGCCTCTGCCCCTACTTCCCGGGCAGCAGGGGTTGTATATGCCCTTGTGCTCTGGGCTTAAAAATTGCTTACATAGGAAGCCTGGGTTCTCTAAGATTTTCAAAATTTTTAAAAAGTTTGTATACAATAAGAAGAACAGAGTTAGAAGGGCCTGAGAATTAGGGTTAGAGACATTGAAAGTCTCTATTTTGTTACTTCCTGTTGAATTGTGACCTCCCTAGGTGTAAGAATGCAGTGTTAAAAATCCAGCTGCTGCCGGCGGTGGTGGCACACGCCTTTAATCCCAGCACTTGGGAGGCAGAGGCAGGCGATTTCTGAGTTTGAGGCCAGCTTGGTCTACAGAGTACACAGAGAAACCCTATCTGGGGGGTTGGGGGGGGACCCAGCTGCTGCTAAAACCACAATACATACCCATTGGCCTGTTGCTATGTATTGTAATGTTAAGTGCAGGCCCCCAAGACCTGGTTGCCCCAGAGACAAGTCCCAAGTGATGCTATGAGACCTTATCCTCAAGTTATTTCTGATTTGTGAATACAGATGCCAACAACCAATAGCTGGACAGAAGAGACATAGGCGGGGTTTAGGGTTCTAGGCTTTGGGTCAGAGGAGAATTAGGAGGGGAGAAGAAGGTAGAGAGGGGAGAAAGCTGCCATGGGTTAGGTGAGTAATAAAATAATAGCCATGTAGGTTGATTAATTAGAGTCAAGAGCAGCCCAGACAAAACATGGCACATTATATAGTGGGATTATTGACTGGGAAATAGACATAATAAATAGAGGATAGATATCTGCCCAGCTCTTGTGCTGATTAAGGTTTGTTATAAATGTCAAAGTTGTGTGTATCTTTTATCCAGGAACTAAATAGTCAAAGGTGGGTTAGAAATTCTGGGTTGGGATTAAATATTTCTACAACACTTACCTGAAGCAGCTTTTCCTTCTGACACATACCAACAGGTACCCAACTGAAACATTGTTAGCGTGTCTGGACATAACAGAGTTCCAGGTACCAGGGTCTCCCACCTGGAGAAGTGAATTCATGTTAATGGCTACCCCCTGTCCCTTCTGCCTGGTTTACAGACCTTAGCTAAAGGTCTGTGCTGTAAAACCACCACCCTCAGAACTGTATAAGAAGTGACTCCCATTTTTGCCACACAGGCCCCAAATTACCCTCCTCATAGCCCCAGCTATGTTTCTGCTTCAACTGCTGGAGTCTGAACTCTTTCAGAGCCCCTCCATACAGTTGTGGATATGTCCTATCCATGAAGTTAATAACTCTTTCAGTAAACTGTCAGAAGCCATAATGGGACAAGCTAATACAGATGATCATCCTGAAATGCTTGCCTCGGATTATTATATAATCTGCGATGAGTGTGTCCCATTAGCAAGGCTGTGGTGGACGTGATTTTAGGAAAGATTCCTGATATTAATATGCTTTTCCCATTATATTATTATTATTATTATTATTATTATTGTTATTATTATTATACATATGCAACAATCACTAAGCAATAACACGCCCCTTTGGAGCAGATCTCTGCAGATCCATGAAGATGTACTGTCTTGTAGTGATACTATATAGACAAATAGATGACTTCTTAAGTCTTAATGATGATCCTATAAGAATTCCTAAAATTATATCAATGATTATTAAACTCTTTTATAACGTGACTGCTATTAAGTCCCTTAGGCATAGTCAAAACTGCAATGAGAACTCTGCCAGTCTTCTGAGTGTTATCAGTTAATTGCCCCTAGACTTTCTCCTGCTTAGAGCACATTCCAAGAGGTCATAAAACAATTAACCAAGGTCACTAAAGGGAATTCACAATTTATTATAGGTACCAGGACAGAAGAGAAAATATTGCCTGGGTTTATTTATAGTTTCAAACTTTCTGTGAACCTGTGGAGCTAGACAGGTAATGAATGTCTAGCTAGATAATTGCTCCTAATGGATATTCATGTAAACATTCTGTGTTGTAAACTTCTATTTCAATTTATGATTTGAATTTTGGTGTGAACTTGTGATGAACTTTGTAACATGTAATCATGTACTCTGAATGGTGTATAAATACTGAAGACAAAGACAAAGAAGTTAGAGTTAGTTAGTGAGTTAGAGTTAGTTAGTTAGTGAGTGAGTGAGAGTGTGAGTGAGTCAGTTAGTTAGTTAGGAGCCCGTCATCCTTTCCTTTCCCCCTGCCTAGAATTTTTCTCCCTTAAAATTTTTACTTTGTTAGAATCTTTTCTTCTTCCCCACTCAGGACTTTTTCACTCAGATAGCTGCATAGGATACCTTTTACACTTAAATAAATCTATAGCAACTTTTTAAAGTGTCTGTTCTTCTTGTGACCTCAGATTAGCAGATGTAACTTAGAGCCCAGCAGTTCCTGCTGAGATAGAACAAATTGCCTAATCCTCTGCCATTAGGCTGCAGGTGTTAATCACCCTAGCCTGCAGTCTCTTACCCTCAGAAGAAGATTTTAGAATAGCACAAGGCTATTTACTTAATCCCTTGCTGGTTTTAGGGCTGGGATGCAAGTGCCAGTTTCTGGCCACCTGCAGTCAGCTACAGTAGCCTAGGGCTACCTCAAGAAGAACCGGTGGGAGAAGGAGAAGAAAGAAGCAGCTGCGTCTCCCCTCTCACCCCAAGCCAGGGCTGCCCCCCCCCCCCGCCTCCGCCCCCCCCACAGTAAACACCTTAGTCCCCAACAATCCATCTATCTCAGTGTCCCTTAACACCCGCTGCCTATCTGAGACCTTTCTTTAGGTTAAGAGGTCTTACAGTTGGTGATGGTAGTCAGAAGATCTTTGGTTGAAGAGCTGGTATCTGAAGACATATTCTACCTGTACAATCATTTGGAGTTGGATTTGTTGAATTCTGAAAAAATAAACTTGTACATTTATTGAGAAGAGAGGTCTGAGAGTAAGCTGATGAATAAGGACCAAACAGGCACCATCAAAGGATCCAATTTTTGATCCAGTCTGAGTTTATTTTTATTCAGAGTAAGAGATATAATTCTATTTTATGCTTTTATAAGTCACTATCAAATTTGCCAGCACCTTTACTGAGTGGAGTGTCTTTTCTCCAAATATAGGTTTTAGCACCTTTGTCAAAAGTTAGGTACCAGCAAATGTACAGGTTTATTTTTCTGTTATTGGTCAGAAATCCATTGGTCAATGTATCTGTTTTGTGCGTGTACTATGCTGTCTTTGTTACTGTTGCTTGGCAATACAGTTTGGGATAGGTATTGCAAAACCTCTCACAGTGTCACTTCTGTTTCATATTGTTTTTGCTATTCCTGGTATTTTGTTTTTATAAGAATTTTAGGATTTTTTTTCCTGGTTCTGAGACAAATATTGCAATTTTTGATGAGGGTGCATTGAATCTGTTTATTTGTCTGGGTAATATACTCTTCACAATATAAATTCTATCAAACCAGGATCATATCTCTTTTCATTATCCAGTGTCTTCTTCAATTTATTTTGTCAGTCACAAAGTTCCTTTTGTTAAAATACTCCTCCTTGCTTTGATTTTTTTCAAGTTATTGTGAACATTATTCTAGTTTCTTCCTCAGTAAATTTGTTGTTCAAATATATAGGAGCCACTGGTTTTGCATATTGATCTTGTATCTTTCAAATTTACTGAAACTGTTTATCAGATGCAGTTTCCTAGTAGAGTCTATGAAGTCTTTTAAGTATAGAGTGTGCCATCTGCAAACAGTAATAGTGTAATTTTCATCTTTTATTAGATCCTCACTAAATTATAATCCTGTAGGAACATGAAATCCCAAGCTCTCATTCCAAAGCCCAGGGAGACTTCAGTTCTCAATGGAAACAAACCTTTCATGAGTGAAACAGAGTTGGAAGGTCAGGATCACCCCAGAGACTCTGTCCAAGCTTCATCTCCTCAGTTTATGCTGCATTTAGGTAATTCTCTGGAGCCTAGAAAGAGTATTTTTAAATATATTTGTCCTCATTTTATAAAATTGTTAATGCAAGAGTCAATTCAAAATCTAATAAAAAATTAACTTAATTTTTCATATTGAACTATACAGAATTTATTCCATTAATTCCTTTTTCAAAATCCTTACTACAATACTTGAAAAAAAAATGTGTTGAAACTTAAATGAAGTGAGGCATAAAATGCACTTTGTATTAGTTCTGTCTCCCATCAGATAATAATCAATGTTAATGCACTTTCTTTTCCCATTTCCCAAAAATCATGAAAAAAAAAACCAGAGAAAAAAAGCACAGAAAGAATTGCATGAACACACAAATGCACACACACACACATGCACACTTATATACTAAAATAAATAAATGAATAAACTTTAAAATATGAAAAAGGGAATTACAATGAATTACTTTATCTGATCTCATTAAGAAAAAAGAATGAATCTTAATTAATTAATTTTAATCAGATTTAAGGTAGTTATCCTTTCATCTAAAGCTGAAAATAATGAGGATAAACTTCTATGAACTCAAAGACAAGCTCTACATGGGCATGGTGCACACACTAAATTGCCATCTAGAAGATTATACTTATCCTCTGAATTAGTGCTACTGTCCACTTGACCAGAGAAGCTGTTTTTTTTTTTTCTCTTCCTTTCTTTTCTATGAGCATTGGTAACAGAGATCCAAAACTGACCAAAGAAGTGACAGCTGAACTCACCACCATGAGTGGGACATTGATATCACTCCCTCTCAGGCTCAGATGATAGCACAGAAGATGCAGTAAAAATAATCAAAGACCTTAGCAACAGTATGCAGTTTGCCGGGCACTATCTACTGGGCATGATGTGGCTGTGGGACTCTTCAACTCACAGCTGCTCTGATTATCTGCACAAGAATGGGGCCTGAAAACATCCTGCCATGGAGGGGAATTGATTCATGGGGCCCTACCCCTACCTGAGTATTTATAGGTAGTTGATGGCTGCTAGAAACAGTTTCTTCAATAATTCAGCCCCTGGTAAATTGTTCATGCTTCTGCAAATAACCTCATACTCATAATCCTGTAAGCAATCCTAATAAAAGACACTGAATCAAGAAAGAAGGAGAGAGAGACAGAGAGAGACAGAGAAAGAGACAGAGAGAGAGAGAGTAGAGGGGAGACTAGCTAGGAGCAAGAAGGGAATCAACAGGACAGATGGGGACAAGAGAATGAGCAAGAGCAAAACACATTATATACATGTATGGAGTGTCAAAATGAAACCCACTATTACAATTAGTATTGTCTTAGCTACTTTTCTGTTGTTGTAATGTGATTTCATGACCATGGCAACATATAAAAGAAAGGATTTAATTGGATGACAGGGCTTGACTACAGCTTCAGAGTCTATGACAGTCATGGTGGGAAGCATGGCAGCAGGCAGACAGAGTATGGCTCTGGAGCAGTCGCTGAAAATGTACATCTTATTCATAAGCAGGAGGCAGAAAGAAAGCTAAATAGTGCCTAACTTGAGTTTTTGAAACCTCAAAGCCCACCCCTAAGGACACACCTCCTCCAATAAAGCCACACCTACTTCAACAAGGCCATACCTCCTAATCCTTCTCATCCAGCTGAGAACTACTATGCCTGAGAACCAAGCATTCAAATATATGAGCCTATGGGGGCCATTCTCATTCAAACCAGCACAAGGATTGATAAAATTTTTACAAAACAAAACAAAACAAAACAAAAAAAAAAAAAAAACAAAAAAAACAAAAAAAAAAAAAACCTCTAAATTAGGAGTGGAGCTTGGGGTGGTGGTTGTAATTCCAGTACTTGAAAGGCAAAAGCAAAAGAATGGTCACAAGTTCAAGGCCAGCTCCATTTACATAGCAAGTTCTAGGCAAAAATAAAAATGGAGAGAAGCAGGGGTGGAGGGTGATGAAAACAGAAAATGAAGGAGAAGGATGAAGATATAATCAAGTCAGGCAGAAGGAACAGGCATAAGAGAAAAGATACAGAGAGAAAGAATTGAGAAGGGGAGGGAGGGAGGGAAGGAGGGAGGCAGGGAGGGAGGAAGAGTGGAAGGGAGAGAGAGGGAATAAGGGAGGAAGGAAAGGACAGAGAAAGAAAAGAGAGAGGCAAAAAGCATGGTCAAGAGGATATCCTGGGTGAGGAAACTCAGACCCAGAAACACAAACATATTATGCACTCACATATAAGTGGATATTAACTGTAAAGTAAAGGACAATCATACCACAAACCCCAGACCTAAAGAAGTAAAGTAACAAGGGAGGCTCAATGGGGGATGCATAGCTCTTCCTGAGGAGAAATAGAATATATACTTCAGATAGACTGGTGGTTGGTGGAGACAGGAACAGGAAAGATCAGGTTGTGGGAGTGAGGAGGGAGAGTATTGGGAGACAACTGAAGGCAATCTGGGGTGGGGATAGACACCTAGAACAATGGAAACTCCCAGGAAACTCTTAGGGTGACCCTAGTTAAGACTCCTAGTCATGGGGCATACAGAGCCTGAAATAGTCATCTCCTATCACCATGCAAGACTTCTAATGGAGGAATAGGGACCTCAACCCAGCTACAAAACCCTCAACCTACAATTTGTCCTGTCAGCATGATGTACTGGGGTAAGGGTGGCACAGCAGTTGTGGGAGTGGCTAAACAATAACTGGTCCAGCTTGAGATCCATGCTATGAGAAGGAGCCCTCCCATGACACTGCCTAGAGAACCAGAAACCAGAAGTCAAATGGCCCAAGGACCTAAGATAGAACCAAAACTTGCCAGACATAAAAAAGGAAAGAAAGAAATTATTCCTAATGATGTTGATATTCTACTATACTCATAGACAGGAGTCTGGCACAATCACCGTCAGAGAGGCTCCATCCAGCAACTGATGGAAACAGATGCTGAGACCTAGAGCCAAACATTAGGTAGAACTCAGTGAATCCCATGGAAGAAGAGGAAGAAGGATTGTAGGAGTCTGGTGGTGATGGACAAGAAAACCCACAGAATCCACAAATCTGGATTTATAGGGGCACACTGAGCCTGAGCTGACAATCAGATAGCCTGCATAGGTCTAACCTAGGCCCTCTGCAGATATGTTATGGTTCTGTAGCTTATGTTTATGTGGGACTCCTAACAGAGGGAGCAGGGACTGTTCCTCACACTTTTACC
Source organism: Rhabdomys pumilio (assembly GCA_030674055.1). Classification (NCBI taxonomy): domain Eukaryota; kingdom Metazoa; phylum Chordata; class Mammalia; order Rodentia; family Muridae; genus Rhabdomys; species Rhabdomys pumilio. The sequence goes on along the minus strand of JANHMN010000001.1, from coordinate 197,243,056 downwards.
TGCTTTGGGGACTTTTATCCTCCTACTGGGGACACCTCATCCGGGCTTCATATGAGGGGTAATGCCTAGTCTGATTGCAACTTCATATGCCATGTTTGGTAGATATCCCTTGGACACCTGTCTTTTTTCTGAGAGGAAATGGAGAAGTGGGTGGGGGGAGGGGTGGGAGGGGAAGGGGCTGGAAGGAGAGAAGGGAGGGGAAACTGTAGTCTGAATGTAATATTCAAGAAAATAAATTAATAAAAAAATCAAAAAATAAATCTCAGTTCATATATTGTTACATCATTATACATAATTAATATTCTCATATAATGTAGGTAAATTATAAAAATATAAATGCAAAATTATAAACTATGACTATCTGCTGGTATTGATATTTAAGTGAATTGTATTTGTCTATTTTTGAGATAGTTTTACTATGGCACTAAAGCTGTCCTCAAATTCATGATTCTGCGAAGTAGAAACTTACAGGTTCTTTGGAAAGTTGTTTGAACGGTGTTTTACCGGAGCAAACATGTGAAGGAACATTTAGTTAAAGTGGACACAGGTGTGAAAGGCTGAAGCAGGCACAGGAGAGAGAATGGTCTGCTAAAGCAAGCGCATGAAAGAACACATGATAAAGGATTCTTTGCTAATGACACAAATGTATTGGTTCACCTTACATTGTGTAGTTGAGCTACATTTGTTGAAACTCCAAAGAGAGAAACACACCAAAAAATTTCTGGTGGTATGATTGGATGCATCTGCTGAGGCAAAACAAAATTCGTGGTTTTGAGGTAAGGCATGTGGAGGACACGTGATGTTTAGAGGGTATAAATAGGACTCCATAGAGTGATGGAACCAGAACTTGGCTTGCTAATATAGCTAGCTGTGCAAGGCTTGTGAGTCTCATGGCTTCGCTGATCATCAGTACATCAAAGAACTTCTGATGTACCTGTTGGTCCCTCCTGCTGACTTGAGCAGGACTGAGACTGAGGCCTGGCTGTCTCTACTAGGTTGTGTCACCACTGATGCTAACCCAACTCTACCAAGCTGGACTTCTGGTGTATCTGTGAAGTGTTAGAGTGGATTGAGCTGCCACTGCCTGCTAAACTGTGAACTGAACTGCCAATTTCCAGACAACACAGATGGGAGTTGCTTCAAAGGACCTTTTTAAACAGGTCCACTTCCCCCAACCCCAACCCCTGTATCTTTTCTTTTTCACTATCTCTGGTGGTGGTGGGCTACAAGGGAGGTTAAAGCATTTAAGAACCATCGTTAGAAATTAAGTTACAATTCTTCTGCTTCTACCTCTCTAGTGCTGGGATTATAAGCATGCACACCACACACTGCTTCATTTTGCTTCCTGTATCCATCATTTTATCATAGTTCTCTAGGTTCCCCCTAAAATAACTATTGTAATAGTCTTGTGGTAGTGACCCCTATTGGTTCCTACTTTCTAGTGTTTATAGCCTGGGTGATCCCCTATGCCTCTGGGCTTTTTGTGATGCAAACACCCAATAGAATGCAGGGAGAGAGTCTTGGTACCTTAAGGGAGCAATCCTACTTTTGTGTTCTTGGGAATGTGAGCTGCCATGTGAGAATGCCAGCACCATCCTGGAGAAACCCAATAGTCATATGTTCTGACTTTTTATTTATTTTTGTTTTATGACAATGAGTTGGGGGGTTGCTGTATACATGCATGCTTCCCTTCCTATGGTTTGCTGGTGTGGGGTTATTATTTCCTATATTCTTGCGTGTAGTTACTCTCTTTGTGTTAGAGTTTTCCTTCTAGTATCCTCTGTAGGACTGGATTAATGGAAAGATATTGTTTAAATTTGGTTTTGTTGTAGAATATCTTGTTTTCTCTATCTATGGTGATTGAAAGATTTGCTGGGTATAGGAGTCTGGGCTGATATCTGTGATCTCTCAGAGATTGTAAGACTCTGCCCAGGCTCTCTGGCTTTTAAAGTCTCATTTAAGAAGTCCAGTCTACCTTTATATGTTACTTGGTCTTTGTCCCTTGTGACTTTTAATATTCTTTTCTTTGTTCTATACATCTAGTGTTTTGATTATTATGTGGCAGGAGGACTTTTTTTTCTGGTCCAATCTATTTGGTATTCTGCAAGCTTCTTGTATGTTTATAGGCATCTTTTTCTTTAGGTTAGGGAAATTTTCCTCTATTATTTTGCTGAAGATATTTTCTGGGTCTTAGAATTGGGAGTCTTCTTCTATTCCTATGATCCTTAGGTTTTGTCTTTTCATTGTGTCCCAAATTTCTTGGATATTTTGTGTTAGAAACTTTTTAGCTTTAGCATTTTTCATATCTTCTAAGCCTGAGATTCCCTCTTCAATTTTTTATATTCTGTTGGTGATGCCTGGGTCTATAGTTTGGGTTCTCTTTTCTAGGTTTTCCATCTCCAGGATTGCCTCAATTTGTGTTTTCTTTATTGCTTCTATTTCTGCTTTCAGGTCTTAAGCCGTTTTATTAATTTTCTTTGCCTGTTCGATTGTGTTTTCCTGTGTCTCTTTAAAGGATTTATTCATTTCCTCTTTAAAGGCCTCCCTCATCTTCATAAGTTTAGGTTTAAGGTCATTTTCCTTTTCTTCAGGTGTGTTAGGATATTCAGGCCTTGCTGTAGTAGGATAGCTGGGTTCTGATGGTGCTGTTTTTACCCTGGCTTTTGTTGATTGTTTCCTTATGCTGTCCTGTAGCCATTGGTTGTTCCTTGTGTTTGGAGGCCTGGTAGTCCCGAATGTCAGCAGGCCTCTGAGATTGCAGGTAAAGCTGGTTGACCCTGTTGGCAGAGGCCTCCAGGGATGCAAGCAGAGCTGTGGTCTGGGAAATGGAGGGCAAAGGGGCCAGAGAAAAACTGGCTGCTGCTGGATTTGCCTGGAGGGGCCAGCAGGCAGGAAATTGGTGGGGGGGGCGGCGGTTAAGAGTGTCTCACCTGGTGGTCCCTGGTGGCTGCAGGCCTCTGGGATTGTAGTTAGAGGTATGAACCTGGCAACAGGTCTCCAGGGATATGGGCAACGGCAGTCTTAAAAAGTGCTCTTAACCACTGAACCATTTCTCCAGCCCCTGCTCTCTTACTTTTTAAATTTAACACCATCTAAACTGATATGCCTATTTAAAATTGAATGGATTTAAACTAAGTAACAAAAAATTAAGTAGCAAAATGATGCATGCTTGCATCTTCTAAAAATGAAAATACAGTGGAACTTTGCAACGCAGTGTGTCTGTACTTCCACCTAGACGATGACTCCCACCCCACCACAGGATACTGCACAGGTGCAGAGCCAGCTGTATCACTGTGTGTCAGCCACAATGCAGTAATACACAGCAGTGTCTGTCAGGGAAACCCAGGGCAAGCTCAGAGTGCTGAGCTTCCTGTCAGCAGAGATAAACAGAGATGCCACTTCATTTGCCACATAGGCATTATATCCTTGAATAATATACTGTGGTCCCTGATGGGGGACCTGCCGGTACCAGTAGATGTACTCGTTTGTAGCAATGTTTGTGTGGCTGCAAGACACGTTCACTTCTTGTCCTTCATAGGAGTCCATGGAGAGGGGCTGGGTGGTCTTGGCAAGGCTCCAAGAGGCTGTGGGAGCAAACACATTCCTCATTCCTATCCTGAAACAAGATGATTAGAATCCCCCATGCAGTTTGCATAGCTGTTTCTCAGTCAAACCTACCCCTTAGTCTTGCTGCCAACCGTATACAGGTACCCAATTTACTTCCCGTTTGTGTTTCAGATCAAAACTATCCTTTTCTCTAATCGAAGAGATGCCAGGATCACAGGTACAGTGGTAGCAGCTACTTTCTCTCTCTCTCTCTTGCATTGATGTGAGTGATCAGTGACCATAAATACCTTTCTCACTTCCAACATATGCTTCACTTAAAGGCTGAGTAAAGGCCAGTGATGAATAACACCACAAAGCTTTCCTGGGCATCTTGGATAAAAGGCAGTTGGCCTGCCTAATTGAAAATTCCTGATCAGCATTCAAAAGCCCCAGTCCTAATTCCTCTTAGTCCAAAAAGAGCTCACCCAAGGTCAGAAGCACAGTCACCTTTGCCACCTGCCTCATATTCTCTTTGTAAGCACAGGTCCAGATTCCAGATCCTTTGGTGAGTCTGAGCTTAGACCAGAGTACAAACCAAGGAAAAAACTCAGAAGCCACTCCGGGCACCACTCTTGCTTTCCCTCATCTGGGTATGTTCCCCAGTGAACAGCCAATAGCAGGGCAGCAACTGCTAGGAGTGATATTTCTCTTCAAAATTCAAAGCCCCAAAGCAAAAGGAAGTAGAGGAGTAGGGGGTGGGGGCAGCCTCTGAAAGTAGCAGTCTGGGTTTCACTTTAAATGTTTAGTGCAGTCTAATCCATCAGAGGATCATAAAGCAACTACACAACAGACAGACTGACTCGTGCTCTTCTTTCCCCGTCCCTGTGGGACAGTTCCAGAGGGAGGTCAGCTACTGTAGACATCCAACACTCACAGACTCATAGACAGTCATATAACTAAGCAAAATCTTTATTATTTAGCACACTATGGCCTGAAATATGTTCCAGAAGATAAACCCTAATCTCATCCCAAAAAAGAACAGATGAAAGGTCTGAACTGGGACCTTCCGTCTCCTAATACATGGGTATCTTTTAAGGATCCCAAATCCACGTATTATCTACTTTCCAAATACTGTATCAAATAGGGAAGCACACCTCCCCCCCATGAGGCCACATTATCAGAGAGCTGGGATGCTTGGCATAATTCAGGGAGCCAGGAAGAATGTGAGACAACAAACTTCTTTCATTAGTGAGACTTAAACCCCCAAAAGGGAAACCCTATTAGAAAAATAATAGGAGAGAGAAGGGGGCATGGAATCACAGTTTTAAATATCTAAAATAGACACACAATCTGTTGCAATACCAAGTTTTCTGAAAGACAAGTTTCAATCCACCTAGGAAATATAACTTTTAACAAGTGAGAAAATAGAGAAATGGGCAGAGACGAGAATGCTAAAGCATTATATCACATGGAAGAACTGGGGTTTCTTCAGTAAAGAAGCACTGAAGAAAAGGTGAGCCCCCAAATAAATGCTTGGGGTTGTTACAGTAAACATAATAATATACAAAATAAATTAAATATTCTTTTACATTATATATTCCATATTGATTATTAAAATAATAAGTATAATAAATAAATATACAAAACTTAGAACATAAGCACAGTTTCCAAATAACCGTCCACTATGCTGTACCTTTCAGTTACATAGGGTCTCACACACATTCTAAGAACTCTGTCTACAAACAGTAGCAGTGAGTTTAACAGTCCAATAAACTAAAGGAAACACTTGTCTTCATTGCCCACGGGAAAAAAAAAACCTACAATTAGACTTAAGTTCATCGACTTCTGTTTTGAAATAAAACAATGGGCAAACCTAACAATTACAGCCTCCTCTTCTCTACTCAGGCTCTTAAAGAAATGTCCCTGGTACCAGAAACCGGGTGCACAGTTTGTGGTTAACACAGTTGCTTAGGTGTGAGGACCTAGTAAGAGAAACCAGGAGCTTCCTGACAACATCCCGTTTCTGTAATTGTTTCCTCTGCTGCTTCCACTATCCCTTCTGATCAGTCTTCCAACTCAGGCTCTGTGTTTTGACCTGTTAATTGGTTTGGGAGTGTTGCTGTGCTGTGCCTGTACGTTCTCATCTCAGCACGTGTCCAGGGGGTTTCAGTAGCGATTACAAGGTGATTAATCAGCCAGTTTTGCAAGTTTTCATTTTCTCAAACTGTATAAAGATCATCAGTCGATAAAGAACTTCATCTTAAGGCTTCCCAATTCCCTAGATAATTGATTTGATCATGTTTGACTTTTCATGACTCGGGTTTAGATAAAACAGTTGTAAAAATTCACAAGGTAGTATTCTGAGGTCCTTATTTCAACCATGATCTGAAAATACATCCAGATATTAAGAAAAAAACATTATATTAATGTAATTAATTAATGTGATGTAATTGACTATTGGTGACTAACAGGAACAAAGCTGCCCTCTTATTCTAGAGTTGAATGAAGCCTGGCTATTATAATTAGCGTTAAATTACTGAGATGACACCATTCTTTCTCTATAGATAGTGTTGTATGAATGTCCCTTTCAGGTTTCCTTATTAATATTCTAAACTCAGTAAAAATACTTCTAAGGATGAAATAAAATTGTTTAGGCTGTGTATGCCTTTGAGTTTAGATGTGTGCTTGTGCAAACTAAAAATGGCATGTCTTTTACCAAAAAGTATAAAGAAAGAACGAACCTAGGGGATGAGAGATCAACAATATGACTGACTTTTTATGTTCTTAAAAAAAAAGTTACCCCTGGATTTACATGTGAAAATGCAAGAGTATCAACACCTCATAAAAACGTTTGAATTAGAAATGAGAACAGATTATAACATGGAGGAAAATGTCCTCTTTATAAACATTGAAGATATTCACCCCTAAATAAAATAATAACAATGGCACATAATTCAAAAGCACAGACGTTCTAAATTCTTCCTAGGAAGTTTATGGGTTCTATCCTTAGCTCCTAGCACAGGTGAACATGACTCCTAAGTAGAAAGATGTCACATCCAGCACCACAACAGTGTCACAGTTTATTAGCAGAATAATGTAGAAACTGGTCAGGTAAGCAAATAGTACACAACACAGTGCACTGGAAATAAAATTGAGTAAGGCAAGATGAATAAGGTTCACAACACTGGCAAAGAGGCTAACTGGAAAACCCAGCTGTAAACATTTACACTTCCTATTACCCCAAATCCAAACAATCACACAAGCCATCCTCCAGTCTCTTTCAACATTCAAAGCCTCTCTAAAATATCCAAACATCTCTAAAATTCCAGTCTAAAATCTAACATCTCTCCAAAATTCCAAAGTCTTTCAACTGTGGGCTCCTATAATATCAAAAATAAATTAAATACCGTCTTACTCAGAGACGGAAGAATCAGGACACAGTCAATCAAATCAAAACAAAACCCAGATCCAACAGGGTAAAGCTCGATGTCACTCAGTCTTCTGGGTTCCAAAGGGCTCCATTTCTCCAGTTCTACTTTTAATCGCACACACACTTGTATCATAGGCTCAGGCCAGGTCTGTTCCACTGTCACTGCTGTCCTTGATGGCCATCTCATCGTAGTAGTATCTCCAAAATGCAAGGGTCTCTGCTGCAACTGGGCTGCAATTTAACCAGTAGCCTCTCCTGAGCTCTCTTCAGTGACCTAACCTTGTCACATGGTACAATACCTCAACTGTTCTCCATAACCCCTTCACACCTCCGAAATCAATACCACCTAGGCAACTATTACTGATTACTCAAGTTCAGTGGACAGCACAAGGTGCCCTGGCTCCCACTGGATGAGCTTCTGTGTGCTGATCCTAGAAAAATACTTTTCAGAAGACTTTTGCCCCAGTGGTGCTAGTCTCTTCTTAATCATTGCTCGTTCTTTATCTCAGTTGACCAGTATTGATTGTCCCACAAAGCAAAAATTGAACTTTAATGGTTCTTGCCTCGTGTTAATCACAACCAATTCTTCAGCTCAAGCTGATGAGCACAGATTCTTAATTCAAAGTATCGAATGGCCCCAGGTAGAGTTTTCAAGGCACTATAGAACATTGTCTGAAAGTTTGCAAGGCAAACCTCCTTCTACACAGCTCTCAGCATTTATATCTTTCAGGCTCCCACAGAACAGCCCATTGAGCTCTGATCACTCGATGGCTTTTTGAGCCGCAAGTTTAAACGCCACCACAATCCTCCTCAGAATGGACATGTCTGCCACAATAATACCCTATTGGATCTCTATTGTGACAAACCACCAGGATCGAAAGCAAGTTGGGAGTGAGAGTTTTATTTTTGCTTCCTGTTCTCCAGCACAGTCCATCATCAAAGAAAATCAGGAGAGAAACCTGGAGGCAGGAACTGAAGAAGAAATTATGGATCCTTGGCTACTCACCATGCAGATCAGGTTGGCCTTGAATTTATAGAAATCTGCAAGCCTCTGAATTTCCTCAGTATCTGTTATAATGTCTGCATTTTCATCTCTAATTTTATCGAATTATATTCTCTCTATCTCTCTTTTGGTTAATTTGACTAAAGGCTTATCAGTTACCTTTTAATTTTTTTCCAAGACAGGGTTTCTTTGTGTTGCCCTGGCTATCCTGAAACTCATTCTGTAGACCAGGCTAGCCTCTGCCTACCATGTGATTCTCCATTTGAAAGGATAATTCTTTATATTAAAACCCAGTACGTCTAAAACTGTATCTTTTTATTCATCCATTACTTTTCTCCTTTCCATACACATTCTGTAAGATTCTACTTCCAGCCTTAAACTTTTGTTCTTTTTCAAGTGCAAAGATACTACTTGTATCTTTGATCATCATTTCTTTCTTGTATTGATATATATTCTGAGGAAGTATGTAAAGCTTTTGTTTTTACTTTGCCTTATTTTATTATTTACTCATTTGGTTTTGGTGCTTGGGACTGACTGCATCCATGTTAAACACATGAGGCTCTGCCACTGAGCTGCATTCCCCAGCCCCTATTTATTTACATATAAATCTCTAACCTGATGTGGCTCGGAATGTAGTCATCCATGTGTGCACTGCCCAGTCCTAAGAGAATGATTCCCGTTGCTAACCCCCAGAATTGCAACTCCATTACAATTTCCTGAGAAATGCTACTAAAGCATTTATCACCTAAAAATCAGCAAGTTGAAAACATATTGCAGTTTATTATAATTCATACAAAAAATGTCATAATGTTCCTTACTAACGTTTCTAATAACTCAAGAGCACAAAGTAAGCTAGTGGTTTCCTGAGAGGCAAACTCGACTTTCTTTACTTAGAATATCTTGTCATTCAACAAGCCAAATTCTAACTTAAATTTTGACACAAACAACTATGTCCTTCTGACTTTCAATGTCCACATTTATTGCCACCATTCACCTAGATTTAAGATCTTGGCCTTGCTCCAGCCTCTCTCCTATCTGTTCTACACAGCAGACTAAAAGCACTCAGCCTCTGAACGTGTAAAGGGGACTTCATGATGTTGACACAATTCCAACAGTGGACAAAGGCAGCTTAGAACAGCTTCTGGAGCTGATCAGCCTCCCTAAAGGAAAGGCACTTTTACTTTTTTCCTCCAGAAGTATATGCTAAAACAACACATTTAAATTCTACAAAGATCTAATATGCTATTCTTTCATGTTTAATATTTCTGAAATTACAGTGATGGATCTCAGGGTTCCTTTTTCTTCCTTCTCCCAGAATTAACTTTTGACTGACAAACAGTGCTCTCCTGGGTATGACTAGACTTTGTGATTCTCTCCCTCCTCTGTGCATATATGATGTAGGATTCACCAATAACACTAATTTATTTACCTGAATTATTCACTTTATAACTATGATACATTTAATGAGGTCCCCTGAGGAATTCAGTTCCTCTTTCCCCTAGAGACACATTTTGAGAGCAAAGGGCAATTAATGAGAAAGGAGCTATAATGAACCGCTAGAGGCATCCTATGTCTTCCCAGTGATGTTGGCATGAACCTGAAAAACACAGGAGATTAATTAAAAAGTTATGTTTTCCTCTGGGTTGTTCATCTTATCAGATAATCCCTGTGGATCTGTAACTTGTCAAAAGTCACCAATTCTATGTTTATGCTCTCCCAGAACTTTATATCTTGTTTTAAAATACCTAACCTCTTGAGTGTCAGTAAAACTGACAGAGCAGAGGTAGATGGGAATGTCTTCCATCCCTATTCCATTGTACCCAGCATCTTTCCTCATTAAGAGAGAACAAAGTGTACACAGAAAACTATTAGCCTAGTGATCACTGTGTGAAGACTTAGTCTGTTCAACTCTTTCCATTTCCACGTGAATTGTTCTCTTAAGCTCAGTCAGGACTGCAGCTGCAGTTCTGAAAGTTCGAAGGCTTTGGAGCTGGAAGACACCTGGCAGTTGACCTGTAGCAAGTCATTCATCTTCTTAGGACAGAGAGCAGAGGTTGGAATGTACGACTTGTCTAAAGTCATAAGGTAGCTAATGGGCTCTGTAGCTAGGGCTTCAGTCTCCTTGCTCAGAATTCTTCCAGACAACATAAAAGTATCTGCCACCTGAAGACAAGTCTGACAGGCAAAATGTTAAGACCAGATTACTTTTAGTAAAAATGTGATGCCTCAAATAACTTGTTTAAGTGTTTGTAATTCTTTGACCTATGTTCTCAATTTTTCTCTAAAATAGATTTCACATTTTGGGTTTTTCCAGAAATCTTCTGGTTAGTTGTATGTCTTTCACATCCTTTTTTATTACATTTTTATAAACACATCTTTAATACTAAAGTTTGAAAAACAAACTGATAAATTCACATAATGAAATACTATTCCATATATTTTAATTCTTTGGCATATTGCCCTTGTATACTGTGGGAATTCTGTTAACATAATATATATACATACATACATATATATACATATATATGTGTATATATGTGTGTATATATATTATAATTACATATAAATGTATACGTATATAAGTTTATATGTTTATAATATATTTTAAATATATAATATTTATATACATACACATACACATACATATACATGCATGTATATATATACATATACACACACACACACACACACACACACACACACACACACACATCCCAGTTATACATTTTGATTCTGGGACTAGGGAAATAACTACATGATGAATTCAGGGACTACTGGATCTATTGTGATTCAGATTTCAGTCAAACACCGTTAATCCCTTGACCTCCAGGAGCTCCTACTTTAACTAGATGGCCACAATAGTCCTTGAGATCTCCTAGAACCAATTTCTATTCTGAACCAATATCTAATAGCCCCTGGAAAGTCTCATTGTTTCCTTCCCCCTAGTGTACAGTTACCCTTTTAAAAGGGTGTGGGTTTCTCTGGGGAAGGATGGGAGAAAGACTTAATAGTAAAAAGTTAAGTATTTTACCAAGGTCCTTCTTTAGGAGGAGTCAAGTCTTCCTTCTTTAAAGGGGCTTTGGGTCTGCAAACTAGCTCAAGTCTGGAAATTGTTTCATAGATTCAGATTCACTCTTGCCAGAATCCAATGTAACCTTTCTTCCATTTGAGAATTTTTTCAAATGCAGATTAAACAAAAATGCCATATGCTTCTTACCTGGAAACATGACTGAATAGCTAATACCAAAGGTATATACAAATGAGTCATGCCACCATAAAAAAAATCACTTTACCTGTACTTCCTATTTATGGTTATAAAAATGTGGTGAGTTGAATAAGAATGGCCCCTAAAGCCTGCATATTTGAATGCTTAGTCATCAGGTAGTGCCACTATTTGAAGGGATTAAAAGGATTAGAACAAGTGGCCCATCCGCTACCACCTGGCTGGGTGGAAGACAGCCTAGGGTTGGCCTGGTGTGGCTGCCACTATAATGAGCAAGTCTGTGGCAAAGAGATGGAATAGAAAGAGAAGCAGAGTGGTTTGTGCCCTATGAAGAAAGATGAAAGTAATGATGGTGAGAAACAGCCTGAAGTGAAAGGTCTGTGCTGCCACCTGAGGGCATGGTGACATCCTGTGCTGCCACCAAGGAACATGTCTGGGTCTATGGCTTTACTGCAGTCAGGGTCTGTGTTTATTATGTCCATGGCCCATGTTATCATCAAAGGACATGCAGATGCCCATTGTCTATGCTGTCACCTGAAGCCATCTTGATGTCCCAGAGCCTTGGTAATCTGTCCATGCCCCTCTTCTGGGCAGTTCAGGAAAACTGTACATAGTGGTGTAGGTGTGGGAGATCTTATCCCACACCTCACAGGCTGCTACACACAGGAGAGCTGGCTCTGCCTATGATAGTTTATATATGCTCAGCTCAGGGAGTGGCAATATTAGAAGGTGTGGCCCTGTTGGAGTAGGTGTGACCTTGTTGTAGCAAGTGTGTCACTGTCAGTGTGGGCTTTAAGACCCTTATCCTAGCTGCCTGGACTTCAATATTCTGCTAGCAGTCTCCAGATGAAGACGTAGACATCTCAGCTCCTCCTGCACCATGCCTGCCTGAATGCTGCCATTTTCCTGCCTTGATAATAATTGACTGAACCTCTGAATCTGTAAGCCATCGCCAATTAAATGTTCTTTTTAAGAGTTGCTTTGGTCATGGTGTCTATTCACAGCAGTAAACTCCTAACTAAGACACTGTTCCTCCCCTGGGCAGCGCAAAAGCTGGTCCTGGTGGCATGGGTGCAGGAGAGCTGTTGGCATGACCAATTCAGCTACTACCCAATCCCAGATCCAGGGCTTTAAGCTGGCCCACCTCATCATCTACCTAACCCACCTACAAACTGCTGGAGTATGTAAAGTATTCTGCAGAACCAAAGAATTTCCATCACTCAGGACGACAGCAAGTCAGCCAAGAGAAGTCTCAAATCTCACTGAAGGTCCGGTATCAATGGTATAGCAGAAATCAGAGCCTTGAACCAGACCAATGACTCGTTGCAATGAACATTTACAATTAAAGCTGTTGGGCAAAAGAGTATATAAACAGTTTCTATGTCACTATGACAGGTGATGGAGAGGTGGGAAAGACAGAGGAGTGGAGTGGTATGTGAACAGCAAAACTGGAGAAGCAACAGCTGTGACAAGTGTGAAACAAGGCTGCAGTTAATAGAGAAGTGGGTTGTTACGGGTCAGAGAGCCGTTTTTTTTCTTTTTGTGGGGGAGATTACAAGGGTAAAGAGCAGATATGGAAGGACTGAGAAATGGCTGGGCTCAGAGTGCGTGATGTGAAATTCACACACACAAAAAAAAATCAATAAAAATTATATTTCAAAAAGGATTAGGAGGTGTGGCCTTTTGAAGGAAGTTTGTCACTGGGTGTTGGCTTTGAGGTTTCAAAAGCTCATGCAAAGCCCAGAATCTCCCTCTCTCTCTCTGTGTGTCTGCCTACAGATCGGGATATAGAACTGTCCACTATTTCTCCAGCACCATGTCTGCCTGCATGCCTCCATGTTCCCTGCCATAATGATAACAGACTAACCTCTGAAACTGTAAGCAAGTTTCCAATTAAATGCTTTCTTTTATAAGAATTGCCTTGGTTGTGTTACTTCAGGGTGCAATTAAACCCATAACATTTAATTCATCCAACTGAGCAGCAGCGTCTCCAATCCTAAGGTCTGCCATAAGGAAAAAGACAAAGACAAAGCTGAAGTATGCTGGCGCCCCCTCACCATTTTACATTTTATAGAACTAGTGAAGGGCATGTCTTCTGGACATTGTGGAGGATTAAGTTTTACACAGCATACCCACTCTAACACTGCAGTTTCTCTGAGCTTTAAAATCTCATCGTTAACACTAAGCCAAGAGATATCAGGCATCTCTGGTTCCTTTTCAGTAGGCCATCTTTTGACAAATGTTTTAACCAACTAATCAAACTTTTGACATCTTTTTGCTGTATGGGCTTTCATATTAGACCTAGAATTGCCACCCTTCGGGTTTGTATCAGTAAACCCAGCCTGATCCAGTTTTATGTTCTTCGAACTGTTATCCCACAACCTTAAAATTCATTCCCACACATATTCCGCAGATTTCTGTTTGAATGAATTAGCAAACTTCTTCGTAAACAGTGCTTTCTATCTCCCCTCTAGAAGCTTTCTTAGCCTTAAGTCTGATTATAGGTCTAGAGGAAACTATTGCTAAGCCCTGAGGGACATCAGTATTGTCTTGCCTGGCATCTCCAGCAAGAGCCATTGCTTATTTATGAGACATTGAAGGATTAATTATCCCAGGGAAAGGCAAAAGGGCCTTCAGTTGATGGAGTTCCAGGGGGCATCTTTTCCTAAGGGTGGAAAAATTTCCCCGAGATAGAGCCTTAAGAATCTGGGGGATCGATTCTCAGTCACAGTAGGGTCCTCCTACACATCTTCAGGGTCTCTTTCTTTACCAATTAGTTCCCTTACAGTAACCACTGGCACTCTCTGAGTTTGGGGCTTGAGAATTTCTCTGTAATTCAGCCAGTCTTTCATTCCCTCTCCTGTAGAATTTGAAGTAAAGGTCTTTTCTGTGTGGTAGTCTTTCAAGTCTTCTCATTATAACCATTACACATGAAAAGCAAGTGCCCCTCACTGCATTCCACATGATCCCTAGGGAGGATAGATATTTATAAGACAGTTTACTTGGGGTTAGAAGAATTCCAGCTACACTAGATCCACTAATTGAGTCACATAGAAGAGGTACTCCAAATTTCCTGGGAATGTTGGTGACAGAAGATGATGTCCAGATGACAAAATTGTGGAAATAGGAGGGCTAACTTTTATCTGCGGAGTCAGTCAGAGAGTAAGGGGGACACGGAATGAGAATTAGTAAGTGAAAAATCTAATTATTTCATAAATTCAGTTTAATGTTTATATATAAACAAATACTTATAGTTGGATTAGTACCATAACATTAAGATCACACATATGACATATAAATTACTAGTCTCAACTTTCAGGAGGAATAATGAAGTCTGAAGAAGTTAAACCAGCTTTTCAAAACAAATTTAGGAAGAAAACTCTGAATCCAGCTCTTTGCAGTAGCAATTTGTGAACTCTTCTTCACCTATATTTGATTTTCTACTACATAAATATAGTACAGTTTTTATCTATAGTGCAGGATTTGTATTGTAATGAATATTTGTGTACAAAAGTCTTTCATATGTTCATGTCTGTGTAAGCTAGTTAAAAAAAAATTACAAGTTCTATCGATTTCATCATTTCTACTCAAGTATCCATATTCAAGAACATTAAGTCTCAAAAATTGAAAGCAGAAACCAAGTAAACAGAATTTTACTTTTTTTATTAATTTATTTATTCACTTTACATCCTGATCACAGTCTCCCTCCTTTTCTCCTTCCAGTCCCACCCTTACAAATCCTACCCCCCCATTACCCACTTTCTTTCTTCTCATAGAAGGGGAAGCCCCCCTTGGGTACCACCATATTCTAGGACATCAAGTTGCATCGGGACTAAGTGCATAAGGGGAGGGGATCCAGTGGCAGGCAACAGAGTCAGAGACACCCCTGCTCTAATTCTTAAAAGGCCCACATGAAGACCAAGCTGCACATCTGCTACAAATGTGTAAGGGCCAAAGTCTAGCCCCTGCATGCCCTTTGGTTGGTGGTTCAGTCTCTGTGAGCCCTCATTGGCCCAAGTTATTTGACTTTGTGGGTCTCGTGTTCTTGACCGCTTCAGCTCCCTCAATCCCATCCCTCACTCTTCCTCAAGAATTCCCCAGCTTTGCCTGATGTTTGGCTATGGCTCTGCACACCTATTTCCATCCACTCACTGCTGGATGAAGCTTCTAAGGAGACAGATATGCTAGGTTCCTGTCTGCAATCATAGCAGAGTAGCATTAATAGTGTCAAGGGTTGGCTTTCTCACATGGAATGAGTCTCAAGTTGAGACAGTCATTGGTTGGCCCTTTGCTCAATCTCTGCTCCATCTTTACCTCTGTACATCTTGTAGTCAGGAAAAATTTTGGGTTGAAGGTTTTGTGGGTGGATTGATGTCACCTTCTTCCACTGGAAGTCCCACATAGCTACTGGATATGGTCACTTCATTCTTCATATCCCCACCTGTTAGGAGTATCAGGTAGGGTCACCACCATAGACTCCCAGGAGCCTCTTCTATCTCATGTCTCCAGTTAGTTCCAGAGATGCCCCCCATAGATTTCCATTCTCACACTCAGTCCTCTCCTGTCCCCACCTCTCCCTGCACCTGATCCCCATTGCTGTTTCCTTCCTCATCCCTCTTCCACCCAGTTTCCTCCCTTCATCCATCTCAGGCATCTATTTTATTCCCCCTTCTGAGTGAGATCCATGTACCCTCCCTTAGACCCTTCTTATTACTTAGTTTCATTGGGCCTGTTGATAGTAGCAAGGTTATCCTGAACTTTATGCTAAGTTTTACTTATAAGTGAGGACATACCGTCTGTGTCTTTCTGGTTCTGAGTTACCACACTCAGGATGTTCTTTTCTTTTTTTTAATTTAATTTTGTTATTCTTTTTATTTATTTACTTTACATCCTTCTCACTGCACCCCTCTTGATCCCTCTCTCCCACAATCTTTTCCCTCCATTTGGTCCTCCCCTTCTCTTATTAGAGGATGCCTCCTTCAATATCTCACAACCCTGTCATATCAAGTCTCTTCAAGGCTCAGAGCGTCCTCTCCCACTGAAGCCAGACAAGGCAGTCCAGGTAGAAGAACATACCTCACAAACAGGCAATAGCTTTTGGATAGCACCGTCTCCAGTTGTTTGGGACCCACATGAAGACCAAGCTGCACATCTACTACATATGAACACTGGAGATCTAGGGCCAACCTGTGTATGTTGTTTGGTTAATGGTTCTGTCTCTGAAAATCCCAAGGGTCCAGATTAGTTGATTCTGTTGGTCTTCCTATAGAGTTCCTATCTTATTCAAGGACAGCAATTCTTCCCCCTATTCTTCCTAAGCTCCATCCACATTTTGGCTGTGGGTATCTAAATTTGTCTGAGTCAGCTGCTGGGTAGAGCCTGTCAGAGGACAGCCATAGTAGACTTCTATCTGCAAACATAACAGGGTATCCTTAATAGTGTCAGGGTTTAGTGCTTGCCCATGGGATAGGTCTCAAGTTGGACCAGTTACTGGTTGGCCATTCCCTCCATTTCTGTTCCATTCCCTGTCCTTGCATTTCTTGTAGATGGAATAAATTTTGGGCCAAAAGTTTTGGGTTTACATCAGTATCACTCGACTGGGATTCCTGCCTGGATATAAGAGGTGGCCTCTTTAGGGTCCATATTGTGAAACAATGAATCATGCCAAGAAACTGGGTAAAGTTGAGTGGGTCTGAAACCCTAGCACCCAGGCACTCACTTGAGACAGTAGGCATTTCCTTGCTCCTTAATAAATTTCTGGCCTGGAACCCATGACCACACCCTCCACATCAGTCACATTGCTCAGAACAGAGTTTTGCATGCTAATGAAGTATCTAGAAGCCCTGAGGGTTTGGCCAATAAGCTTCCCTTCCCAGACATTCCTCCCTGCAAAAGATATTTAATCTCTGGTACACCTTGAGGAGTTGATATGCACCCATTTTCCACAATAAACAATCAATAAACAGTTTGGAACCAAGGACTGTTTTTTTTTTCACCAAGAACCACCATGGGGAGCCCAGAGAATGTCCTTGCCTACTGAGCTGAGCAGCCCAAGTCTTCCATAGAAGGCCCTTCTGCACTCCCAGACAACCACTAAGCTGAGGACAATTGCAAATAAACTAAGCTAGAGTTCCACATTCCTCCAGCTCTAGGCTTGTTGTCCTCCTCAGCAGCAGTGACTGGATTCCCAGAGTCAGGGAACACCAGCTTCAGCCTCCCATATCCTAGCCTGCATTTTCCTACCCTCTGAGCAGCTCATTACTCTAGCCCAGTACCTGACAGCTGCAGCTCAGGCAGATGAATTCCAACATTTCTGCATTCTGCCTGCCCAAGCAGTATGTCCCATAACCCAGTGGTAAAGCAAAATGCAGACCCACACATATCCTCAATGCTGTGAGTCACAGATAAGGTCACCTCCATTGATTCTTATCCCAGGTCTGTGTCACATCCTGGAGATGCCCTCCACCTCCCCAACCTCATCATTTCCATGCAGATTTCCATTCATTCTCATGGTCATCTGGCCATCTCTCCTGTCCTCCCCACACCTGACAGAATATTTTCCAGTTCAATCCATTTACTTACAAATTTCATGACATTTTTGTTAATAATCGAATAGTATTCCATTGTGTAAGATGTACCACATTTTGTATGTACACTGGATATGGTGAATAAAAACCTGCTATGAACATAGTTGAGTAAGTGTCTCTATGGTATAGTGATGCATCTTTTGGGTATATGCCCAGCAGTGGTATAGCTGGGTCTTGAAGTAGAACTACTCCCAATTTTTTGAGAAACCACCAAATTGATTTCCAAAGTGATTGTGCAAGTTTGCACTTCCACCAGTAATGGAGGAGTGTCCCTCCTTGCTCCACCTCCTTGACAGCATGCTCTGTCTCTTGAGTTTTTGATCTTAGCCATTCCCATGGGTATAAGGTGGAATCTCAGAGTCCTTTTTTATATACATCCACCTGATGACTAATGATGCTGAACATTTCTTTATGCATTTCTTAGCCATTAGAAATACATAAAGAATTAGAAATCCTCTGTTGAGAATTCTGTTTAGCTCTGTATCCCATTTTTTTTAATTGGGTTATTTGATTTGTTGGTGTCTAGTTTCTTGGGTTCTTTATATAGTTTGGATATTAGTCCTCTGTCAAATGTAGGGTTGGTGAAGATCTTTTCCCAGTCTGTAGGCTGCCGTTTTGCCTTGTAGATAGTGTCCTTAGCCTTGCAAAAAGCTTTTCCATTTCATAAGGTCCCATTTATTGATTGCTGATCTCATTGCCTGGGCTTTTGGTGCTCTGTTCTGGAATTTGCTACATCAATGTGTTCAAGGCAGCTCTCCACTTTGTCTTCTATTAGATTTAGTGTGTCCGGGTTTTTATTGAGGTCTTTGATTCACTTGGACTTGACTTTGTGCAGGGTGATAGATGTAAGTCTATTTGCATTCTTCCATATGCAGCCATCCAATTAGACAAGCACCTTTTATTGAAAATGTTTTCTTTATTCCATTGTATTGTTTTTGCTTCATTGTCAAAAATCAAGTGTACATAGGTGTATGAGTTTATTTCTGGGTCTTTGATTCAATTCAGTTGATCTACCTGTCTGTTTTTATGACAATACCATGCAGTTTCATTACTATTACCCTGTGGTATGGCTTGAAATCAGGGATGATGAAACTTCTGGAAGTTATTTTATTGTACAAGTTTGTTTTACCTATCCTGGGGGAGGTGGTAGTGTTGTTGTTGTTGTTGTTGTTGTTGTTGTTGTTGTCATATAAAGTAGAAAATTGCTCTTTCAAAGTCTGTAAAAAAATTGCATTGAAATTTTTATGGGAATTTCATAAAATCTGTAGATTGTTTTTGGTAATATAGCCATTTTGACTATGTAAATCCTACTTATCCATGAGCATGGGAGATGTGGCTATTGGCTTGCTATGTATTGCTTCTATTATGCTTAGGTATATGCCTTGTATTCCTGGTCTTTCCAAGACTTTTTATCATAAAGTGTTAGATTTGTCGAAGACTTTTTCAGTATCTAATGAGATGATCATGTTATGGTGGATTATGTTGATAGATTTTCATATATTGAACAATCCCAGAATCCCTAAAATGAAGCCTACATGGTAGATGATATTTTTGATGTGTTCTTGAATTGAGTCTGTGAATGTTTTATTGAGTATTTTTGCATTGATGCTCATAAGAGAAATTATTCTGATATTTTCTTTCTTACTTGAGTCTTTGTGTGGTTTAGATATAAGGGTGACTGTGGCCTCATAGAATGAATGTGGCCATGTTCCTTTCTATTTTGTGGAATAGTTTGAAGAATGTTGGTATTAGCTCTTCTTTGAAACTTTGGTAAAATTCTACCTGAGCTTTTTTTTTTTTTTTTGGTTAAGAGACTTTTTTTTAAATTGGATATTTTATTTATCTACATTTCAGATGTTATGCCCTTTCTCCATCCCCCTCAAAGTCCCCTATCCCATCCCCTCTCCTCCTTTTTGCTTTTATACCATTCTAATTACATGCAAGTATTAAGTTCAGCTCTAGGTTGAGGAAATAGCAATACAATAGGTTCAAATAGTCAAGGTACAAATGTGGGGAGCCAACAGAAGGCAGCTATGATTGTTGCAGCCATCTTGAGCCATATACCCTGATAAGAAACTTGTTTTCAACAGCCTACAACAGCTGAGCACATTCTGATAACATCTTGTTTTATATACCCAGGATTTTTCCTTGGGTGTGTGAGACTTAAAGGTGTGAGTTAAAGGTGTGACTTAAAAAGTGAGACTTATAAAAGACGAGAGGCAGACAGAAGAGGGGACTGGAAACTTGGAACTTGGAGACACTAGTGACTAGGAACTAGGGACTAGGAACTCGAGACTTGGGACTTGGACTAGGAACAAGTGACTTGGAAAGAGAGAAGAAGACAGACTTGAGAATAAACAGGACTAAATCACACTCTGTCTGCTCTCCATTCTTCAAGTCCGCCCTCATTCTCTCTCTTGCTGAACAATGACCCGAAGATCGAAGCAGCAGTATGAGCTGGGACAATTTAGCCCCCAAAGCTTGGGGCAGTGTGGGCTCTAACAATTTTGGCCCCTAAGCTTTTGGCAGTGCAGGTTCCAACATTTGGCAGAGTGGTCCTTGACATACAAGCAAGACAATAAACACAATTAGTCAAAGAACAAGCAAGGCAATAAACAAAATACCATGATCACTCCCATGATCACTGTTTCTAAGGGCTTATCAGAATGACCAAAATATCTGAGCCTACTTCCCTGTCCTAGCCCAAAGTAATTTTCATGCCTGAAGGCTATTTCTTTGTTCTAGCTTAAAATTTAGATTCCTGCCTGGAAATACTTCTTTGTTCTAGCCTAAGATTTAGATTCTTCCCTGAAATTACTTCTTTGTTCTAGTCTAATGTCAGATTCCTGCCTGAAGCCCAATTCCTTGTCCTTGACCAATGTCAGATTCCTGCCAAGCAGCCTGAAAGCTCTTCACATTTCCACTTTTTTTATTTTCTAAACAAGACTGAGCCTGTCTTAGGTCATTCTGACAAGAATGCCTTCCTTACCTGTCATGGAATATGCATTATCCAAAGCAATGCACTTCTGTCTTAGGTTGGTAAAACTGTGAAGAATCTTGGCTTGCCATCCTGCTAATTTAATAACTCTGTCTGGAAGTCCATTTTTGGTTTCAAGACATGTACTTTGTCTGCCAACATTTTGATGACAAGCTTTAACACAATGGGCAGGAATAAAAGTATTCCCAGGACAAAAAGGGATAGAATGATCAAGCTATATATGCCATTCTTGAAGCTTGACCAAAATGGAAATACTGACTTCAAGTCATGGGTAATTTTATCAGCAGTATCTGCAGCATCAAAGTTTAATAGAGCAGCATTTTTTAAATTCATAATCTCACTATTGCAAAGTTAAAACATCCAGAGAGTGTTAGAATTATGCCAAATACCCTACAAGTGTCTTTAAATTTTTGCCTAATTATAATGACTATCATTGTAATTTTTAGAAATAACACAACTCCATTGGTATTTGGCATTACACTCAAGATGGCTTTTTACTCTTAAACTCTGAACCTCCTTCCAATAATTTGAATAGAACAAAGAACATCAATCTGATGCTCCAAATGCCTATCTAAATCCTCTTGTATACTCAACACATTAGTAACATTTTTTTTGTTAAATGATTACCAAAAGTAGCTGTCTTAACTTCTTGTGTCAAAGCAATTGTAGAAGCAGTCATGCTAGCAATTAATGTAATTAAAGCTGTTATATTAGCAATAATCAAGCCCACTACCCTCTTGCTTCTGCTTAAAGCCTAACTCACTTTTTCCAGTTCTTGCAAGCTTTTTCAGAAAACCAAGGTTATATAATACTCAGGGCAATAAAACAAAAGCTGACTGATAGAGCCCCATAACAGACATACCAGGTTTCAACGCAGTAACACAATTAGAAAGTATACAATCAATGCAATTTACAATAAATACTGTACAAGAAACAAAAGTAATTTTAACTTGACAATTAAAAGAGTCTTAACACATGCTCTAACATTTGTTTGAAATCCAGATCCTGTCCCTATTTTATCTCTTGTTAACAAAATATCATAAAGAACTACAGCTAACTTCCATATATGTCTCTGAAAATGTCCAGATCCAGTCTTCCAGTTGAAAACTGTTATTCCCAATATTGGATTGATCTCTAGACCAGTACATGATTGAGTCAGAATAACTGGTCACATTTAAAAAAATACAAGAGTCATTATAACTTCTCTTTTTGATTCTCTGTCCCACAAGGTCTAAAAACTTGAGGCAAGTCATATTGTCCCATCTGGGATATAGAAAAGCAAAGGTGGGTCAGGAACATATGTCCAATACAGCTTCACAGTCACCCTTGTCAGAGCATTCAGCAAACTCACAGGTCAGCATCATTCTTTGTCCCAGCATCAGCATGTCTCACCAATCTCTCTGGCAGCCACCAGAGAGCATCAGCTCCTTCAGAATCCTGTAGAAAAAACATAAACATGCCCTCTTCCCCATATTATATACCTGACTGGGATAATGCCATATGCCAGTAAACGGATCCTTCCTTTTCACCTAGGCATAAGTGTAACTAGTTGCAGGGTGCCATAGACACTCAGCAGTAAGTTCCTTGGCATCCAAATTTTTTATTGGATATTTTATTTGTTTACATTTCAGATGTTATCCCCTTTCCCCATTTTCCTCTCCCAGAAACACCCCACCCTGTCCCCCTCCTGCTACTTCTATGAAGGTGTGCCCCCATGAATCCATCCACTCCCCCCCACCCTCAAATTCCCCAACTCTGGGGCATCCAGTCTTCACAGGACCAAGAACCTCCTCTCCCACCAATGCCTGACAAGGCCATCCTCCACTACAATATACAGCTGGAACCATAGATCCCTCTATGTGTGTTCCCAGGCTGGCAGTTTAGACCCTGGGAGCTCTGGTTGGTTGGTATTGTCACTCTTCGGTTGGGAGACTTTTAATGACTGCTTCTATTTCATTTAACTTTGGTAACTGGTATCCATCAAGAAAATCATCCATTTCATATAACTTTTCCAATTTTATGTACCGTAGGATTTTGAAATAAAACCTAATGATTCTTTGAATTTCCTCCATGTCTGTTCTTTTTGGATACTACCTCTCTGCCTTTTAACTAGTTTGGCTAAGAGTTTGTCTATCTTGTTGATTTTCTCAAAGAATCAGATCTTGGTTTCATAGAGTCTTTGTATTGTCCTCTTTGTTTCTAATTTATTGATTTCAGTTCTGTGTTTGATTGTTTCCTGACTTCTACTTCTCTTGGGTGTGTTTGCTTCTTTTTTCCTAGAGTTTACAAGTAAGCTGTTAAGTTGCTAGTATGTGAACATTCTAATTTCTTTATTAAGGTGCTTAGTGCTATGAATTTTCCTCTTAGCACTGCTTTCATTGTGTCCCATAGGTTTAGGTACATTGTAAAAAAAAAAAAAAAGTCTTTAATTTCTCTCTTTAGTTCTTCTCTGACCCTGTGGTCATTCTGTAGCACATTATTCAACTTCCATGCATTTGTAGGCTTTCTGTTGTTTCTGTTGTTGAAGTCCACCTTTAATCTATGGAGATATGATAAGATGCGAGGAGTTATTTCCATTTTGTTTTGTCTGTTGAAGCTTGCTTTGTGACTGACTATATGGTCAATCTTGGAGAAGGTTCTGTGAGGTGCTAAGAAAAAGGTATATTCTTCTGTGTTTGGGTGAAATGTTCTTTAGATAATTGTTAGGTTTATTAGATCTATAACCTTTCATAGTTTCATTGTTTTTCTGATTAGTTTCTGTCTTGATGACCTGTTCATTGGTGAGAGTTGGGTATTAAAGTCTTCCGCTATTAATGTTGAATTAGGGTTGATGTGCAATTTAACTTTTAGTAATATTTCTTTTAAGAACATTAAGGGTGCCTTTGCATTTGAGGCTTTGATGTTCAGAACTGACATGTCATTTTGGTAGATTTTTCCTTCAATGACTATGAAATCTTCCTCCCCATCTCTTTTAATCAATTTTGGTTGAAAGTCTATTTTATAAGGTATTATAATGGTTAATTCTGCTTACTTCTTAAGACTGTTTGCTTGGAAAACTTTTTTCCAGTTCTTTGCTCTTAAGTAATGTATATATTTGTTGTGGATGTGTGTTTATTTTTATTTTTGTTTTTGTTATTTTGTTTTTGTTTTTGTGTTTTTGAGACAGGGTTTCTCTGTATAGCCCTGTCTGTCCTGGAACTCATTCAGTAAACCAGACTGGCCTCGAACTCAGAAATCCACCTGTCTCTGCCTCCCAAGTTCTGGGATTAAAGGCATTCCCCACCACTTCTTGGTGTGTGTTTCTTTTATACTGTAGAATGATGGATCCTATTTCCACACCCATTCTATTAGCTTCTGTCTTTTTATTGGGGAAAAACCTGAGGGAATATTGAGATATATTAATGTGATGTTGAAGGATACTAATGAACAATGACTGCTAATTCCTGTTATTTTTATGTTTGTGGTGGCAGTGGTGTGTGTGTGTGTGTGTGTGTGTGTGTGTGTGTATGTGTGTTCGAGTGCACACGCACATGCACGCATGCAAACGTGCATGTGCATATACAGGTATACACGTTTCCCTTTTGGTGTTGTGGGTATGGGATTATTTATTTCCTATACTTTCTTGGGTGTGGTCTTTTCATAGTATCCCAGATTTCCTGAATGTTTTGTTTTAGGAATTTTTAGATTTAACATTTTCTTTGACTGATATATCAATTTCTTCTATCGTATCTTCTACACCTGAGATTCTCCCTTCCACCTCTTCTATTCTCTTGGTGATGCAGTTTTTTTCTGTTCTCTTCCCTGTTGTCTGGTAGCATTTTTTATTTCAGTTGATCAAAAGGTTAGTGGACTAAGACCAGGATCAGTTCATTAAGTACATATGCCATCCCATTGTCTGTTAAACTCAACCTTTTATTTGGTTTCTATTTTAAATACATTTGTTCATCCAAGTCTATCTCTCTGAACAGAGTAACCACGCATTACCAAGCAAGTCAGTGAACATGAGAGTTGTGGACCCCAAGGCAACAACCCCATCAGTGCTTCCCCAAGTTGGGCTCCTATTCTGTCTCATTCTGGAACACAGTACACTCTCTCATGGGGAACCAGCTGGAGACAATTTCACATAGTCTCAAAGCCTGTTACGTAAGTTGGAAAATGATCTCTTCTCAATCATTCACTGTTATAAATTAGAGACCAGAACGTGAGAGCAGCAGTTGTCAGAAAGGAGCTGACACAAGATTGCCCTATTAGGAGAGAGATTCTTGTGATTATAGTTGTAAAAGGGTGTGATCAGGCCTTGAGGTAAGAGAGTATTAGAAGAACCTAATACCAGAAGTGGCATGATGAGGCCATGAAGGTTTAAATCACCTTCCCTTCATTAGAAGAGATGCTTGAAGTGAGAGAGTAGGAAAGATACCTGCCATGTACAGAATCACGTGTGTTCTAAAAGGGAAAGGTAGGTCCTTCAGTAGCCCTCAAAAACATCCTTAAAAAGCAAAGGTTTTTACTTGTATATGTTTTCAGGGGGTAGGAATTCCCTCTCCATATGCTTTGTCAGACACAGTCTACACGAATCTTAGTTTACTTTCTACTTCTGTGATAAATGCCATGACCAAAAGTAACTTGGGTAGAAAATAGTCTATTTATATGACTTATACATCCAATCACAGACCATCATTGAAAGAAGCTAGTGTAGAAACTTAGACAAAAGTAGAGGCCATGGAAGAAAGCTACTTACTGGCTTTCTTTTAAGATCCTGTTCAACTACCTTTTTTAAACCTCCCAGAACCACCTGCCCAAGGGCGGCATTGCCCAAAGCACTTCCACATCAATCATCACTCAAGAAAATGACATGAGAACATGCTTAAAGATAATTCTGATGGAAATTTTTCCTCAACTGAGTTTCCTTCTTCCCATATGAAACTATTTCTATTTTAGCAGAAACTAATGTGTATAACAAGAAAAATGGAAGAGGCAGGCACTGAATAAGACCATTATTTATCTTGTCATTGTAAGAAACAGGAATTAGCTTGCCCCCACATCTACCCACCCACTCCAGCCTGAGTGCTCATAGCAGGAGTTATCTTTGTAGAATACAAACTACTGGAGAGTGTGGCCTGGTTTCTGGGAGATAGAAGGGAAGGTAGAGGGTTTCTTATTTAATATCCACCATCAACTATTGTCTCAAGCTACCCTCAGGATCAAATGGGAAAGAAAAGCCAAGTGAAAGAGTTCCTGGAGATTTAGGATAAAGGTCTATTTAAATAACACAACTGTTGTTTTGAAATTAGTAGTAGTTTGTGCCCTAAAGGATAGGCACATTGCCAGAGTTGTGGGAGAAACACACACACACACACACACATACATACATATCATTTTGCCAAAGTTTTAGAGATTTGAAACAGAATTCAGTCCCTACAGCCAGTTTTTAATC
The DNA here is from genome assembly GCA_030674055.1 of Rhabdomys pumilio. Classification (NCBI taxonomy): domain Eukaryota; kingdom Metazoa; phylum Chordata; class Mammalia; order Rodentia; family Muridae; genus Rhabdomys; species Rhabdomys pumilio. Next base: position 197,216,835 of record JANHMN010000001.1, on the reverse strand, counting down.
AAAGTTGGGGATCACAACCTGTACCCCAAGAAAGTCTTTAATATAAGTCAACTCAAAGAACCAATCAAACGTGGAAAGGAGAAAAGGGAGTTTTTCACAGTAAGAATACTATGGGGTATGTATGGTATGTGTGTCTGTGCGTTAATAGAGTGAGAGATAAAGGAGTAATAGAGGAAAAGAGCTAGTAAAAGAACATCTACTGGTGGGTATGATGTACCTTACATTGATAAATAGCCATGTGCTATTTAATCTCACTGAGAAGGTGGCTCTGGAGGCTATGCTGGCACCCAACACACACACACACACACACACACACACACACACATATGCCATGCACACACACTTCATACCTAAGCATGTTTATATTAAGTGTCCTCCAAGAACCCTTTTCTAGGCATGGGCTGACCCAGATCTCTGTAATGGGAGAAAGAGCAGCCAGACAGTCCAATGGTGAAAACACTGTTCTTTTGAGAATAGTTAGAAGCTGAATCATTGTCAACATAGGTTACTATGGTTTATCTTATGGCCATAAAAGTGCCTGCAGTGGCTAAAAAGAAGTCAGAGGCTCAGCCATAGGAAGCTCAGCCACAGAGAGATCAATCAGGAGCTCCAGCTGACTACTTCAGCATCCACGATCAGTATCTGCGAGATGGAGTGGGCACCTGACTTGTGATGTCCTCATATCTGTGGCTATTGGTTCTTTTCCACAGAAGCTTAATCTGAGGGACTACTCTGTGTTCCTGGGACTGTCTATATTGGGGTTTGTACTGGCTGCCTTGATGATGCTTCTTCATTTAAATGGATTTTGTTGTATTTTGTTTTAATTTAATTTATGTATATGAATTTGTCTGCATATATGTATATGCACAGTGTACATGCCTGGAGCCTACTGAGGCCAGAAAAAGGCATTAGATCCCCTGAAACTGGAGTTACAAACAGTTGTGTGTTATTGTGTGGGTGCTGTGAACAAAATCTGGTCCTCTGCAGGAGCAGCAAGTACTCTTCCCACTGAGCCATTCCTCCAGCCCCGGTCAGTTTTCTGTGGGATGTTTTGAACACCTGATTTGATCATATTTTTGCTGCTCGTCTGTCTGTCTAGTTACCTATTACTTGCTACTTATTGTTTTACTTCGGTTTGCACTTACTAATCCTAATCATTCAAAACTGAAAACCCATGATATGACTATCACAGATCATTCTCCAGATCAGACACAACAATGAGATATAGTTCATACAGATGTAATTAGCCTTAAAAATGTGAGACTTCTAAAGAAAAAAAATCTTATATCTAACATGAGTTAAGAGGTAATTTGAACTTTTAACTGTAGCTGCCACCGTAATATCCAATCGCCCACAGAATAATATGAAATTCTGTTGTTTCAGATAAGACATTTATATCTTCTACTTCTCATTGTCAAGAAAGAAATTATATGTTAAACAATCAAAAATATTTACTACCACTAAGTCTGCGTGAAATAAATTGGAAAGAGAAGCAATACAGAACCAACTTCCATTGTTAATATATAGTATTAAGAATCAGTTGCTGAGTCATGTTGCAATGCTATGTTTAACCTTTTGAGAGAATTCTACTTCCTTCGAAGGTGGCTGAAACATGTTACTTTCCCAGAAACAATGGATAACACCTCTAATTATTCCACATTCTCACCAGCACATATGTCCCTTGTATTAATAATAATAATAATAATAATAATAATAATAATAATAATAATAGTTATTATTATAATTTTATCATTTATTATGTTGAAGTTTTCTATTATATCCCTAATCTTTCCAAGACTTCTATCATGAAGAAGTGTTGGGGTTTACTGATGGTCTTTTTTTTTTTTTTCACATGAGCTTCTGAAAAGAAACTATATTCTTTAGTATTTGGGTAAAATGTTCTGTAGATATCTGCTAGGTCCTGATTATGACATTTATTTGATTTATGACATTGTTGAACTTCAGCATTTCTGTACTTTGTTTTTGTCTAGGTAACCTCTCTATTGTCAAGAGGGTGGTATTATAGTCTCCCTCTATTAGTGTATGAGGGTTGATATGTAATTTTAGCTGTAGTAATGTTTCTTCCATGAACTTGAATGTCCTTGTGTTTGGTTTATAAATGTTTAGAATTGCAATGTGCTCTTGGTGGATTTTTGCTTTCATGAGTATGTAGTGTCCTTCCCTACCTCTTCTGATTACTTTTGTTTTGAAGTCTATTTGCTCAGCTATTAAAATGGCTGGACCTACCTGCTTTTTGGAGCAATTTGTTTGGAATATCTTTTTTCTCCTTTTGCACTGGGGTGATGCTTATCATTGATAATGGAATATGTTTCTTGAATATAGCAGTAAAATAAATTCTATTGTCTAATCAAGTCTGTTAGTCTGTATCTTTTTATTGGAGAATTGATGCCATTAATATTGAGAGCTATCAGTAAGCAATAATTATTTGTTTCTATTATTTTCTTTTTATGGTGTGGGGGTTTTCCCTCCTCTTTTGATTTACTGGTCTGGTATTATTCATTCCTTGTGTCTTCTTGGGTGTATTTAACCACTTCAGACTGAAGTTTCTTTCTAGAGCCTTCTGCAGATCTGAATTGGTAATTAGAAATGGCTTACATTTTGTTTTACTCATGGAATGTGTTTCTTTCTCCGTTAATTGTAGTTGTCAGGTTTTCTGCATATAGTAGTTTGGCAGCTGAGGTCCCTTAAAAAGTAGAAGGTCTCAGGTGGGACACAGGGCATGGCCATCAGGACACAGATGAAGAAGGAGGCCAGAGCAAAACCAAGAGGACAACTAACAGGCCACATGACTGGAAAGTAGTCTAAAGCCAGCATAGACAGGATAGAATAGTTCAATCTCTACCAACCTATAGTGCAAGAAGCTTTTAGTAAACAATAAATAAGTAAATAAATAAAAATCCTCCTGAAAACATAACAAAACAATTTTATGCCTCTGGTGGGGGTGGATAATTGTAGAATATTCATCCAGACCCTTCTGACTTTCAGCGTCTCCACTAAGAAGTCAGATATAATTCTCATAGATCTGCCTTTAAATGTTACTTGGTCTCTTTTCATTGTGGCTTTTAATGTCCTTTCTTTGTTCTGTATATTTAGTGTTTTAATTATTATGTGTCGTGAGGAATTTCTTTTCTGGTCCTATTTGGAGTATGCTTCTTTCACCTTTATAGGAACCTCCTTTTTTAGGTTGGAGAAATATTTCTACATGATTTGTCGAAAGTATTTTCTGTACCTTTGACATGGATTTCTTTCTTTCTTCTTCTTCTTCTTCTTCTTCTTCTTCTTCTTCTTCTTCTTCTTCTTCTTCTTCTTCTTCTTCTTCCTCCTCCTCCTCCTCCTTCTCCTCCTCCTCCTCCTCCTCGTCTCCATCTCCCCGTTTCTCCCATCTCTCTCCTTCGTCTCTCCTCCGTCTCTCCTCCATCTCTCCTCCGTCTCCTCCTCTGTCTTCCATCTCTGTGTCTCCATCTCTCCGTGTCTCTGTGTCTCCGTCTCTCCATGTCTCTCTCCGTGTCTCCGTGTCTCTCTGCATGTCTCTGTGTCTCCATGTCTGTGTCTCTGTCTCTGTTGTCTCTTCCGTCTCTGTCTTCCATCTACGTCTCAGTGTCTCCGTGTCTCTGTGTCTCCATGTTTCCATGTCTCCGTGTCTCCCTCCATCTCTCCGTGTCTCCCTCCATATCTCCGTGTCTCTCTCCATCTCTCTGTGTCTCTCTCCATCTCTCCGTGTCTCTCTCCATCTCTCTGTGTCTCTCTCCGTGTCTCCGTGTCTCCGTCATCTCTGTCGTCTCGTCTCTGTCATCTCCGTCGTCTCCTCCTCCTCCTTCTCCTTCTCCTTCTCTCTCCTTCCTTCTCCTTTTCCTTCCTCTTCTCCTCCTCCTCCTCCTCCTCCTTCTTCATCTCTATTTTTTGTCTTGTCTTTTCATATTGTCCTATATTTTCTGTGTAATTTTGCCTGAATATTTTTAAATTTAACATTTTCTTTGGTTGACTTACCAGTTTCTTCTACCTTGTAGTTTCTCTCTTCCACATCTTATACTCTGTTGATGAGGCTTAACTATTGAGGTTTTTTTTTTAATTCAATATTTTATTTATTTACATTTCAGATGCCATCCCCCTTCCCCATTCCCCCCACCCATTAATCCCCTGTCCCATCCCTTCTCCTCCTTTTTTGCCTTTATACTGTTTAAATTACATGCAAGTATTAAGTCAGTTCTAGGTTGAGGAACTAGCAATACAATAGAAGCAAATAGTCCAGGAACAAGGAAGACAATAGACCTAGATAATCAAAGAACATTCGTGACAATAAACAGATTCCCGTGATGACTCCTGAGATCACTATTTCTAAGGGCTTATCAGGATAATCAAAGTATCTGAGCCTACTTCCCTGTCCTAGCCCAAAGTCATTTTCATGCCTGAAGCCTATTTCTTTCTTCTAGCTTAAGATGTAGATTTCTGCCTATAATTACTTCTATTATTAGATTTCTATGACACTTGGGATGGCTCCTAACTCTTGAACCCTGAACCTCCTTCAGATAATTTGAATAGATTATACCCCTTCAACAGATGAACAAATACAGAAAATATGGTACATTTACACAATGGAGTATTAATGGAGTACTCAGCTATTAAAACAATGAGTTCATGAAATTCTTAGGCAAATGGATGGAACTTGAAAATATCATCCTGAGTGAGGTAACCCAATCACAAAATAAAATAATAATAATAATAATAATAATAATAATAATAATATACATCATATGCACTCACTGATAGGTGGATATTAACCCAAAAGCTCACAATACCTAAGATACAATGCATAGATCACATGAAGCTCAAGAAGAAGAAAGACCAAAGTATGAGTGCTTTGGTCTTTCTTAGAAGGAATATCAAAATACTCAACCAGAGCTCCCAGGGTCTAAACCTCCAGCCTGAGAACACAAAGGGAAGGACTCATGGCTCCACCTGTATAGATAGTTGAGGGTGGCCTTGCCAGGCATCAGTGGAAGAGGGGGGGACTTGGTTCCTGAAAGTTTGAATTCCCTAGTGTTGGGGAATTTGAGAGCAGGGAGGCAGAAATGTGTGGGTGGGTGGGGGCACACCCTGATAGAAGTAGGAGGAGGGATGATGTGATAAGGGGCTTGGGGAAAAAATGGAAGAGGGGATAACATTGAAAGGTAAATAAATAAAATATCCAATAAAAAAACATAATGGAGCTGGCAATTGTAGTTGAGCAGTTGAGACTTTTTGTCAACAAATTATTACGGGAATTCTGTATAATCCTCAAGGACAAGGTATTGTGGAAGAGGCCCATTGAACTTTAAAAAGATTGGTGAGACACCCTGTTGCTGAGATAAAGAATGATGCTGACCTGTGAACTTGCTGAGTGCCCTGATAAGGGTGACTGGGGAGCTGTATTGGACATTATTGGACATTCCTAACCCACCTTTGCTTGCCTATATCCCAGATGGGACAACCTGAAGTTTTTAGACACTGTGGGATAGAGAATCAAAAAAGATAAATTATAATGTCTCTTGTATTCTTCTTAAAGGTGGCCAGCTATTAGGACTCAATCATGTACTGGTCTAGAAATCAATCCAATATGGGAAATAACAGTCTCCTTTTGGAAGACTGGATCTGATTTTTGTCAGAGACATATTTGGAAGTTAACTGTAGCTCACTATGATGTTACGATAGCAAGAGATAAAGTTGGGACCAGATCTGGATTTCAAACAAGGGTTAGTGCATGTTTTAAGACTCTCTTAATTGTCAAGCTAAAATTGGCTTGTCTTTTCTACAGCATTTATTGCATTTATTGCAAGTTGCATTGACTGTATAATTTCCAATTGTGTTAGTGTGTTGAAACCTGGCATGTCTGTTATGGGGCTCTATCAACCAGCTTTTGTCTTACTGCCCTGAGTATTAGAAAACCTTGATTCTCTGAAAAAAGCTTGAAAGTACTGGAAGAAGTGAGTTAGGCTTTAAGCAGAAGCAAGAGAGTAGCAGGCTTGATTATTGCTGGTATAACAGCTTTAATTCCATTAACTGCTAGCACCATTGCTTTTGCAATAGTATTGACATAAGAAGTTAAGACATAGCACATGCCTTTAATCCCACTGGGATGAACCTTGAGAATGGCCATTTATGGCCTTCCAATTGCTACACAGGAAAGAAACAGGTTTCTATTGATGCCAAAGAGAGCATTCAGTAGAATTTAATAATAACAACTACTACAATGACAATGACGACAATGATAATGACAACAACAGAATTGCTAAAAGAAGCCCAAACTGAAATAAAACTGAAAAAGTTTAGGATATCAAACAAAAACCTCATCATCTGTTGTTCCAGATACCTGTATAAATTCTTTTGTATACTCAATACACTAGTAACATTTTTTTTGCTAGATGGTTAAAAAAAAAATAGTTGTCTTAACTTCTTTTTGTTTGTTTGTTTGTTTGTTTTTTGTTTGTTTGTTTGTTTGTTTTGTTTTCTCTGTGTAGCCCTGGCTGTCCTGGAACTCACTCTGTAGACCAGGCTGGCCTCAAACTCAGAAATCCACCTGCCTCTGCCTCCCAAGTGCTGAGATTAAAGGCGTGCGCCACCACTGCCCGGCTAGTACTTTTTTTTTCAATGTGATTTTTTATAGAGTGTTTTTTAATCATATTCTTCCCCTTTCTCAACTTCTCCCTAAAACAAATATCAAAACAAACAAGCAAAAAAAACTAAGCTAATAAATACTAAAACAAAACAAAAAGCACATACACAAAAATAAATGGAGTCAATTTTGTGTTGACTAACTACTCAGGGAATGGTCCCTGGCCCCCGGCCCCTGAAGTGTGGTTTATATATACCCAGTGATAGTCTATTGGGGAAAGTGATGTCTTAGTAAGGGTTTCTATTGCTGTAATGAAAACCCATGATAAAAAAGCAAGTTGGGAAGGAAAGGTTTGTTTGGCTTACACTCCCACATTGTAATACATCATCGAATGGAGCCAGGATAGGAACTCAAACCTTTTAGGAACCATAGCCAAGAGCTGATACAGAGGCAATGAAGGGGTGCTGCTCCCTGGTTTGCTCCCCATGGACTACTCAGACTGCTTTCTTATAGAACCTAGGATCACCATTTCATGAATGGAACTACCCACAGTGGATTGGTCCTTCCCCCATCAATCACTAAGAGAATGCCATATAGCCAGATGTTATGGAGACATTCTCTTGAGATTCCCTCCTTGCAGATAAATCTAGCTTTCAAGCTGACATAAAACTACCCAAGAAAAGTGATTTTCCCTTTTCAATAGGTATCAATTACAAACAGTTTCTTGGTTAGTGGTGGGATTTTATGTCCACTTCCTCCTCTCTGTGCTAGAATTTTTTTTGAGGGGGTTCTGGTTTGAACCTGTAAAGATCTTGTGAGTATTATCAAAGTCTCTGTAAATTCATATTTATGTCAGTCCTGTTGTATCTAAATAACTCTATTTCCTTGGAATCATCCACCACCTCTGGCTCTTACCATCTTTAGGCCTTGATTTCACATAGAGCCCTGAGCCTTGACAGAGGAAAGGGTTGATAAAGACATCCCATTTAGGACTAAATGATTCAAAATCTCAAGTTCTCTGTAAATCATCCAGTTGTGAGTCCGTCTGTTAACTATCACCTACTATAAGAAGGAGCTTCTCTGATGAGAAACATCTGAAAGAAGTGATCTGAAAGATACACTGATCTATGGGTATATAGCAATATGTTATTAGAAGTCTTTTCTTGTTATGCTCCTTTAGGAGAATAATAGTAGTATGTTTTTCCTGAGTGTTCCTGACCTATCCAGTCTCAAGTTCTTGGCCATTTTTAAAGTACAGGGTATAGATTCCTACTCAAGGACTGTGCCTTAAATTTATTCAGAAATCATTGCTCCGGTAAGACTTGTGCCACTATTATATCAGTTTATCTTGTAGGAAGGTTGCAGTTGTAGGTGACATGATTTATAGCTGAGTAATACCGACAATCACTTTTATCCTCTAGTAGAGTGCAAACAACATTACATCACCATGAATACTAGTCAGGAGGTAGGAATGAAATTTCCAGTTGGGCACCAGATCAATTTCTCCAAGTCTGATGACATAAGGAAATGGTGTCAGGTTGTGGAGAGTAACTAATAGCCTTAGTGAGTAGACAACATAAACCTCATTTATCTCCATTTAAGGACCAGAACTTATTTCAAAAAGAAGACCATAAGACACCAGCTCCAGGAATAAATCATAAGTCCCAGGAACTAGGCCATAAGGCACCACCTCCAGGAACAGACCATAAAATCCAGAAAGAAGGTCAAAAACACCCCTCCCAAAGAACAGCCTGGGAAAACCACAAGAATGAAAAAATACCTTAGCTCAAGATGAGCCATCTGTGCTAGACAACCCTATCTCATCCTGTGATTAAACATTCATGACATAGGAATGTAGACCACTGATCATCTGTGACCCCTAGGACCCACCAATGAAATTTTAGATTACCTAATCTTTCTAAAAAATTTCCCTAATTCCTTTTAAGAAAGTCTGAGCACCTTTGTCTAGGTGCTAGAATTTTGAAGAATGGCCTGCATGCTGATTGTTTCTGCAGAATAAACATTCTTTGTCTTTGCATACTGTCTGAGGCTGGGATCTTCCTTCAGTAGTCTTTGACCCTGAACAATAGCCATGTAGGAACTTTTAAAATATATTCTAGAAGCTAGACCTTTACCAGAAATATGATTTTTTGGTATTTTCTTCTGTTCTTTGGATTGTCCTTTTGCTTTTTTGTTATTGTCCTTCTATGTATTAATATTGTTATTTTAAAGACAAATTATCAACCCCTGCCTGGTCTGCTCCTGTGTGAACACCAGATCCCTCCTAAAACATCCTAGAGGGTCCACTGAACCCAGAGTGGTAGGTGAGAACACCAACACACTGCCCTATGCCCATAGCTGGGTGCAGGGAGCACTCAGATTCCAGCAGACACCCAAACCCCGCCCCTGCAGAATACCATTCCCCTTCCAACCCTCTCCTGGATCTAAGGCCTAGTGCAGACCCCCACCTGGTCTGCTACTATGTGGACACCAGATCCTAAGACATCCTAGAAGGTTCACTGAACCCAGAGCAGCAGAGGTACCACTGAACCCAGAGCAGCAGAGGAACAACTGAACTCAGAGCAACAGACAACATATCCCAAGACACCCTAGAGGAGCCACTGCACTCAGAGCAACAGACACCTTATACTGAGAAATCCTAGAGGAGCCACTGCACTCAGAGCAGTGGACACCTTATCTGGAGACATCCAAGAGGAGACACTAAGAACAGCAGACACCTAGCTGGTTTGCTACCTTGGAGACACCATATC
>JANHMN010000001.1:197194981-197207444 GCA_030674055.1 Rhabdomys pumilio | reverse complement strand
AGAACAGCAGACACCTAGCTGGTTTGCTACCTTGGAGACACCATATCCTGAGACATCCTAGAAGAACCACTGTACTCAGAGCAGCTGGAGCTCAGGATTAAAAGATCACAGAAACATCTGGAGACTGAGGAGATCAGACATAAGCAAGATAACTAAAAAGGCAGGCTCCAGTCAGGGACAGTGAGTACAGGTAGCACTAGAGTTAACCAGATGGCAAAAGGCAAGCACAAGAACGTAAGCAACAGAATCCAAAGTTACATGGAATCATCAGAACCCAGTTCCCCCATCATAGCAAGCCCTGAACATCCCATCACAACGGAAAAGCAGGATTCAGAATTAAATCACTTCTCATGACGATGATAGAGGACTTTAAGAAGGACATAAACAACACTCTCAAAAAATTTAAAGAGAACACAGGTAGACAGGTAAAAGCCCTTAAACAGGAAACACAAAAATCCTTTAAAGAATTTCAAGAAAACACAATCAAACAGGTGAAGGAATTAAACAAAACCATCCAAAATCTAAAAATGGAAGTAGAAACAATAATGAAATCACAAAGGGAGACTTCCCTGGAAGTAGAAAACCCAAAAAAAAAAAAAAAAAAAAAAAATCAGGAGTAATAGACACAAGTATCACCAACAGAATACAAGAGATAGAAGAGAGAATCTCATGCACAGAAGATACCATGGAAAACATTGACACAACTGTCAATGAAAATAAAAAATACAAAAAGTTACTAACCCAAAACATCCAGGAAATCCAAGACACAATGGGAAGGCCAAACCTAAGGATAATAGGTATAGATGAAGGGGAAGACTCCCAACTTAAAGGACTAGTAAATATCTTCAACAAAATTATACAGGAAAACTTTCCTAACCTACAGAAAGAGATGTCCATAAATATACAAGATATACAAGAAGCCTACAGAACTCCAAATAGACTAGACCAGAAAAGAAATACCTCCCTCCATATAATAATCAAAACATCAAATGTACAAAACAAAACAAAAAAAATACTAAAAGCAGTAAGGGAAAAAGGGAAAGTAACATATAAAGGCAGACCTATAAGAATTACACCAGACTTCTCACCAGAGACTATAAAAGCCAGAAGATCCTGGACTTATATCATACAGACCCTAAGAGAACACAAATGCCAGCCTAGACTATTATACCCAGAAAAACTCTCAATCAATATTGATGGAGAAACCAAAATATTCCATGACAAAGCCAAATTTACATAATATCTTACCACAAATCCAGCACTTCAAAGGATAATTGGTGGAAAACTCCAACACAAGGAAGAAAACTACAACCTAGAAAAAGCAAAAAAAAGTAATCTTCCAACAACCCCAAAAGAAGATAGCTACACAAACATAACTCCACCTCCAATAACAAAAATAACAGGAAACAACACATTCATTTTTCCTTAATATCTCTTAATATCAATGGACTCAATTCTCCAATAAAAAGACATAAACTATCAGACTGGATACATAAACAGGACCCAACATTTTCCTGCATACAGGAAACACATCTCTGTGAAAAAAACAGACACTATCTCAGAGTAAAAGGATGGAAAACAATCTTCCAAGTAAATGGTCCTAAGAAACAAGCTGGAGTAGCAATTCTAATATCAAATAAAATCAATTTTCAACCAAAAGTAATCAAAAAAGATAAGGAAGGACACTTCATATTCATCAAAGGAAAAATGTACCAAGAGGAACTCACAATTCTGAACATCTACGCCCCAAATGCAAGGGCACCCACATACATAAAAGAAACTTTACTAAAGTTTAAAGCATACATTGCACCTCACACAATAATAATGGGAGATTTCAACACCCCACTCTCAGCTATGGACAGATCATGGAAACAAAAACTAAACCGAGACACAATGAAACTAACAGAAGATATGAACCAATTGGACTTAACTGATATCTATAGAACATTTCATCCTAAAATAAAAGAATATACCTTTTTCTCACCACCCCATGGTACCTTCTCCAAAATAGACCATATAATTGGTCACAAAACAGGTCTCAGCAGATACAAAAAGATTGAAATAATCCCTTGTACCCTATGAGAACACCATGGACTAAGATTTGTCTTTAAGATGGACAAAAACAACAGAAAGCCCACATACACATGAAAAATGAACAATGCTTTACTCAATGATAACTTGGTCAAGGAACAAATAAAGAAAGAAATTAAAGATTTTTTAGAATTTAAGGAGAATGAGGACACATCATATCAAAACTTGTGGGACTCCACAAAAACAGTACTAAAAGGAAAACTCATAGCTCTAAGTGCCCACAAAAAAAAAAACTGGAAAGAGCATACACTAACAACTTGACAGCACACCTGAAAGTGTTAGAACAAAAAGAAGCTAATATGCCCAAGAGGAGTAGATGGCAGGAAATAATCAAACTCAGGGCTGAAATCAACCAAGTTGAAACAGAAAGAACTATACAAAATGTCAACAAAACCAGGAGCTGGTTCTTTGAGAAAATCAACAAGATAGACAAACCCTTAGCCAGACTAACCAAAGGGCACACAGTACTCAAATTAATAAAATCAGAACTGAAAAGGGAGACATAACAACAGAAACTAAGGAAATTTAAAAAAAAAAATCATCAGATCCTACTACAAGGGCCTATACTCAACAAAATTGGAAAATCTGGATGAAATGGACAATTTTCTAGACAGATACCAAGTATCAAAATTAAAACAGGAGCAGAAAAACCATCTAAACAGTCCCATAACCCCTAAAGAAATAGAAGCAGTCATTAAGTCTCCCCACCAAAAAAAGTCCCGGACCAGACGGTTTTAGTGCAGAATTCTATCAGACCTTCCAGGAAGACCTAATACCAATTCTCTTCAAACTATTCCACAGAATAGAAACAGAAGAAACACTACCCAATTGGTGCTATGAAGCTAAAATTACACTCATATCTAAACCTCACAAAGACCCAACAAAGAAAGAGAACTACAGACCAATCTCTCTTATGAATATTGATGCAAAAATACTCAATAAAATTCTCGCAAACCAAATCCAAGAACACATCAAAGCAATCATCCATCATGACCAAGTAGGCTTTATCCCAGGAATGCAGGGATGGTTCAATATTCGAAAATCCATCAATGTAATCCTCTACATAAATAACTCAAAGAAAAAAAAACACATGATCATCTCACTAGATGCCGAGAAAGAATTTGACAAAATTCAATGTCCCTTCATGTTAAAAGTCTTGGAAAGATCAGGAATTCAAGGCACATACCTAAAAATAGTAAAAGCAATATACGGCAAGCCAGTAGCCAACATCAAACTAAATAGAGAGAAACTGGAAGCAATCCCACTAACAGGCTGTCCACTCTCACCCTACCTATTCAATATAGTACTGGAAGTCCTAGCTAGAGCGATTAGACAACAAAAGGAAGTTAAAGGGATAAAAATAGGAAAAGAAGAAGTCAAAATTTCACTATTTGCAGATGATATGATAGTATACTTAAGTGACCCTAAAATTTCCACCAGAGAACTCCTAAACCTGATAAACAACTTCAGCAAAGTGGCTGGATGTAAAATCAACTCAAATAAATCAGTAGCCTTCCTCTATTCAAAGGATAAACAGGCTGAGAAATAAATTAGGGAAATGACACCTTTCACAATAGTTACAAACAATATAAAATATCTTGGAGTGAATCTAACCAAGCAAGTAAAAGATCTGTATGACAAGAACTTCAAGTCTCTGAAAGAAATAGAAGAAGATCTCAGAAGATGGAAAGATCTCCCATGCTCCTGGATTGGCAGGATAATTTAGTAAAAATGGCCATCTTGCCAAAAGCAATCTATAGATTCAATAAAATCCCCATCAAAATTCCAAATCAGTTCTTCATAGAGATGGAAAGAGCAACTTACAAATTCATTTGGAACAACAAAAAAACCAGGATAGCGAGAACTATTCTCAACAATAAAAGAACTGCTGGGGGAATTACCGTCCTTGACCTCAAACTGTACTACAGGGCAATAGTAATAAAAACTGCCTGGTGTTGGTACAGAGGCAGGCAGGAAGATCCATGGAATAGAGTTGAAGATTCAGAAATGATCCCACACACCTATGATCATTTGATCTTTGACCGAAGAGCTAAAACCATCCAGTGGAAAAAGAACAGCATTTTCAGCAAATGGTACTGGTTCAACTGGAGGTCAACATGTAGAAGGATGCAAATCAATCCATTCTTATCTCCTTGTACAAAGCTCAAATCCAAGTGAATAAAAGACCTTCACTTAAAACCAGATACACTGAAACTAATAGAAGAGAAGGTGGGGAAGACCCTCGAATACCTAGGCACAGGGGAAAAGTTCCTGAACAGAACACCAACGGCTTATGCTCTAAGATCAAGAATTGACAAATGGGACCTCATAAAATTGCAAAGCTTCTGTAAGGCAAAGGACATTGTCAATAAGACAAAACGGCAACCAACAGATTGAGGAAAGATCTTAACCAATTCCACATCTGATAGAGGGCTAACATCCAAGATATACAAAGAACTCAAGAAATTATACTCCAGAAAACCATATAACCCTATTAAAAATGGGGTACAGAGCTAAACAAAGAATTCTCAACAGAGGAAACTCGAATGGCTGAGAAGCACCTTAAGAAATGCTCAACATCCTTAGTCATCAGGGAAATGCAAATCAAAACAACCCTGAGATACCACCTCACACCAGTCAGAATGGCTAAGATCAAAAACTCAGGTGATAGTAGATGCTGGCAAGGATGCAGAGAAAGAAGAACACTCCTCCATTGTTGGTGGGATTGCAAGCTGGTACAACCACTCTGGAAATCAGTCTGGTGGTTCCTCAGAAAATTGGACATAGCATTACCTAAGGATTCAGCTATACCACTCCTGGGCATATACCCAGAAGATGCTCCAACATATAACAAGAATATATGCTCCACTATGTTCATAGCAGCCTTATTTATAATAGCCAGAAGCTGGAAAGAACCCAAATGTCCTTCAACAGAGGAATGGATACAAAAACTGTGGTACAATTACACAATGGAGTATTACTCAGCTATTAAAAATAATGAATTTGAGAAATTCTTAGGTAAATGGATGGAACTAGAAATTATCATCCTGAATGAGTTAACCCAATCACAAAAGAACACACATGATATTTACTCACTGATAAGCGGATGTTAGCCCAAAAGCTTGGAATAGTGAAGACTCAACTCACAGACCACATGAAGAAGGAAGACCAAGTGGGAATGCCTCAGTCCTACTTAGATAGAGTAACAAAAATACTCAAAGGAGCAAATATGGAAACAAAATGTGGGACAGAAACTGAAGGAGGGGCCATCTGAGGACCATTCCACCTGGGTATCCATCCCATGTACAGTCACCTAAGCTAGACACTGATGTGTATGGCTGGAAGTGCATGCTGACAAGAACCTGATATAGCTGTCTCCTTAGAGGTCTGCCAGAAACTGACACATTCAGAGGACGATGCTCACAGCTAACCACTGATCTGATCAAGGGTTTCCCAATGGAGAAGTTAGAGAGAAGACTGAAGGAGCAGAAAGGGTTTGTGACCCCATTAGGAAAGCAATAATACCAACCAACCAGAGCTCCCCAGGGTCTAAACCACCAGCCTGGGAGAACATAGGGAGGGACCCATGACTCCAGCTGTATATGTAGGGGAGGATGGCCTTGTCAGGCATAGGTGGGAGAGGAAATTCTTGGTCCCATGAATGACGAACACCGAATGGTGAGGAATGTGAGGGTGAGGAGGTAGGACTAGGGGGGGATAGGAGGGGGGAACAGCCTCATAGAAACATGAGGAGAGGGAATGGGATAGGAGGTTTTTGGGTGGTGGGGGGAAGTGGGGTAAAGGGGATAAAATCTGAAATGTAAATACAATACCCAATAAAAAATAAAGACAAATTATCTTTTGTCGATTATTGTTTGTGCTTTTGGTAATTTTTCTAATTATCCATTTCTAAGTCAAAGATCATGAAAAATTACTCCTATGATTTCTTCTAAAAGTTTTCTCCTTTATCTCCTCAGTTTAGATTATTGATACATTTTAAGCTAGAATTTATATCTTGTATAAGATATGGATCCAACTTTCTTCATTGCATATTCAGTTGTCCTAACACTGACAAAGAGATCATTCTTTTTCCCACTAACAGGTCTTATCATTTTTGATGCAAAACAATTGGCCATAGAACTATATAAACTTTTTTGGTCTCTCAATTCTATTCTATTGAATCTATTTATCTGTAATTCATGACCAAAAGAAAAATAAATCATTGTAGACTAATTGTTTCTGTAACATGTCCTCTAGACAAGCATGAGATAAGAAAAAATTTTAAATACTGATTCTTGAGTTTTACCCTAGATAAAATTAATTGGAAACTTGTAAGAATCTTACAGGGGAGAGAGGACTAAGGTCTACTTGAGATTGATTTAAAAAAAATGTTCTACCTTGTACAAATGTTCAACCACAGATCCATATCTCTGGCCTTCTTCTTACCTTCTAGTTTTACACAATGTCTCATTCTGTTGCCCAGTCTAGCCTTGCTCTCATGAGCTACCTCTCTTAGTTGGACTTGCAACAGTGGGCTTGCTAAATATTTGTGTTTCTGTAAGTCTTTCAAGTGATGCCAATGCATTCTAAAGCATGAGATCCAGTGTTCTGGAATTATATTGAAAAAGCTATGACTAACAAGGTACAAGATTTAAACTTAGCTCCAGCATAAACCCTGACACTCATCTTTCCACAATGTTTTATTTTCTACATTTCTTTTTGGCTCAATACTCACAAATATTCATCAAATATATTTATTCTAGAAACAAAAAAAAAAAAAAGACTAATGTAAAGCTAATTACTTGGAATTCTCATTTTAAAAACTAACCCTAAAATTATTTGAATTTTGAGATACTTTCCTACATTTAATTCCCCCACCTCAATTTATTTAGTTTTATTTTATGTATATAGAAGCTTTGCCTGAATGTATGTCTATGCACCACAGGCACACAACGCCCACAAAGGCCAGATAGGGTATTGGCTCTAGGTGCTGGGAAACAAATCCAGGTTCTCTGAAAGAACAGTCAGTGCTCTTAATTGCAGAGTCATCTCTCCAGCACGTCTCTCTTTCCCTCCCCCCATCTCTCTTAAGCACAAGGACAACTTAATTTGTGTTCAAAAGGAAAAACCCCAGAGCAGGCAAACTGTAAATCTCAGAAGCTTCCTGGAGAAGGAAAACACAGGAGAGGGAAGAGGTCATGCTAATTGAGTATCAGCATGAAGGTCAGTAACATAGTAAGGAAGCCCAAAAGATCATAAAAAAAAAAAAAAAAACCATGGTTGAGTTTTTGATTATCATGCAAAAGAGATAGGGAGGGAAGGGGGAGGAGAGGGAGGGAGAGGATGAGAAGGGGGAGGGTACATTACAAGTCCTAGGTAGGGAACCAGAAGAACTCAGAACAGAGAATTTGTTTTATGTCCAAACCAAAGTCCATTAGAATTTCCTGATGGACTCAAAAGAGAATCCACCCATTACACTCATCCATATTTGTTTTTCTCTTTCTCCTCCATGGGTAGACCTGAGAGACATGAACTCTCAGTGCTTTCAGGCACTTTGATAGCTATTGAAGTGGCTAGCATCACAGTGTGAGATTCCTCCCAGATGACTTCTAGAGAGGAAGAGAGAAGGGAAATGTAACCATCATTTAATTTTTAAATAAAACCAATAGTGACCCTATCTCTCTGAGCTGCAGGTAGGCATTTCAAATGCTGAATTTGACACAAGTCCATGTTATCTTATATCTGGGTAACATTTTCTCTGTCAAGAAGAAAATTATTAATGAGGAATGACTGTTTAGATAATATTTTTTACAGATTTAAACCTAATGTCTGGGGAGTGAGATCTTCTGAAATATTAAAGAAATATTCCAATCATTTTAATCATTGGTTGTACTTTCCTATTGGGTGTTTGAGACCTACAGGTACCCAAATTTATTTTTTGTGGCTGCTGCTGCTGATGCTGATGCTGATGTTCATTGTTTTTAATGCCTTTTGTAGGTCCTGGATCCAGGGGTCACTTGGGCTTGGGGTGAGCCTCTTGCTTCTCTAGCCTTCCTTTTAAGATGTTCAATTTATGTGAGGACAAATCAAAGACCACACTTCCTAATAGTGCCACTTCTTGTCTATGCCTATTCAAACCACCACACCCACCCCAGTGACACATCTTCTCTAACAAAGCCACACCTCTTAATCCTTTCCAAACAGTTCATCAGCTGAGCCTAAACATGCAAATATATGAACCTATTGAAGCACTTTTTATTCAAAATACCATATTTCATTCCTTGGCCCCCATAGGATTATGGTCATATCATAATGTGTAATGCATTCAGTCCAATTTCAAAAGTCCCCTAGTCCTTCAGTCTCAATACTGTTCAAAAGTTCATAGTCTCTTCTGTGATACAAGACAATCCCTTAGCTATAACCCTGTGTAAAAACAAACCACATACTTACAACATAAAATGGCAAAGAATGTACATAAACATTCCAAAAAGGAGGAACGGGGGCATAAAAAGGACCAAAACAAGAGCAAAACCCATCAGGAGAAATACCGAATTTTGCATCTCCATGTCTGATATCAAAGCATTTTTCAGATCTCCAACTCCTGGTTTTGTTGACTACAACACAGTTCTCCCTCTCAGGCTAGTTTTATGCCCTGTCTGCTCTCCTTAGCAGGTAACCCATGTTTCTGGCATCTCCAACATTTTGGGGTTTCCAACACAATGTAGGCCTTGCTTTCACACATTCACCAAATGACCTCTCTGGGCCTCCATGTGGGGACTCCCCTGTCACATACCTGGCCTTGGCAGCTTTCCTTAGCTACAGAAGAAGATTCTACAACCACTTTACTCCAGTATTCTTAAATCTAAAACCATATGAGCAAAGCCTCTGAGTTCTGCTTCTGGGGGCTGGAACATGCAGCCCACCTCCACCACCTACTACTCCTCACCTCTAACCACCCCCTCTTGAATTACATTTACATATTTCTGTTTTGATTATTTCCTTTGATGCTTAAGCTTCCCTTTAATTCCTTTTATAGCTTGGAAGCTAAATTGGGTGGGGCCTTGCTCTGAGGATATCACTCCTTTTATCTCACTTTGAATTGACTTTTCTTTAAACTTTTTATCAGCTGGAACACGAGAGTTGGTTCCATCATTACATTCCCTAGTTCTGGTGGTTGGAATAGGTTTGGCCCCCATAGATTCATGTGTTTCAATGGTTGGCCATAGGGAGTGTTACTATTAGGAGGAACCTTATTGTAGGAAGTGTGTCACTGTGTAGGCAGGCTTCGAGGCCTCCTATGCTCAGGCTCCTCCCAGTGTGGAAGCGAGTCTCCTCCTGGCTGCCTGTTAATGACAGTATCCTTCTACCTCCCTTTAGATCAAGATGTAAAACTCTCAGCTCTTTCTCCGGCACCATGTCTTCTTGGACACTGCCATGCTTCTTGCCATAATGATAATGGACTGAATTTCTGAAATTAAATTATCCTCAATTAAATGTTGTCCTTTATAAGAGTTGCATTGGTCATGGTGTCTCTTCCAAGTAATGGAAACCCTAAGACACTGTTGCTCCTTTTCTCCTCAAACTGTACACACTTCTCTTTGTCTCACTTGCTTCACTTGCTCTTTTCATTGTAGTGTATAAAATTAATCACTAATAAACATGTCATGCAATCAATACTAAAATCTCTTGAAATCTCTACCAAGGACATTAATATAAAACTCTTCAGTTTCGTCTCAGGCAAATACTTAGGACAGGACAAAAACAGATATATTTTTTGGCCAAAATATCATAAGAGTGGTCTCCAATATTATTGCCTGTAAAACCTGGTTACCATAGTCCAAATCACCCTCAGCTCAAAGTATAATAAGATGACATATAACTCTATAAAGATAGCTATCATTTTTCATTAAATTATTTCCAAAGACATTAAGGCAGATGCATATATGAACTCAAAGAGATTTTTATAGCATGCCCTAGATCTGAACAAATTCAAAGCAGACAAAATCCCACCATGAATAAGAGGAAGTAGTCATGAAATACCAGCCCTACCAAGAAGCTTTTTGAAATGATACTTGAAGGAAACCCATTTTCTCCAACATAGTAAAAGTAGATATAGCAACTACACTCCTTTGAGGCCCAGGGCTTATACTGCATTGTTTAGATTTGATTTGGTTTGGTTTGGTTCGGTTCGGTTCGGTTCGGTTCGGTTTGGTTGTTTAAGAGAAAGAAAGAACATGAAGTTGGGTAGGAAAGGAGAAAGGTAAGATCTGTGAGGAGTTGGAGAGGAGAAAGAATAAGATCAAAATACAGTATATAAAATTCTCAAAGAATAAATTAAAACATTATTTTAATATTGCAGCCCCATAAGAAGAACAACAATATCAACCAAACAGACCTCTCCCACTCCCAGAGCTCCCAGGAACTAAACCACCAACAGCACACATGGAGCGACTCATGGCTCCAGCCACATATGTAGCAGAGGATGATGGCCTTGTCGGGCATCAATGGGAAGAAAGGCCCTTGGTCCTGGGAAGGCTCAATGCCCCAGTGTAAAGGAATGCCAGGGCAGTGAGGCAGGAGTGGGTGGGTGGATAGGGAGTACCCTCATAGAAGCAGGGGGAGGGGAAAGGGATGGGGGTTTCCAAAGGGGAAACCAGGAAAGGGAATAACATTTGAAATGTAAATAAATAAAATATCCAATAAGTGTGATACTATAGTGAAAAAAAATCATAATAAGCAGGGTGGTGACCTTTAATCCCAGCACTTGGGAGACAGAGGCAAATGGATCTCTGAGTTCAAGGTTAGCCAGTTCTACAAAGTGAGTTCCAGGAAAGCCAGGGCTACACAGAAAAACCCTGTCTTGAAAAAATAAAAATATAAAAATATAAAAGAAAAGAAAAGGAAATAGAAAACAAAAAATATGAAATCCTGTCTCAAAAAATAAAGTAATTCTAAAGACAAATAAAAGTGGTGGTGGTGGTGGTGGTGTTTTTGTTGAAAATTGTAAGTTTTCTCTCCAGGGCCACATACACTCAAAAAAAAAAAAAAAAAAAAGATAAAATAAAGATAAAATGTGCTGGCAAGGAGAGAAGGAAATATTTGCATACTGTTTTCTTAAGCCAATGTGTAAACAGCTCCTCAAAATTAAAAATACAACTATCATATGATTTTTTTTTCAATCACGCTATGGGTATATCAAAAGAAATAAAGAGACAGCTGCTATTAAGTGTTTACCATTTTCATCAAAATCAAGAAATGGAAACAGAGCGCGGGCAGGAAAATGGCGGCCGGGTTCAAAACTGTGGAACCGCTGGAGTATTACAGGAGATTTCTGAAAGAAAACTGCCGTCCTGATGGAAGAGAACTTGGCGAATTCAGAACCACAACTGTCAACATAGGTTCCATCAGTACGGCGGATGGCTCTGCTCTAGTCAAGCTGGGAAACACTACAGTCATTTGTGGAGTTAAGGCAGAATTTGCAGCACCACCAGTAGATACCCCCGATAGAGGATATGTCGTCCCCAATGTGGATCTACCACCGCTGTGTTCATCGCGGTTTCGGACTGGACCTCCTGGGGAAGAGGCTCAAGTAACCAGCCAGTTCATTGCTGATGTCATTGAAAACTCAAAGATAATTAAGAAAGAGGACGTATGCATTTCTCCAGGCAAGCTTGCTTGGGTTCTGTACTGTGACCTTATTTGTCTAGACTACGATGGAAACATTTTAGATGCCTGCACGTTTGCTTTGCTAGCAGCTTTAAAGAATGTACAGTTGCCTGAAGTTACTATAAACGAAGAGACTGCTTTAGCAGAAGTCAATTTAAAGAAGAAAAGTTATTTGAATGTTAGAACAAACCCAGTTGCTACTTCCTTTGCTGTATTTGATGACACTTTACTGATAGTTGATCCTACCGGAGAGGAGGAACACCTGTCAACAGGAACCTTAACCATAGTAATGGATGAGGAAGGCAAGCTGTGCTGTCTTCACAAGCCAGGTGGGAGTGGGCTGACTGGAGCTAAATTTCAGGACTGCATTAGTCGAGCAGTAAGAGACACAAAGAAGTGAGCAAGCTACTGGATGAAGTAATTCAGAGCATGAAGCACAAATGAACAGACACCTCGATTACAACAGCTGTAAAAATTTTATTTGTTACACTGTGCACAGTTTTTTTATACTAAATAAATACCTAATTACATTCTTTGAAAAAAAAAAAGAAATGGAAACAATGTAAGTTCTCATCAACTGATGGGTGTTTTGTTTTGTTCTACTTTTGTTTTTACTTTTTTGGTTTTTTTTTTTTTTTATTCACTTTAAAACCCCAAATCAGCCCTTTCTCTCCTCCCCTATTCTACTTTCCCTTTCTCTTTTGAG
>JANHMN010000001.1:197142829-197194971 GCA_030674055.1 Rhabdomys pumilio | reverse complement strand
AGAGAGAGAGAGAGAGAGAGAGAGAGAGAGAGAGAGAGAGAGAATATGAATGAGTGGACATATGTACACACCATATAATATACATGTGGAGGCCAGAGCTCTCCAGTGTCGTGGAGGTGGTTCTCTCCTTCCACTTTAGGTGTGTTCCAGTAATGAAACTCAGCCTTTACCCAACTGAGCCATCTTTCTGGCCCTTTTCATGCTTATGGAGAGGAAACTAAGGATCAGAGACCTGACACACTTCCCAAATTTTAAACATCTAGGACTTTTACAACTGCACCCAGACAATCTAATACCCAGACAAAGCACGTACACTATCACAGAATTGGCTGAGCCCTTGTCTGTGTTCTCATATAAATTAAATAATAAAATGCAGAGCCATCACCTAGTAATTAGCTCTTCACATAGGGTCACTAAATAGTAGTAGTTAATTTAATTATGTACAATATGCTCCAAAAAGGTATTCAAAGTTCTGTTTGGTTTTCTTGTTTTGTTTTCTTTTCATTAACTTCCCTTAGAGACAGACACCAAGGCAATTACATCAGCAGACACAGAATTCACTTTTTCTAACTAGTAACCTGGCAAGCTGATGTCATGGTTTGGATGTTGCCTTGGAAATAAAGCCTTGATAATTCAGGTAAATCACCACCAACACAACAGCTGCCAGCCATGGCTGTTTGCTTCCTTTATGATTCCCCTTCAGAGCTTAAAAGCTGAATGTTGCATCTGGAACTAATGATAAAACTTGCACCTAAAGTGTGCAACAGGAGGAAACAAGACTCTTCATCCACAATGGAATTCTGAGTAAATTGGTGACCTTTTGTTCTTAAATTGTCCTGATAAACTGGGACAGCTCTGAAACTGATTGCTTACAGCTCTGAATCCCTACTCATCCCTGGGTGTGATAAAAACACAGAAGATACACTGCACTTATCCCACAACTTCAGACAGCTGGACATCATCCTGGGAACTCTTACTGCAGAATTAATTGTGTAGAGAGAAGAGGGCAAGAGTATAGATGCAAAAGGATGGTTTTGTCAGAAATCCGGAATAGCACCTCTCTGCCCTGACTCATGACCAACAAAGCTCTCCAAGAACTGTGGTAATACAAGGTTTTCTGACTTATCTAAGTTTATCCAACTTCAAGAAAGTTCTTCCTTCTGTTGAAAGATAATTTTCATTATATTCAAACTTCCAGAACAAAGACCCAGGTATCTTTGGAGGGACTGGGAGAATCAGAAAGCACTCAGGTGAGATTTATAGATTTTTTTTTCTTATTTTGCTCATCATCTTCTATATGTTCCTGAAATGTGTAGTTCCATGCACTATGTATTTGTGTGTGGATAGACAGATTAGATAGATAGATGGATAGATGATAGATAGATAGATAGATAGATAGATAGATAGATAGATAGATGATAGATTTAAATTTAGTTAGATTTATCTTGCAAGTATGAGTGTTTTGTCTACGTGTGTGTGTACCATGTGAGTGCTTGATGCCCATGGAGATCAAAGAAGGTATCAAATACACTGGAACCAGAGTTATGGATGCTGGGAACTGAGCCCAGGTACTCCATGAGACTGACAGGTGCTCTTAACTCTGAACCATCTCTCTAGCCCTTATTTTTTACCTCATTTATTTGATACCGTTGGGCACTGTGTTTTTCAAACATCGTTTCCAGTGAGCTCACAGATGTCCAAGAAAAATTCTGACAGGAGAAAGGGTGAGGAAACTATGTATATCACTGTCCAATGAGAAGAAAGCCGAAGTCTTTGCTTCAGAACAAATGTCACATGATGAATTTAAAATCAACTCCTGGCCCTTCAAACTTTAAATATTAAAATAAGGGAAAATGGCTATAAGTCACTAATTAAATAACTGAAATAGTTTTCTGTAGCAAAAGAAAAAATGTTCTAAAACATTGATATGTTCTAATGCATATCATGTTCTAAGAAAAATGATAAAATGCAAAATTAATCCATAGGTATGTAAAGATGTTGCTGTAAATTCTAACAGAACACTACCTTGGTTATGTTTCAGGTGTTACTTGAAAGACCTTTGTCTAAAAGTTTCCTGTTTGCCACAGCTGTGTTTGATTAGTGCCTCAATGTGACACTACTGTTAATCTTTCTTTTGACACAAACAGCAAAAGTGCCCATTATTTGCATAAGGCTGGCACTGTGGATGACAGGGAATATTAGAAATTGCTGAGAGCAGAGGGGAAGTTTCCCCTAAGCAATATGGGGAAGATGTATCAGCAGAGTCTGATCCTGATGAATGTTATAGGATGGACAGCACAGGATGAGGGACTTTGAAGGACAGAGAGAGACAGGTTCCCTGGGTAAGACATCACTGGAAAGCTGTGGGCAATGATGGCACATGAAGATTCAGCAAGGCTGAGAAATGGGGCTCTATGAGAACAAACCCCAAGCAGACTCAGGACCCCTAAGAGAAGAAAGAGGGTATTAAGACACTTCTGCTTGAGTCTCCTATTATGCTGGCCACCACAGAAGTTCTGAGCAGTGGTGAAGTAGATAAAGCCCTGGGCCAGCAAACCTGAACTCTAGACCCAGCTTAAACTCCAGTTCTGCATGACCTTGAGCCCAGTTAGTGCTTTACCTCTATATGCCTCAATTTTGCCATTTGTTAAATAAAAAAAAAAAAAAAACCCTCAACTCCCTTTAAGAACTAAAATTCTGGGACTTGTATACAGAACATACAATTGTTATAAAAACAGTAGTGGTAGTGAAGAGATCTCAGCAATTAAGAGCACTGGCTGTTCTTGCAGAGGCCTCAAGTTCTCTCAATAGCACCTATATGGAAGCTTATAAGCATCTGTAACTCCAGTTCCAGAATAATCTGATGCCCACATCTGACTTCCACAGGCACCAGGCATTCATGGTGCACATTAACATAT
The DNA here is from genome assembly GCA_030674055.1 of Rhabdomys pumilio. Taxonomy (NCBI): domain Eukaryota; kingdom Metazoa; phylum Chordata; class Mammalia; order Rodentia; family Muridae; genus Rhabdomys; species Rhabdomys pumilio. The sequence continues at coordinate 197,192,053 of JANHMN010000001.1, read as the reverse complement.
GCAGGCAAAACACCCATGCACATAGAATGAATATGAATATATATATATTCATATATATATGGAAGCATAGACATATATACATAGATGCATGGATAGATATACAGATACATACATACATACATACACATATATATGTATAATATATATATAATATAATGTACATATTATATATATATTATACATATATATGTGTATGTATGTATGTATCTGTATATCTATCATATACATATATCATGTATCATATACATATATATGTATATATATATTATACATAATATATATATTATACATATATATGTGTATGTATGTATGTATGTATGTATCTGTATATCTATCCATGCATCTATGTATATATATATGTATATGTATATGTATATGTATATGTATATGTATGTGTATGTGTATGTGTATGTGTATGTGTATGTGTATGTGTATGTATGTATATATATATGATAGATACATAGATACATAAATAATAAATCAGTAAATAAAATCTTTTAAAGTACGAGTGATACTTGGATCAAACCAAAATTCATTTTACAAAATAAATAAATAAAACAGCTTCTTTGGATTTACTCATAGACCTGTAAAACAAACAACAGAATGAGAATCTGAAGAGCTGGGATGATCTAGTCAACACACAGATGTTGCTAAGCCTGAACCTTGACCTCCAGGTTGAGGGCAAGCCTGTCTGCGGTGTAGGGCTTCTAGGGTTTACGCAGTCTTATCTAAAGAACTGCTCAACAAACATCACAGCCACGTGACCAGCTGTCCAGCAGCATGGTGAATGGCTGTGGTCCTCAAATACTGACATTGTGACATAAGCTCCAAGTACCTGGGCGAAGCCAACAGGGGAGGAGAGATGTGGGCTAGTACAATCAATGAGAAAACAAAAGAAACTTTATTCAAAGGCCAAGTTTATGAACCTTAAACAAAGGACCTATTTATAGCATGGATAACATTAATCTATAATCTGAGCTGGTTGCGATGGGACACAGCAGCAAACTCAGCAGTCGGGAAAGGAAGCAGAAGGACACCCTCAACTGTATAGCAAGTCTGGGTTATTTGAGATTCTTGTCTCCAGAAAAACCAAAAAATATTTAAAGTTACTCTAAACACTGATACATCGCTACAGTAAGGGGTAAATAGCTTCTTTGAGCTCTGAACCTTCCTCGTCAAGGTGATTTTTAATTTCCCAGTAAATCTTAGAAGCTCATTATAACGTTATTTCCAAAGTGTGAGTTTAACATCTAGTGAAGATGCTCAAAGATTTTTTGAGAGTGAAGAATGTTTGTTTATTAGGAGCCCTGTAGGAATCATCCCCCTTGGAAGAAGGAAGCATAGCTGGGCAAAGGGAGGAATTGTCCTCCTCTGCAGTCTCAGCGGTTCCACTCAGGTCGGTGAGAAGGTTGAAGCCAGGACGGTCCTTATCCAGTTATCCTGACTTGAGGAAAGAGAAACACTCTTTATCATGCCAATGGCTGAACTGGAGCTGCCTTCCAAGGTGTATAAATAAGACACTTCCAAGGTATATACATAAGACACTTCCCAAAGCAGGATGACAGCTGAGGGCACTTTGCTAGCAGTTCCCCCAACACTTGCAGGAATCAGCCTCTCAGTCTCAAGGGAGTCTCTGGAAGACCCCAACACCCACTGCACATACAGATTTCTTTTGTCTCCCCCTTAATGTATGTTCCTTTGGCTCTGGAGTAGATGTATTAGAGCCAAAGTTATATTTGCTACACTATGGATGAAAGCCTATGATTAATCTGCCAGGACCAGCCCTTGTTATTGATACATGGGAACTAAAAGAATTGAGAAAATTGTTTCATTTGCAACAATGTCTACATTACACCTAATTATCTCACAAGAAGACACTATTTATTTTGAATTTGATGAGCATTAATCATAGTCCTTTTTTCTTTGCTGCTTTTCTGTTATAATCTAATATTCCAAAGCGTCTGGCTACATACTTTAGATTTAAGATACTATGTACAGACATCCAAGACAATATTTGCACACATATTTTTGAAAATAGTTATTTATTTTCCTATAAAAATTATTTTTCTTTCTATGTCTAAAGCTGCTTGAGGGCTCATGGGGTGGTCTTACGGTTTGTTTATTTTTTTTTATTTAGACTGTTTTACATGACAACTGCAGTTTCACTTCACCCCTTTCTTCCCAGTACCTTCCCTCTCTCCCCCTTCATCCATTCCTTTTCTCTTCAGAAAAGGGCAGGCCTCCCATGGATCTCAACCAGCCCTGGCATATCAAGTTGCAGAAAGATTAGGCATGTCTTTGCCTATTAAGTCTGGAAAAGGCAACCCAGTAGGAGAAAAGGGATTGAAAGGCAGACAACAGAATGAGAGACAGCCTCTGTTTCTAGTGTTAGGAGTCCCACAAGAAGACCAAGCTACACAATTGTGACATACATGTGGAGGAACTAGGTCAATCCCAAGCAAAATCCCTAGTTGTCAGTTCAGTCTCTGTGAGCCCCTACAAGCCCAGATTAGTTGATTTTATAGGGTTTTTTGTAGTGTCCTTGACACTTTTGGCTCCTACACAGCATTTCTTTTTTACGAAACCAGACAGGGGCTGTAGCTCAGAGATAAAACAAGCACTTAATGTGTGTGAGCTACTGTCGAATCCCCAGCATCAAGGGAGGAGGAAAGGAAGGAGAGAATGAGAAATACACTAGATATTTGGTTCTAGATGTAGATGACATCATAAATGACCAAGAAATAAAGGGAACAAATGATTGATGCAGATGTTAAGTGTTACGTTTGTTTCATGTTTTTTCCTTAATTTTTGACAAAGAACTAAAAGAATGGAAAAGGCTGTCCTCTTCAACCAGACTTCAGTGACGTCATTTCGGCTCACAGGTTTATCTGCAAATCCAAAAGTACAGATGGCTGTGTTTTGCATATTCCTTATTTTCTATGTCCTGACACTGGTTGGTAACATCCTCATCGTCATAACAATCATATACGACCACCGGCTCCATACGCCCATGTATTTCTTCCTCAGCAATCTGTCCTTTATTGATGTCTGCCATTCCACTGTCACTGTCCCAAAGATGCTGAGCGACACCTTGTCAGAAGAAAAGCTCATCTCCTTTGATGCCTGTGTGGTCCAGATATTTTTTCTGCACCTCTTTGCCTGCACAGAGATCTTCCTGCTTACTGTCATGGCCTATGATCGCTATGTGGCCATTTGTAAACCTTTGAGGTATATGACAATAATGAACTGGAAGGTGTGTATGGTGCTGGGAGGGGCCATGTGGACAGCGGGGACCGTCCACTCCATATCTTTCACCTCACTCACCATCAAGCTGCCCTACTGTGGTCCTGATGAGATTGACAGCTTCTTCTGTGATGTACCTCAGGTGATCGAACTGGCTTGCACTGACACGCGTATCACTGAGATTCTCATTGTCTCCAACAGTGGGATGATCTCTATGGTATGTTTTGTGATTATTGTAGTGTCCTATGCAGTCATCCTTGTGAGTCTCCGGCAACAGATCTCTGACGGCAAGAGAAAAGCTCTGTCCACCTGTGCAGCCCATCTCACCGTAGTCACTCTATTCCTGGGGCACTGTATCTTTATCTACTCACGCCCAGCCATCAGCCTTCCTGAGGACAAGATTGTCTCTGCATTTTTTACTGCTGTCACCCCTCTGCTGAACCCCATAATATATACCTTTAGGAATGAGGACATGAAAAGTGCGTTGAACAAGTTAATCAGGAGGAAAGAGAGGAAAGAAAAGTGAAAATGATAAGTTCTTAGGATTCTTGGTAATCCAAATCAAAGAAGCAACTATATATTGTATTTAACAGATGATATGACAACATTTTATTCTAGTTCTATATCTAACAAAGTAACTCCTGTAACTAGTAACATTTTCCATATTCTAGACATTGTCATAGGGACTATGCACTTACTTAATTTTCTCTACATCAGTACTTACATGCTCATCTAACTACAAGGAAACAAAAGCTCACTCCAAGCAAGCACCTTGCTGAAAGTTACCCTGCTACAAAATCATAAAGATAGGATTTAGTGGCCCAGAATGTAACTCAGTGCAGAATATGTACTTGGCATATAAGAAGCCCAGGTTCCATTCCCTACTTCAAACTCACACTCTTTCTCTCATCTCTCTGTGTGTCTCTGTGTGTCTCTGTATGTCTGTCTCTCTCTTTCTCTTTCTATCTCTCCATATCTCTCTCTCTTTCTCTCTCTCTCTCTCTCTCTCTCTCTCTCTCTCTCTGTGTGTGTGTGTGTGTGTGTGCATGTGTGTGACACATAAAGGAGTCACAAAATTGAATCCAATCAAATCCATTAACTCATCATTGCTCCAAGAGCTGGGAGAAAATACCAACCTGAATTCATTATCTCTTGCTTTCCAGTTGTCACCTCACTCTCATTCTTCATTCTGACATTCAGAGTTCGTCAAAATCTGCCATCAGAGTAATAAAATGGTGATATATTTCTTATTTCACAAATACTTCCTGAGCATCAGATTTGTGCTGGGCAGTAGCTTTGTAGTTACAAATGCAACAAATATATAGACTTCCCTACACGGAGTATACAGTGTAGTACAAAGAAGAAGCAAAATGTGGACAACTAAATGTGGTGACAGATGCAGCAAAATCCTGCTGAGGCATAGAGTGAGCATCATGACCAGGCAGGGGAGGTGGCCCTACACTGAGCAGTCCAGGGAAGCCTCTTTGAGGAAGTCACATTTTAGTTGATGTGTGGAACATGGAAAAGGAACCAGCCATGAAAAACAGAAGCAGAAAACAGTAAAGGCAGAGGAAATGGCAGGTGCAAAACCTCTCTTGTGAGAGATGACTTGTTCCAAGAAGTAACAACCACTGTGGTTACATCCTAGATAGAGGGCAGGCTGGTAGGAAAGGGGCATTTGAGAAATTAAAAAAAAAATCTTTCTGTGTTCACTCAAAGAGTTTAGAGTCTTTTCCATAAAATAAAACAATTCCAGAATGCGATAAGCAGAGAAATGGTATTTGAGTTTTGTTGGGTAAAGTAAACTTCATGGTGGTGTTTTTGAGATAGTTTTTCATTGAACTGAGCCTGGTCTTAAACTCCTGATCCCTTTTTAAGTCCCAGACACTAGAGGTACAGTCATGAGCCACCGTGCCTGGATTGGTTTATTTATTATGTAGAGAACTAACCCAACTAAACATATGTTGCCAAACTACTAATAATCACTTGATGTTGCTTCAAGTGCTGAAAGAGAACACCAACTTAAGTACATTATCTATATCCAGCTCCTTTAATTGCTTTGGGCTAACCTGCACCACAGCAAAGAGGCATGTGACAAGTGGAATTGGAAAATTGGAAAACAAAGAATTGAGTCTCATATACATATAAATAAAAGAGGAAGTGGCTGGACATGGTGGCACCAGTTGTCATCCCAGCATTTAAGATATAGAGGCAAGAGGATCAGGACTTCACAGTTGACCTGAGCTATTTGTTGAGTTTAAGGTTAGCCTGGACTACATAAGAATCTGTGTTTACAAAGGAGCTTGACATACTGAAAATCAGACACTCACTGTGACTCCATCAGTCAGACTCACACTGCAGTTCAACCTGGATCTCCTGAGCCACCCGCCATCAGTGAGGATGTCATCAATAAATCCCTGGGCTAAAATACCCACCTCCACTTTTAACGGTCCTTTTGCCTGTAAATGTATTAGTAGGTGATTTGAGCTTCAAAACCCATTTCGGTTGTTCTGAGCTTTGGTTCTACGGGTATTAGTAGGGTTGGAAGAAGTGCTTTTAAGGTAGCACGTATTAATTTCCCACAAACACATCAGCTCATTAATACCATGCTTGCTTTCCCCAAACCTAACTCCCTGAATAACATTAAACACTATTTGTTCTTCTGACTGAAGAACAAATGAGCTGAGTTCTAAAAATCATAGAGTTCATACAAAACAAATGTTCTTTTCCTATAGGCAGTGGTAGATGTGAGAATAGACTTCCAAAGAGCACAAAGAGAACCCCTGTATGCAGGAATCAGCAGAGGAACACATGCTATTGGTAGAAAAGGCAACATCACCCAATGTTGCCTAGCAGCCACTTAAGTTGTCACCTGTGAATGGCCACTACTGTTTGAAATTGTGTGAATCTTCACAACTCTCTAGAGACATAAAGTAAAACATCTATTCTCCATTTCACAGAAATTATTTCAGACTCTGACAAAAGATAAGAATATGTATAGCTACATAATGACAAATAAAATTAAAATATTTTAAATTTTTGTTTGATTTGGGGAGGTTGGTTTTTTTGACACAGGATTTTCTGTAGTGCAGGCTCTCTTCAAATGTACTATATAGCTGAGGCTAGCCTTTAATTCATTATCCCCTTGTCCTCACCAACCAGGAGCTATGCTTACAAACCTGTAAGACCTTGAATAACTCAAAAGACCTTGACTCTTGTTAGCTGCTTTTTCTTCAACCACTGAATCTCTCAGGCACAACATTCTATGCAATAGAAAATAGTTTAATATTGCCAAAAAGTAAATGAGCAAATAAGGTATTAGAGACTTCTTTCTATATAATAGGTATCAATGGGTCTGTACATAAATGCCTGTAAATGTACACAATGTAAGGTACAATTATTCTTTCCTAAATTCTTAAATATAAGTTTAGAAGTTATATCCAGATTTTCTTTCATCAACTATATCACACAATATTTTCTGAATAAATTTTAAAATATTACTGGGAATTTAACCCAACAATATCCTGTGTGCTCTTATGATAAGTACTGGCACTAACATTTGTATTGGTGCTATAATCAACTACTACTTCCTAGTACTTTAAACACCATAAACATTGCATTGCAGTTCTACAGTCCAGATAGTCAATGCACAATGTGATCCAGACATTCAACACACCACCTGAACTAGCATCAGATGTCAGGAGGATGACATGCTTTCTGAAAGTTCAGTTTCCTTTTCCAATAATTAGAGTTCATTTGCATTCTGGGGTTGTTGGCCCCTTCATCTTCAGAGCAGACAATTTTTATCTGTTATGTTTCCTGGTTGCACTGATGGACCATTCTGATCCCATCCTAGGGTAAAAAGCCAAAAATTTTGTTAGAAGGTCAAAATAAGCTGATTCTATTTGTTACAAAATTAAAGCTGGACTCAGCATACTTTACCCTGACAAGATGGTATTCAGCCAAGGAGTCCTGAGATGTTCTAATTCTGGAATACAGCTTGACTCACACACAGTCACCCTGATAAGATAAGGTCTTCTGTAAAGGAACCTTGAGATGTTCTGCCAAGATGATCTGTCAAATAATCTAATTTGCCATCTGCTTCTATAAAATTTGTTTTCAAAATCCTCATTTTACAAAACCTCCAGTTTATACTTTTTCACCTATAAAAGGAGGCCTAAAAAGTTAGCTCCCAAATCCCACTTTGGAGAGTTGACCCTACACATGGTAAATAAAGCTCACATAGTGGGCTTTAATGTGGGAGGTAGTTCTTGTTCTCACTCGGTAGTATCAACAACATCTTCCTCTGAGATCTGTTTTCTTCTCTGTCAAGAGCACTTGTTACTCTCGTGGAAGATCTGGATTCAGTTCCCAGCATCTACATCATGGCTCACAACTATCTGTAACTCCAGTTCAAAGGGATCCAACAACCTCTTCTGACCTCTACAAGCACCAGGCACTTGTATGTATGTGGTACACATACATCCACATAGGCAATGACCCATTCACATAAAAATAAATAAATCCTTTTAAAATAACCAGAAATAGAATTTACATATGACCCTTCTGTATAACTCATGTGCATATACTCAAAGGACTTTATATTCTACTATAAAAACACTTGCACATCCATGTTCATCAAGGCTGAACTCACAATAGCTAAAAAAAAAAAAAAATGGAATCAAAATAAATGTTCATCAACAACTATATGGATAAGAAAAATAACTAGATAGATAGATAGATAGATAGATAGATAGATAGATAGATAGATAGACAGACAGACAATGTGTGTGTATATAAATGTATATGAATAGAAATAGTGCAATATTAGTCAGCTGTAAAGAAAAATGACATAACGACTTTTGTTGATAAATGGATGGTACACAATCATACAAAGTCAGCAAATCAGACCTCATAAGAAAAATGTCTCATATTCTCTTTTATATGAGGGTCTTAGTTTTAAATCGTTTGCTTTGTGTGTATGAAGCAGAAATAAAAGCCAGAAATTGACCTTTGAAAAGGAAGACACATTAACAGAAAGGGAATAGTAAATTGTAGGTTAAAAGAAAGGAGAATAGAAGTCTAGGGGTGGAAATGCTTTTAAACATTGTGGTAGTTTGAATAAGAATGGCCCTATTGGCTCATATGTTTGAATGCTTAGTCATCAGGGAGTGCCACTACTTGGGAGGGGTTAGGAGGTGTAGCCTTGTTGGAGTACTTGTGGTCTTGTTGGAAGAAGTGTGTCACTAGGAGTGGGCTATGAGGTTTCAAAAACCCAAGCCAGGCTATTTCTCTTCTGCTACCTGTAGATCCAGATATAGAACTGTCAACTATTTCTCCATGACAGTGTCTTCTCAGCCTGCATACCACCCTGCTCATTGCCATGATGACAATAGACTAACCCTCTGGAACTGTAAACAAACCTCAATTAAATGCCTTCCTTTATAAGAGTTGTCAAGGCCATGGTGTCTCTCCACAGCAATAAAACACTAAGAAAAACATGAAGAAACATTAAGAAATCAGGAGTTAGTAGAGAGAGCTAACACAAAGAATAGTCATGTGAAAAGCTATTTTGAAGTCTACTATCTCACAACCTATCTTTAAAATATAATCAAAGGAATCATGGAATATATGTGACATGAAAGAAGTGAGGATGTACTTGGGGTTGAAGAATTAGGTTGGGGATGGGAACAGGACTATGAGGGAGAGGTAGTGGATGGATTAGCCAAAAGTGAGGATTTATAACAAATAAAGTTTATCAAAACCTATTAGTTAATAAGATAATTTCAAAGTCCAACTTTAAAAAGAGTTCAACTAGAATTACCTTACATGGGTCAACAATGCCAGTCCCAGAAGACATGATTATTAAATAACAGTGCAAGAACTGGGATACTTCTCTATGCTCATTGAGGACCAAAGGTCTCAAAACAAACACAAGTTAACTGACATTGCAGTTGGTTACTCACCATAATTACATGGTAAGGTGCTATTGCTGAAAATACTACACATATTGGCTATAGGAGATAGAAAAATTAATCTCAAAATGATCAGAAAACATACTCCCTACTGAATAGCTTTTACAGTGCTTGAATATATTACAAAGGATGATGGGAGAGAGAAAAAATATCAGTGGTTTTATCCAGTGCTTTATTTTGCATGTTACAATATTGACCTTCCAGGCAAGATGTGTCACTTGGTGTAATAGTGGTATTACTATTGTGGAATAAGTAATAATTTTCTGGTTTGACTAGATATCTGCTCTGCAGGAGAAAGTTTTAGTTATGGTCTATAACCCTGGTAAATAGCTCATGATTGGGGAGATCATGGGCCATAGGGAGAAACCTGCTCTTGTTGGTTTGCTCAATGATCATAGTGTCAAATTGCCTTCTAAATATTATTGGTTATACCTATAGAGCTAGCCTGCTCTGCACATGGGTTAGACAGGCCTCCTTTTTTTACTAAGCAGAGGTCAATGCAAAAATGTATAATTTGTCAAAATACTGAGAACAAGAAATTAAATGTTCAATCCTATATAGGACAGCATTATCAAATCCCTTCATGCCAACCTTCAGGAAACATCTCAGGAGAGCTGGAGGATGGGGAGACGTGCTATGAAATGCTCTTTTCTACCCATGACATGGCTATTGTTCTCATCAGTGCACAGAAATTACAGATATCAGCATAAGATCAACATGACCAGAATCCTGTCATAGACAAGGCAAGATACTCTTCAGATGTGGGCCCTTAGTCAGGAGCTCTTAAACATTCATACCTTCTGTGAGAAGGAAAATCTTATGTGTGGCTACTAGTGGATTTCCCATCCTCCAGTGGATGATTCACATTCATGCACTTATAGGTAGACCTAGTATCTTCTCAAAAGAAAAAAAGAAACATACATACAAACAAAGGTTGAGGGGACATGTTGAGGGATACAAGGGGAATTTAAGGAGAAAGTATGGGATGATATAATTATAATTTAATACATCTATGGAATTCTCAAGAATAAACAAATCATAATAAATAAAACAAAACTTCCTAACAAAAAAAGATTGTCCAGATGCATTTTTTCTTAATTTATTTATTCACTTTATATCCCAATATTAGGCCCCTCCTCTCTTCACAGTCCCCCCTCAAATAGTATGTCTCCCATTCCTCCCTCTTCTTCTCCTTTGAGAAGAGATAGATCTCCCCCCTTGTGTATCACCCTACCCTGGTACATAAAGTCACTGCAGGACTTGGTGTATCCTCTCCTACTGAGGCCAGACAAGGCAGCTGGTTAAGGGAATGGGATCCACAGGCAGGCAAAGAATGGAGAACCTTCCCTCTAGTTGTTGGTAGACCCAATCTGCATATATGTTACATATGTGCATGAGGCCTAGGTCCAGCCAATGCTTGCTCTTTGGTTGTTGGCCCAGATGCATTTGTTACTGAATTCTACCAAAGCTTTAAAGAAGAGCGTGATCCCTCTAAAACTGTTGCCTAATATTAGAACAGGAGAACCTCTACTAAACTCTTTCACAAAAACAATATTACTCTACATCAAAGTCAAATAAGACACACACACACAAAAGAATATTAAAGAATAATCCCTCTGTTGGCCCTACTCCTTGCCAACTGCAGTACTCCAGTGAGCAGGCCCTGCACCATGCCTGGGCAACAGAGTAGAACTGGCCCTGGTAGCAGGGAGAGGGGCAGGTGAGTCAGCCCTGAGGGCATGAGCACAGGAGACATGACCCTGACCTTTCTCTGCCTTGAGGTGGCATAGCACAGGAGAAATCACTCCTGGTCCCCAACTACAACAGACACCAAACTGCTATATACATTTCTTAATTGCTAAGAGACAAAATTTTTAATCCTTTAACTATAAGGAAATAATAAATATTTGAGGAGGAAGTGGATATGTAAGATCAGATATGTACATTACATAAAATATACACATATAAAACATAACATGGTACCTCATAGCATGTATAATTTGTATGTCATAAATAAGTTAATAATAAACATAAAATAAATTTAAGGGACTAGAGAGATTGCTCAATGGTTAAAAGCACTGACTACTCTTGCAAAGGACCTGGGTTTGTTTCCCAGCACCCACATGGTAGCTTAAAACTGTCTGTAACTCAAGAAACTCTGTTTCAAGAGATCTGACACCCTCTTCTACATTTTGTGTGTACCAAGCAGAGATATGTTACACAGATATATATGAAGGCAAATGTTCATATATTGTCAGAGTCTGCCAGTCAGTCAACACAGGAAACCACAACTGGGGAAGTGAGGATGATTATAGGAAAGATAGATAGACTATGGGAGGGATGCTTGTTGATACCACACCAGTGAGCAAGTTTACTTTCTCAGTGTCTCTTAAGGGCAAGAAACAAAGCATGACCAATTCCAGAAAGATAAACAGAGACCACATGGCAAGTTTATGGTACAGAGTATCTAAGTTTGGCTAATGTCATTTCCTTTAGACTAGGACAGTCTCAAGGACATATGCTTAAGCAAAGGAACTTAACAGAGTATAATGCACATCTTAATTAAAAACAAAGACAGATGTAGGCAGACTAATTCATGATTAATCACAAGCAAGAAGTCAGCCAAAGTTAATTCTGAAAGTGCTCCCAACATGTTCCCCTTTTTATCTATACAAGCCAAAGCTGTCTCAGCTATTGGAGCAGAAAGACTGTGACTGTCTTTGGCATCCCCTCTAGGAGTGTAGACCTTACTCATCATCAGTACATAAATCCTAGTACTCATGCCCTGTCTTAGGTTGCTCCACCTTTGAGAGACTCTCACCTGTCATTTTTATCTATAAGAGGCACTTTATCAGTCACAGAGCAGAAAGTTGTGCGTGTCTTAGGTTGCCATCCAAAAACACAACTCTTACCCATCATTGGCATGTGAATTTGTAGTCTTAGTTTGAGAAGATTTTCAATCTTACCCGTCATTGACTACTAACTTCTGCTAGGAAAGATGTTGTACCTTGAATTTATAGATGTCTGGTTGACATCTATAAAAGCTCTGATGATTCCTCTCAAAAGAACAGGCAATATACATGCCATAAAAAAGATCATAAAACCAAGTCCTGCTATGCCCAATAAGAGAGATGTAAATGAGGACCGTGAAGGGAGAATGGCCTGTAACTTTTTCAGAATATCATTTGCAATGCTAGCAGCATCAAAAGACAACAGCATTTCTTAAACTTACAACCTCCTTATGTAGGACTAACAAATCTAAAAAAGTATTAGTATTGTGCCAAATATCCTAACAGTGCCTTTTTACTCTGGTCCAGTTATTCTGATTCTAATTATACATTTTTGGAGTTCTACAGCTCCAGAGATATCAAGCATGATATTCCAATGGCTTCTGACTTTCATTCCTTGTACCTCATCTCCCATAATCTGCATTATATTATATAATGCATCAATTCGTTGTTCTAGTTGTCTATCCAAATCCTCTTGTATGCTCAAGACTTTGGTCACATTTTTAGCAAGATGATTAGCAAAACTAGCTGTTTGTACCTCTTGTGCTAAAGCTAATGCAAAAGTAGTAGTACTGGCTGTAAGTGTTATGAGAGCAACAACACTGACAATTATCTGCCCAATCATACATTTGCTCCTTACCAGAGTATGTCTAATTCCTCCAATATTTGTAAGCCTTCTTCAGAATATCAAGGTTCAGATACATTTATAGAAAACATACATTTTATATAATAAAATTTGGTTGATATACTATCATTACAGATTAACCATTAACAAGTACAGAAACACAACTGGACAAATAACAATTAAAACAAAAAAATTGAACTTATTATCATATCCAATAACAAAGGTAACATTCCCAATTAGTAAAAGATTAGGTGAGGCAAAGTAGGATGTCACATTTACCTTAACCCTAGAACCAGTTTCATTTCTATCCACAGCAAACATAACATCATACAAGACAGCTGCCAATTTCCAAAGATGTCTCTGAAAATGTCCATAACCAGTCCTCCAAATGCCCACTGTAATTTCCTTTTGTCCAATATTGCATTTATTTCCAGACAAGTTTGTGATTGAATCAGAAAACCACTCACATTAAAGGAGAGAGAAGGGTCATTATAACAACTTCTCCATTTGATTGATCTTTTGAAGGCAGGTTTCACAGTCTTCATGTTCTCTGTCCCACAAGGTCTAAAAGCCTGAAGCAAGACAGCTTGTCCAGTCTGGTACATAGGGATTCCCATCTTAATGCTTTACACTACAGTCATAGAGATATTCTCTTCCAAGTCTGAGGGTCCACAAAAGCACATCCAGCATTGGTACTATTTCTAGTAAAACAAATAAGTAGGACCTGACCCATAGCAGTGTAATTCACCAATCTAGAATACTTTTTACTCTCAGACCAAAGAAATCCTAACAACTGAGTATTATTAGAGGTCACAAGTATTTCTGGCTTTGACAGTACAGAAGGATGTAGCAAAGGTGGGTCAGGAACATATGCCCAATATGAGAGCTTTTCTGTCATCATCATCAGGGCACTCAGCAAGGTCACAGTCAGCATCATTCTTTGTCCCAGCATCAATGTCTCACCAATTGCCCTGGCATTCATCATGCTCCTTCAGCATCCTGTGAAAAAACACAAACATGGCCTCTTCCCCCTATTAATACCAGATCAGGATCATGCCATATGCCAGTAAGCAGATCCTTCCATTTCACCTGGGCATTCGTATGCTGGGTTTACAGTGCCATAAATATTCAGCAGCAGAGAGTTCCTTGGCATCCTAGGTCAAAAAATTTAAAATAAAATTTTGTGGTGAAGGAATATACAACTCCCCCTTTTTTAAATTACTGTAACTGATTGTTTTAGAGCTCCACAGGCACGTTTCATAATTCCCAGTCCTTGAGGCCATGTGAAACTATGTGTATTATATAGACTATAACTCATTTTATACATTTAAATCATATTTAATTCATATTTTATCATATATGGTTTATATTAAAAGTTAAAGTATATAATTAATATGTAATGCATATGTTTTATATTTGCATATATATGATGTATATAATATACATATTAAATATATACTTTTCATTTAAACTATAAAATTAATATTTAATGAATATGTTTTATATTTACTTTATATAATATATTAACATATATAAATTGTATTCTGTGTATATAATTTATATTTAACTTCTATAATTTGTATTTAATATATGATTTACACTTAATGTAGGTCATTTATACATATACATGCATGTGTGAATATGTATGTAGGTATATTTATGCTAGATTTAATTCACATTAATTCATATTTAAACATATATACTTAATATTTAATGTGTATAATTTTATTTAAAGTATATAATAAATAAATCCTTTTAAAATACCTATTTTTTTAAATCAGTGCAGTCTTTATCTCTCCACTTTGTATTCTTGTTCACATATTTAGATACCAAATTCAAATAGCTACAGCAAAGAAGAAGCAAGAAGAGAACTGGGGTAAGAGACTCTAATTTGATCAAAAGAATCGCCATTGTCTAAAGTAACAAATATCTCAGGTAAAAATATTGACAATATGTTTTATTTTGTTTCATTTTTGCCTGAAATACATATTTTCCACATAACAGTTAATGTCACATGCTTTGGAAATATCTCAACAGTTCTAAAAATTGTGCATTTTCTCTTTAATTTATATGTATATTCATATATGTCATTCATACATATATATATGTACATAAACACATGTGTATGAAAGGTGTGTGGATGTGTATATATGACATAGCATAGATGTGGAGGTCAGAGTTTTTCAATTTTGTGGAGTTGGCCACCTTTAGATGAGTTCCAGGAATCAAATTTAGATTGCCAAGCTCACACAGGAATTAACCAACTAAACCATCTTGCTGGCCCTATTCATACTTTATGGAGAAGAAACTAAGGATCAGAGACCTGACACACTTCCCAAATTTTAAACATCAATTTTACCATTGCACCTAGACAATCTAATTCCCAGACAAAGCACATACACTATTAGAGAGCTGGCTGAAACTCACATCCACTGCCCTTCTTATGTTTGTGTTCTCATATAAATTAAGTAAGGAAATGTAGAGCCATATCCTAGTAATTACCTCTTCATATAGGTCACTAAATACTAGTTGTTAATTTAATTATATACAATATGCCCCAGAGAGATAGGTATTGAAGTCCTATTTTTATTTTTTCATTAAACCCTCTAAGCAACAGACACCAAGGCGATTACATCAGCAGACACAGAATTCACTTTTTCTAACTAGTAACTTGGCAAGCTGATGTCATGGTTTGGATGTTGCCTTGGAAATAAAGCCTTGATAATTCAGGTAAATCACCACCAACACAACAGCTGCCAGCCATGGCTGTTTGCTTCCTTTATGATTCCCCTTCAGAGCTTAAAAGCTGAATGTTGCATCTGGAACTAATGATAAAACTTGCACCTAAAGTGTGCAACAGGAGGAAACAAGACTCTTCATCCACAATGGAATTCTGAGTAAATTGGTGACCTTTTGTTCTTAAATTGTCCTGATAAACTGGGACAGCTCTGAAACTGATTGCTCACAGCTCTGAATCCCTAACTCATCCCTGGGTCTGAAAAAAACACAGAAGATACACTGTGCTTATCCCACAACCTCAGTCAGCTGGACACCATCCTGGGAACTCTTACTGCAGAATTAATTGTGTAGAGAGAAGAGGGCAAGAGTATAGATGCAAAAGGATGGTTTTGTCAGAAATCCGGAATAGCACCTCTCTGCCCTGACTCATGACCAACTGTAAACAAGCTCTCCAGGAAATTTAAGAATTTCTCACCTTCTCCATAAGAAAAATAAATCAATGCACACAAGGTTTTCTGACTGTCCAACTTCAAGAAAGTTCTTCTGCTGGAAGATAATTTTCATTATACTCAAACTACCAGACGGAAAACCCAGGTATCTTTGGAGGGACTGAGAGAATCAGAAAGCACTCAGGTGAGATTTATAGATGATTTAATTTTATTCTTATTTTATATTAGTCATCTAACACAATTTTCTGAAAGATGCAGTTTCATGCACCATATATTTTTAGATATATTTAGTTTATCTTACTCAGATATACACATGCATATGTGTAAGTACCATGTAAGTGCCTGGTTCCCATGGAGGTCAGAAAAAGTACTCAAATACCCTGGAACTGGAGTTACAGGTGTTGGGACCAAGCCCAGGTCATTTACAACAGTGACAGGTACTCTTAACTCTGAACCATCTCTCTAGCCCATATTTTTACCTCAGTTACTTGATGTCACTGGGCAATACATTTCCTAAGCATTTTTTCATGTGAGCTCACAGAAGTCCAAGAAAAATGCTGACAGGAGAAAGGGTGAGGTAACTGTGTATATCAATGTCTAATGAGGAGGAAGCAGGAGGCTTCGCTTCAGAACAAATGTCACATGATAAATTTAAAATCAACTCCTGGCCCTTCAACTTTCAGTTTTTAAACAAAGAAAATGGCTGTAAGTCACTAATCAAATAACTGAAATAGTTTTCTGTAGCAAAAGAAAAAATGTTAAATGCATGTTCTAAGAAAAATGATAAGATGCAAAATTAATCCATATTTATGTAAAGATGTTGCTGTAAATTGTAACAGAACACTAGTCTGGTAACACTAGCAAAAGTGCCCATTATTTGCACAAGGCTGGCACTGTGGATGACAGGGAGTATTAGAAATTTCTGAGAGCAGCAGGGAAGTTCCTCCTAAGCAATATGGGGAGAATGGATTTGTCAAACAGAGTCAGATCCTGAGGAATGTTATAGGATGGACAGCACAAGATGAGAGGCTCTGAAGGACAGAGACAGACAGGTTCCCTGGGTAAGACATCACTGGAAAGCTGTGTACAAAGATAGCATGATTGGACAAGGCTGAGAAATGGGACTCCCTAAAGAGCAAACCCCAAGCAGACTCAGGACCCCTAAGAGAAGAAAGAGGGTATTAAGACACTTCTGCATGAGTCTCCTATTATGCTGGCCACCACAGAAGTTCTGAGCAGTGGTGAAGTAGATAAAGCCCTGGGCCAGCAAACCTGAACTCTAGACCCAGCTTAAACTCCAATTCTGCACAACCTTGAGCCCAGTTAGTGCTTTACCTCTATATGCCTCATTTTTGCCATTTGTTAAATAGAAAAAAATCAAACCCTCAACTCCCTTTAAGAACTAAAATCCTGGGACTCTCATATAGATCGTGAAATTGTTTTAAAAACAGTAGTGGTAGTGGAGAGGTCTCAGCAATTAAGAGCACTGGCTGCTCTTGCAGAGGCCCCAAATTCTTTTGATAGAACCCACATGGAAGCTTTTAAGCATCTGTAACTCCAGTTCCAGAATAATCTGATGCCCACTTCTGACTTCCACAGGCACCAGACATTCAAATGGTGCACATTAACATATGAGAGCAAAACAACCATGTGCATAGAATAGATGGACGGACAGATGCATGGATGCATGGATAGATAGATAGATAGATAGATAGATAGATAGATAGATAGATAGATAGATAGATAGATAGATAGATAGATAGATAGATAGAGTCTTGCAAAGTAGCAGTGATACTTGGATCAGAGGAAAGCTAATATAAAAAAATGAATAAAACAACTTCTTTGAATTTACTCATAGACCAGTAAATCAAGCAACAGAATGAGAATTTGAAGAGCTGGAGATGATCTAATCAACAGATGTTGCTAAGCCTGGACCTTGACCTTCAGGTTGAGGGCAAGGCTGTCTGCATCTTAGGACTTCTAGGGTTATGCAGCCTTCTCTAAAGAACTGCTCAACAAACATCATAGCCACATTACCAGCTGTTCAGCAGCTTGGTGAATGGCTGTGGTCCTCAAATACTGACATTGTAGACATAAGCTCCAAGTACCTGGGCAAAAGGGGAGAAGACATTTGGGCTCATGAAAAATCAATCAGAAAACAATATAAAATATATTCAAAGGCCAAGTTTATGGGCCTTAGACAAAGGACCTATTTAGATTGTGGATAGCCTTAATCCATAGTCTGAGCTGGTTTAGATGGCACCACATCATCAAACTCAGCAGTCATTAACGGGGGGAAAAGGATCAGGAGTTCAAGGACACCTTCAACTATATATAGTTGAGACTCTGTCTCCAAAAAGACCCAAAAAACTATAACATAACTCTAAACACTGACATATGACTACAGGATAAATAGCTTCTTTGAGCTCTCCACCTCCCTCTTCAATGTAATTTTTAATTTCTTAATAAATCAAGGTTCACTATAGCATTACTTTCAAAGTGTGGGTTTAACATCTACTGAAAATGCTGAAAGAGAATTTTTTAAGAAACACAAAACAGAGGTTGTAGCTCACAAATAAAGCAAACATTTCACAAAATTTGAGCTGCTATCAAATTCACACCACCGAGGGTAAAGAGAGTGGTAACAGAACAGGAAATAAACACAAGGTATTTGACCCACAAATTATAAATGTAGATGAGGTCATAAATAACTAAGAAACTAAAGGAAAAATGATTGATATACATATTAAGTGTTGCATTTGTTTCAAGCTTTAACTCTAATTTGTGACAGAAAATAAAAGAATGGAAAAGGCTGTCCTCATCAACCAGACTTCAGTGACATCATTTCGGCTCACAGGTTTATCTGCAAATCCATTAGTTCAGATGGCTGTTTTTTTCATATTCCTTATTTTCTATGTCCTGACACTGGTTGGTAACATCCTCATCGTCATAACAATCATATACGACCACCGGCTCCATACGCCCATGTATTTCTTCCTCAGCAATCTGTCCTTTATTGATGTCTGCCATTCCACTGTCACTGTCCCAAAGATGCTGAGCGACACCTTGTCAGAAGAAAAGCTCATCTCCTTTGATGCCTGTGTGGTCCAGATGTTCTTTCTGCACCTCTTTGCCTGCACAGAGATCTTCCTGCTTACTGTCATGGCCTATGATCGCTATGTGGCCATTTGTAAACCTTTACAGTATATGACAATAATGAGCTGGAAGGTGTGTATGGTGCTGGCAGCAGCCCTGTGGACAGGAGGAACCATCCACTCCATATCTCTCACTTCACTCACCATCAAGCTGCCCTACTGTGGTCCTGATGAGATTGACAACTTCTTCTGTGATGTACCTCAAGTGATCAAACTGGCCTGCACTGACACCCACATCATTGAGATTCTCATTGTCTCCAATAGTGGGCTGATCTCTGTGGTATGTTTCGTGGTTCTTGTAGTGTCCTATGCAGTCATCCTTGTGAGTCTCAGGCAACAGATCTCTGATGGCAAGAGGAAAGCCCTGTCCACCTGTGCAGCCCATCTCACCGTGGTCACTCTGTTTCTGGGACACTGTATCTTCATCTACTCACGCCCATCCACCAGCCTTCCCGAGGACAAGGTTGTGTCTGTGTTTTTCACTGCTGTCACCCCTCTACTGAACCCCATAATATACACCCTTAGGAATGAGGACATGAAGAGTGCCTTGAACAAGTTAATTAGGAGAAGAGAAAAGTGAAAATGATAAGCCTTTAGGATTATTGATGATCCAAACCAATCAGCAACTACATATTTTATTTACCAGGTGATCTGGCTTACAACATTTTCTGATGGTCCTATATCTAACAGTCAAAGTAAATGCTGTGACTGGTAACATCTTCCACATTGTACACATTATCATAGTGAGCTGGACTTAGTTATCTCAACAGCAGTAGTTACATGTTCATTACAACAAAACAAAAGCTTACTTTGAGCAAATACCCTGCTACAAAATCATAGTCAGGACTCAGGGAACCCAGAATGTAGCTCAGTGCAGACGTGTACTTGGCATATAGGAGGCCCCAGGTTCACTCCCTACCTGACAAAAAAAAAAATCACAAGATTGGATTTCAAAGCAGATCACCAACACACTACAACAACAACAACAACAACAGTTCTTGTTCCAAGAACTGGGAGAAAATACCAACTTGAATTCATTATCTCATTCTGTTCTTCCTGCTTTTCAAATAACCAGCAATCTAAACAACACCAGATTTCTGGACCACTCTCATCTACATTGCTCATTGCGATGTTTGCCTAAATGACTTCTCAAATGCAGGTAAATGAAACAAAGGATATTTCAATATGACCGGTGACAAAGAAAAACTTTGA
Source organism: Rhabdomys pumilio (assembly GCA_030674055.1). Classification (NCBI taxonomy): domain Eukaryota; kingdom Metazoa; phylum Chordata; class Mammalia; order Rodentia; family Muridae; genus Rhabdomys; species Rhabdomys pumilio. Next base: position 197,171,647 of record JANHMN010000001.1, on the reverse strand, counting down.
GCCACTGAAGTAACTAATCCTCTTGAGAGTTCATCCAAATCTTCAAAGCATCAGAGTAATAAAATGGGAACATTTTGTTTCTTATTTCACAAATACTACCTGAGCATCAAATTTGTGCTGGACAGTAGATTTATGGTTACAAATACATAAAATATATTCACAGTCCTACATGGAGTATACAGTATAGTTAAAAAAAAACAGAAAATGTGAACAACTAAATACAGTTATAAATACAACAAGAAAGAACAGAGTACAGGCATCGGTGGCGTGTTCTGCACTGAGTAGTCCAGAAAAACCTCTTTGAGGAAGCCCCATTATACCTGAGGTGTGAAACACAAGAAGAAAGCAACCATAAAAAACAGAAGCATCAAACATTCCAAGCCGAGGAAATGTCAGGTACAAAAACCTCTTTGAGACGATTGCTTGTTCTAAGTGACAACCACTATGGGGACAGCCTAGATAGCAGGGCAAGCTGGCAGCAGAAGGGCACTGAAGAAATGAAAAATCTGTGTCCACTTAAAGAATTTAAGACTCTTTTCCATATACTGTGAAGATGCCAAAATGGGATAAACAAAGAAATGAAAGGTGGCATGTGGGTTTTGTTAGGTTAAAATATGTTAGGTTAAATTTTTCTTACTGTTGTTGGTTGGTTGATGGTTGGCTCATTGATTAGTTGGTTGGTTGGTTGGTTGGTTGGTTGGTTGGTTGGTTGGTTGGTTGGTTGGTAGGTAGGTTGATTGGTAGGTTGATTGATTAGTTTTGGTTGTTGAGTTGGTTGGTTTTGGTTGTTCAAGATAGGGTTTATCTCTGTAGCCTTGGTTGTGCTGGGACTTGCTCTGAAGCCTAGGCTGGCCTCAAACTCATAGAAATCTACCTGCTTTGGCCTCCTCAGTTCTGGGATTAAAGGTGTATGCCACCACTGCACACCTTATTGTTATTTTTGAGACAAACTTCCATGTAACTCCGCCTGGCCTTAAATTCCTGATCATCTTGCCTTTAAGTTTCAGACACTAGAGTTACAGTCATGAGCTACCATGCCTGGATTGGTCTATTTATTATGTAGAGAACTAACCCAACTAAGTATATGTTGCCAAACTACTAATAATCACTTGATGTTGCTTCAAGTGCTGAAAGAGAACACCAACTTGAGTACATTATCTATATCCAGCTCCTTTAATTGCTTTGGGCTAACCTGCACCACAGCAAAGAGGCATGTAACAAGTGGAATTGGAAAATTGGAAAACAAAGAATTGCATCTCATATACATATAAATAAAAGAGGAAGTGGCTGGACATGGTGGCACCAGTTGTCATCCCAGCATTTAAGATGTAGAGGCAAGAGGATCAGGACATCACAGTCAGCCTGAGCTACTTGTTGAGTTTAAGGTTAGCCTGGACTACATAAGAATCTGTGTTTACAAAGGAGCTTGACATACTGAAAATCAGACACTCACTGTGACTCCATCAGTCAGATTCACACTGCAGTTCAACCTGAATCTCCTGAGCCATCTGCCATCAGTGAGAATGTCATCAATAAATCCCTAGGCTAAAATACCCACCTCCACTTTTAACGTTCCTTTTGCCTGTAAATGTATTAGTAGGTGATTTGAGCTTCAAAAGTTATTTCAGTTGTTCTGAGCCTTTGCTATGCAAGCATGGAGTGGTAGAGGGTATTTAAGGTATTCATGTTAATTTCCCACAAACACATCAGCTCATTAATACCATGCTTGCTTTCCCTAAACCTAATTCCCTGGATAGCATTAAACCATATTTGTTCTTCTGCCTGGTATAATAACTTGAACCAGGATCTAAGATCATATAGTTCATATAGTCTTTTTCTTATAGGTAATGATAGATGTGAGAACAGATTTCCAAAGAGCACAAAGAGAACCCCTGTATGCAAAAATCAACAGAGGAACACATGCTATTGGTAGAAAAGGCAACATCACCCAATGTTGCCTAGCAGCCACTTAAGATGTCACCTGTGAATGGCCAATGCTGTTTGCAATTGTGTGAATCTTCACAACTCTCTAGAGACATAAAGTATAACAGCTATTCTCTATTTCACAGAAATTATTTCAGATTCTGACAAAAAATAAGAATGTGTGTACTTACTTGATAGAAAATAATCTTAACATTTTGATTTTTGGGGTTGTGGTTTTGGTTTTGTTTGTTTTGTTTTGTTTTGTTTTGTTTTTAATTGCTTAGGTTTCTTGTAATTGTTTTTGAGACAAAATCTCTTGTAGCCCAGGCTCTCTTCAAATGTACTATTTAGCTGAGGCTAGCCTTTAATTCATTATCTTTTTGCCCTCATCTCTTAGGAACTATGCTTATAAGGCTGTAATGCAAAGACCTTGACTCTTGTTCAGCTGCCTTTTCTTCAACCACTGAATCTCTCAGGCACAACATTCTATGTAATAGAAAAATATTTTCATACTGTAAATAAGGTATTAGAGACTTACTTTTATGTAATAGATATTAATGTGTCTGAACATCAATACATGTAAATGTATACAATGTAATGTGTAATTATTCTTTCCTAATTTCTTAAGTATAAGTTTGAAAGTTATATCCAGATATTCTTTCATCACCCAATATCACACAAGACATTTATTTTGACTTTGGTTTTATAAGAGGATTAGGGGTAGACAATATTTTGTGCATTACTGTCAACTAAAGAGCAACGATTTTCATATACTAACACTTTTGTGAACAGTTCCTTGTTTGCTTAAACAGACCACATCTGTGCCCTGTCACTTCAATCATGTCTTGCCTTTTTGTTGCAATTGTTGGGTCATTCACTCTGCACTATGTATGTCTGTGATGTACCTATGCCCATATTGTCTGTACCCAATTCTCCAGAATACATTTGAATATCATTTCTACAAGTAACAGAATGTCAGTTAATATCCATTAGATTCTAAATTCTTTTCAAAATAAGCAAAATCTTCTACATGCACTACATACAATCTACTCTATAATATATCAACAAGTTCAAGAAATCAGGCTCTGAAATTGTAAACATCTAAGTTGCCCTCTTAACTATTTTAATCGGTTGACTTTTCCCAAACAGGCTATTAAATGTTACTGAGAATGTTGCCTAAACTGTTGTGTGTGCTCTTATGGTAAGTACTGACACTAATATTTGTATTGGTGCTATAACCAAACTACTGCAACCTAGTGCTTTAAACACCATAAACATTGCATTGCAGTTCTGTGGTCCAGACATTCAATGCACACCACCCTAGACAAGCATCAGGTGTCAGGAGGATGACATGTTTTCTGAAAGCTCGGCTTCATTTTCCAATTTCTATAGGCCATTTCATTCCAGGCTTGTTGGTCCCTTCATCATCAAAGACACCAATACTGATCCTCCCAGTATCTTTTCTGGTTGCATCTCCCTCTGAGATTTTCTGCTTTCTTCTCCTGGTCAAGACCACTTGTTACTCTTGTGGAAAATCTGGATTCAGTTCCCAGCACCTACATCATGGCTCACAACTATCTATAACTATCAACTATCTATATCTAATTCAAAGAGATCCAACAACTTCTGACCTCCACAGGCACCAGGCACTTCCGGTACATATACATCCATGTAGGCAATGGTCTATTCATGTAAAAATAAATAAATCCTTTTAAAATAACCAGAAATAAAATTTATATATGACCCTTCTGTATAACTCATATGCACATACTCAAAGGACTTTATATTCTACTATAGAAACACTTGCACATCCATGTTCATCAAGGCTGAACTCACAATAGCTAAAAAAAATGGAATCAAAATAGATGTTCATCAACAACTAGATGAATAAGAAAAATAACATATTTAGTAAGGGGAACTAGTAGATTATAGGTTAAAAGTGAGGGGAAATAGGACACTGGGGTAGAAAAGCCTTTAAACATTGTGGTAATTTCAATAATGGCACCCCCCATAGGTTCATATGTTTGAATGCTTAGTAATTGAGAGTGCCACTACTTTGGAGAAATTATTGAGGTTTCAAAGCCCATACCAGTCTCAATTTCTCTCTCTCTCTCTCTCTCTCTCTCTCTCTCTCTCTCTCTCTCTCTTCCTGCTGACTGTGGATCTAGATATATATAACTCTTAACTATTTCTCCAGCACCAGGTCTGCCTGCATGTTACCATGCTTCCTGCCATGCTAATAATTAATTAACTAAAGGTCTGAAACTTTAAACAAACTCCAATTAAATATTTTCTCTTATAAAAGTTACCATACTCATGGTGTCTCTTCACGATAGAAAACTGACTAAAATTGAAGTTGCTACCAGAAATGTTAGGTATTACAACAGGTCTGACCATGTTTCTTGTTGATGGAATGTGGACTTTGGGACTTTTGATTAGGAAAGCAGTTAAACACTTTAAGTGGGGCTTAATGAGTCACACTAGTAGTAGTGTAGACATGGCACTAAATAAAATGTAAATTATGATAGCCCAGTTCAAGAAGTTTCAGAGTAAAAAAAATATTAGTAAATGACCTAGAGACCATGCTTGGAAATTTTTGACTAAAAGTGTGGCTGTTTTCTGCCCTTATCCAAAAATTCTGCCTTAGGCTAAATTAAAGCACTTTGGATTAATAGTGTTGGCAGAGGAGGTTACAGGACAGCCTAATTCTGACTGTGTTACTTGGTTATTAGTGGCCACTATTGTGCAGATCTATAATTTTAGAAGATGCAAGCTTAGCAAGGAACAATACAAAATGAACATTTTGAAGAGAAAAAGAACACCAGAAAGTATAATGGAACTAGGTCCAGAGCTCAAGGAGATAAAAAGGTAAGCTTTAAGCTAAATGGCCTAAAGGGAGTGGTAGCCTAGGGGTAAGACTCCACCCAGCTAAGCTTTCAACTTGTGAAAAGAAATGAAAAGAAAGCTTAAGAGGTGGAGGAAACATCAAAAACAGAAAATGTGGCAGCCTCAACAAGCAGCAGAACTTGGCAGGTTTCACCATGTGGTTCTGACCAAAGACACAAAAAAGTGGTTGTAGAATCTCACTCTACAGCTAATGAAAGTTGCTGAGACAAGTCCCAGCATGTGTCAAGGGTGCCCCTTCAGAGAGACCCAGAGAGGCCACTGTGTGGAACTGTGAGGATGAAGCCTGGATTGTGTAGGAGACCTCAAGATGTTGGAGATACCAGAGTGTGAGATGCTTGCCAAGGAAAGCTACAGAGCAAGTATAGAACCAACCAAGAGGGAGAAGAAGTATGTTACAGTCAACAAGGCTGAAAAGAATTGAAGACTGAAAGACATGAAGATGCAGAATTTACAATTTGCCCAGCTGATTTTAGGTCTTGCTTTGGTCCAGCATTTCCTCACTATGCTCCCTTTCCTCCATTTTTGAATAGTAACATATATTCTGTGTCACTGTATATTGGAAGTATATGATACACTTTATAATTTTGATTTTTACAGTGGGTTATAGTTAAGAGACTGCCATGAGTATTAGAGACTTTGACCTTTGGACTTTTAAACAGTGTTGAGACTCTTATAGACTGTGGAGACTTTTGAAGTTGGACAGAATGCATTTTTGCATTATGATGTAGCCACAAGCCTATAGGGGCCAGAGAGTGAAATGTAGTTTGAGTAAGAATGGACCCATACGTGCTCGCTTCGGCAGCACATATACTAAAACTGGAACGATACAGAGAAGATCAGCATGGCCCCTGAGCAAGGATGACATGCAAATTCGTGAAGCATTCCATATTTTTATTCTTCAAACCATGAATTAAATGAATCTTTCATTCAAAAAAAAAAAAAAAAAAGAATGGACCCACATGTTCACATGTCTGAATTTTAGATCATCAAAAAATGTCAGTACTTGGGAGGGATTAGGAAGTGTTGTCTTATTGGAAGAAGTGTGTAACTGGGGATGGGTTTTGAGATTTCAGAAACTCAAGTCAGGCCCCTTGGTTATCTTTCTTCCTGCTGCCCGCCAATCCTGATGTAGAACTCTCAGCTCCTCTCCATGCCTACATGACATCATGCTTCCTGCTGTGCTGGTAGTGGACTAAAACTGTAAGTCAGTTCCAATTAAATGTTTTCCTTTATAAGAGTTACCATGGTCATGCTGTCTCTTCACAGCAATAGACTAAGACTAAAATAATGACCAATAGATTCAGAAAAAGCTTCTAACAACATCCAACATCCCCTCCTGATGAAAATCCCTAAAGTGACAGAAATAGAAAGAACATGTATTAACATAATAAAGGCTTTATACAACAAAAGTATAGCCAAATTTTATATTGCAAGTATTATGCCAAATACACAAAAGAAGGACAAGACAAGGTTGTCTACCCTATCTACTTCTACTCAACATGGTGTTCTGTGAAGTCCTAGCTCAAACAACAGGACAAGAAGAGGAAATAAAAGGGACAAAAGTGGGAAAAGAAGACAAAGTATCTTTATTTGCAGATGATATGATTCTATATATAAAGGACCCTAAAGACTTGACCAGAAAACTTTTAAAACTTGTTGAAACTTTCAGCAAACTGGCAAGACACAAAATTAAGTTACAAAAATCAGTATCCTCAATCACAAATAGGCATAGAAAGAAAAGAGAAACAAAAACAATTACATACACAGTTGCATTAGAATAAACCTAATCCACAAAGTGAAACATTTCTACAATGAAAACATTAAACTACAAAAAAATTAATTGAAGAATATTCCAGAAGGTGGAGATACTTCTCTCGTGTTTATGGACCGAAGGAATTAGTAATATAAAATGCTATTCTACCAAAAAGCAGTCTTCAGGCTTGTGCATTCCTCATCAAGATCTTAATACCATTCTTCATATAAATAGAAAATATAATCTTAAAATTCATATGGAAGTACAAAATACACCAAATATCCAAAGCAAGCCTGAATGAAAGGAATAATGTTGGCAGTGTCACATACCTGAGTCAAGTTTATTACAGAGCTATGAGTCACAAAACAGTTTGGTATAAGCAAATAACTAGCTGTGTAGATGGACAGAGCAGAACAGAAGAACCAAATATAAGCCCACACATCAATAGACAGCTGATTTTTTAAGCAAAAATTCCAGAAATACACATTGAAGGAAAGACAATCTCTTCAATAAATACTAGTAACTGCATATTTATGGATAGAAGAATGAAATTAGATACCTACATCTCATCATATTAAAAAAGTCAATTCCAAAGCTGTTAGAGGAAAAAGTAAAGAATGCACTTGAAAATACAGGGTTAGAGAATGGTTTTCTGAGTAGGACTCCTGTAGTTACTCAGAAAATGATGCTAATAATTGATGATGGATCTTCATGAAATTAAACACTTCTGCCCTGCAAGGAAACTGTTATTATGTAAAAAGGGACAGACTACAAAATAGAAGACATTTTTCCAGCTTTACATCTGCCAGAGAGGGTTTATATCTAGAATACACCAAGAACTCAAAAAACTAAAGAAAAAAATCAAACAACCCTATCAATTAATGGGTTAATGAAATGAACAAAACATTCTCAAAAGATATGGTACAAGTAGCCAATAAGCATTTGAAAAATGTTCCACATCAATAGTCATCAGAGAAATAAAAATTAAAGCTACACTGAAATTCCATCTCTCACCAATGAGAATGATGTCATTAGAAAAACGTCGTCAGACCCCTTGGAATGGGTTATATGTAGTTGTGAGTCATCATGTGGGCGCTAGGAACCAAACCCAGGTCCTCTGCAAGAACAGCAGCACTCTTAACCTCTGAGCCATTTCTCTTGCCCCAACTCTATACTTTATGAACTACTGAAAGCTTTCTCCTCACTTAGGTACAAAGCTGCCTATACTACAAAACTCCTGTCCTACACTGTCCTATAGAAACTAGTCAGCACAGTAAGACAGAAAGAAAAACAAATGTGATGCAGATCAGAAAGGAAGAAGCAAACCTCTTATTCATAGATGGTGCTGTTACGAAGGTGGAAGACTTAAAACCCTGCAGAAGATCTGAAGGGCAGCGGCTCACTTGTGGAGTGCTTGCCAACAACTGTAAGGCCTTGTGTTCAATCTCTATCAAAAGAGAAATAGAGGCAAGGAGAAAAGAAAGGAAGGAGAAGATGAGGTAGCAAGGGGACAGGAAAGACAAGGAAAAGAGATTTTGTTTAGCCCAATTTGTGATTGAATTTAGCAATGTCAATGGAATAAAGATAGTATATATAATTGCATATTAAAAATAAACATGTAAAAATGAAATTAACAATTAATAAAGCAAAACACTAGTTCCTACCTGCCTTCACTGCTTCTCTGAGCCCATAAGGCTAACGTCAGACTTCAGTGTCTTTCTCCTTCTATGTTAGACTCAATACTAATAGCTTTCCAGGGACCTTCCTAGCTTTTCAGCACTGAATTGGTGCTGCTGTGGCATCAGCTTTGTAAACTCAACACCTGGCTGTCTGCCTCTCTGGTGTGCATACAACCACTGTTAGACTATCCAGCCTCTGTGATGGAAAAAAAAGATGCTATATCCCTAACAGCTTGAAAATTAAGGCTAAAAAATAAAGTTAATAAGAAAGTTCTGTCTTATTTTTTATACTTTATTGTTTACTTAATGAGCAAGTGACATTTCATTTTGCCATTTTCATAAATTCATGGCATTGTATTTCACTTCCTAAAGTGCCCTCTCTTATGCCTCACTTCTCATTCTGATAATCATATACATGTATATATATATATATATATATATATATATATATATATATATATGTATATATTCAGATCATATGTGTGTGTATAATATGTATGAGAAACCACATATGAGAGAAATTATGAGATATTTGTTTCTTCCCCCTTTCTTACCTTGCTTGTTCTTATCACTCTATTCTTTTAGATACTTCTTGTAAAGTGTTCATCAATCTGTCTTAGTTATATCAGGGGTTTGTGTCTATAGAAGTTCATGTATAAGTGAAAATATGTGATTATTTGTATTTCAACTCTGGCTTGCTTTTATTTTTGAGACAAGGCTTCATGAAACCCAGAAAACCATGAAACCCTGACTTCAAACTCACAATGTAACCGTAGCTAGCCTTGAACTTCTGATCTTCCTGCCTCCCCTAGCCAAACGCTGAGGTTACAGGTATGAACCACCATGCCCAGTTCAGGCTTCTGCCACTTAAAATAGTCATCTACAGCTCCATTTATGCTCCTGCAGCTGATAAATTTCATTCTTTTTTACAGCTTAATAAAATCCACTGTGTATATTTTTTTTAAGAAGCAAAATGTTTGGAGATAAATTTAACAAATTGTGTTTCATTATAAATTTAAATGATAATATTAATAAAGAAACTAAATAAAACATAAGCAAACAATAGGATCTCTCAAATTAGAAGACTGAGGTTGAATAGTTTTCAGTTTAGTTCTCTCCCAGGTTGTCTATGGAGATCAGGTGATCCCAGTCTCGATTCCAACATTTTTCTCTGTAGACAAACGTTTCCCAAGATATACATGAAAATGCAGAACATTTTAAGAAAGACCAATGAGGTCACATAACATCACTGAAAGCCTACTATAAAACTAAAATAGTCAATATACTGTGTTCGTATACAAGATTAGACATGAAAGTCAATGTAACAAATTACAAATAAAGTCATTAGAATGAGGTCAAGGACTCCTATGGAAGAGTTAGGGGGATTGAAGGAGCTGAAGAGGATGGCAACCCAATAGGAAGAACAAAAGTATCAACTAACCTGGACCCCTGGGAACTTATAGAGACTAAGTCACCAGCCAAAGAGCATAAATGGACTGTTTCGTGGCCCCCAACACATATATAGCAGAAGACCTCCTTCTCTGGCCTCAGAAGGAGAGGATGCACCTGATCCTGTAGAGACCTGATGCCACAGGGAAGGGGAATGCGGGGGTGGGGGGGTGGGGGGGGCAGAGGTGGGAGTGGGTAGGTGGGTAGGTAGGGGAGCACCCTCTAGGGGACAAAGTGGAGGGGGAGGGGTAAAGAACTCTGAGAAAGGGGACTGGAAAGGAGACAACATTTAGAATGTAAATAAATAAAATAATTTAATAAAAAATAATTATTAAAAAATCCACACTTGAAAGATCAAGTCTTTTTCAATAGAAGTAATTTAATAATAAAATAAATGTCTCAAATTGTGCCATATCAAGCCAATGGATGAATAAAATGAATCTCAAACTTATTTCATATCATGTACAAAAACTAAACCCCAAACATCACACACCTAGAATTTAAGATGAAATTATAAAATTTGCAAAGTAAAACAGCCAAACATCTTTAAGGCTTGGACGTAGACAGATTCCAATGTGAAAGGATCAATCACAAAAATAAAAGGTCATAATCCATTTAGTCAAAATGTTTAACTTTTGACTTCTGAGTATTTTATTAAGAAAATGAGTTTTCCAGGCTAGAGAAATGTTTAAGGGTACATGTTACTTCCACATTTAGGATGTGGTCACAACTGTGGCTGTCATCACAACACACACACACACACACACACACACACACACGATTTTATGAGCAAATTCGTCTCTGCCTGAGATGCTTCATGGCAGTTTTCACCTCCTCATTCCTCAAGGTGTAAATGAGAGGATTCAGCAAAGGGGTGACCACTGTGTAGAAGACTGATACCACCTTGTCGATGGAGAAGCTGGTATCTGGCCGAGTGTAGATGAAGATACATGGCCCAAAGAACAGGGCAACCACCATGAAGTGGGCTGAGCAGGTGGACAGGGCTTTCCGACGACCTTCTGCTGACTGTTTTCGAAGAGAAAACAGGATGACTGTGTAGGAAGTGACCAAGGCTAGAAAACATACGAGGGAGATGGTTCCACTATTGGATACGATCAGAATCCCTGTAAGGTATGTATCTGTGCAAGCCAGCTTGATGACAGGAGGTACGTCACAGAAGTAGCTATCGATAATGTTCGGGCCACAGTAGGGTAGACGAATAGTCAACAAAGTCTGCACAAGTGAATGAACAGTGCCCCCCAGCCAGAGTGCAAAGACAAGCTGTACACAGACCTTCATGTTCATCACACTGGAGTAATGCAGTGGGATGCAGATAGCCACGTAACGATCATACGCCATAATCGTCAGCAGGAAGATCTCAGCACAAGCGAAGAGATGTAGGAAGAAGAGCTGTGCGATGCAATTGTCAAAGGAAATGGTCTTTCTCTCTAAAAGCAAACCCTCCAGCATCTTGGGCACGGTGACAGATGAGTGGCAGATGTCAATGAAGGACAGATTGCTCAGAAAAAAGTACATGGGATTGTGGAGACGTGGAGTGAAGACTATGGTAACAACAATGAGGATGTTCCCCAAAAGTGTTAACGCATAAGTGACTGTGAATGGTATGAAAAACAGAATCTCCAACACCCAATTGTCAGTGAGGCCCAGGAAGACAAATTCAGTCACTCTTGTTTGATTTAGAGCTCCCATCTAATGAGTGTTCCAGAGGATCTAGGGGGCAGAGGTGTAAACTTTAAATTATTCTGGTAATACAAGGATGAAGTAATTGAAATGACTGTTTTTCTAAGAGGCTTGGCATGAATATGTAAATTATTTTAAATCCTTTTTTTACTTGGTTCTTTTCATTTCAGAATAATACACTAAGAATAGTATCAGATTTGTTCCAAAATTATAAAACTCCAACAGAGACCTGTTGATGGAGATATTTGAAACAGCAGCACCCCATCTGTCTTGTGATATGGATCCGCCATGTTCCTGACTAGGCTAGGCCTGAGATCACAAGCAGCAGCGGTGTCATCACTTGGCTCAGGCCACCCGCTCAAGCCGCCAGCTCAGATGGCCAGAGACACTAGCCCTGCCACCCACAAGACACCAGCGTGGGAGATGGCTCTGCCAATCTTCCAAGCTATTTCCACATGGCTGAACTGAGCCCAGATCATTCCACCATCCATGTGGTACCCGGTAGGAATTAGACACTAATGCTTAATGATTAACCAAAGGCTTTATATGTTTGGTAATGCTCAATTAATAAGATGCTTACACAATTGGAGGAGTTTCCCAATTAACTAACCTAGATATAAGTTGTTACCCAGGACAGCTCCCTATACCAGTGTGGTTCTCCATCCTCCTACATCTCCGCTCCTCCATCACTCTTCTTCCTCTCCTCCCACCTTAGCTGCTCCCAACTTGTGGGGAAATTTTCCCTCTACAGAGACCACTCATTATTTGAGTTATTAAGATAATTAACCTTCAAAACCTTAACAGTCTTTTGTTTTGTCCAATGTGGGGGTCCTTCTACATTTATTAAAATACTATTCATTTTTTACTTCATTTTTGTATTATCTCAAAGTACTGACTTTATGAAAACTATCCTGATTCAACAGAAGTCTGTTTCTCTTTCATAATTATTTTATGGTAATTAACTATAAAATATAATATAATATATATATATATAATATATAAAATAAAGTAGGAGATTTAGTTTTCATTCCCATAAACTAAACTGTTCTTTAAAAGTATGGAAATAACCAAAAGATTTTAAAAGCCAGAGCACCAGAAAAACTGGCTGTAAGATACTGTTGCCTAGAAATGACAGAGAAGCTTCACGAATGATATGTCAATATGATTACCTAAACAAGACCTGAGCAAGGACAATACCAATAGACACACTAACATGAAAAGGGGGAACCTCATGGGGCCCCAGTCATAAACAAAGAACTACAGGCAACTAAGGAATACTGGGAGTGGAAGAGATAGTCTTTCCCTATTTGGTTATCCAATACAAAATGACCAGCCCTGAAATTCTATATACACTAAACACAGTAACACTAAACACTGCAGACTGAGCAAGTTCTGTTTACATATTTATACATCTACATATTCATGTATACATATTGTATATATACATATATATTATAATTTTTAAAAAGAGGCCATGATTTGGGAAGAATCAAGGGAGAGTATAAGGCAGGGTTTAGATGGAGGAAAAGGAAGGAGGAAATAATATAATTATATTTTAATTGCAAAAATTATTTTTTTCTTTTTTTTTACTGGATATTTTATTTATTTACATTTCAGATGTTATCCCCTTTCCCCCTCCCCCCCCATAAGCCTCCTATCCCATCTCTTCTCCTCCTTTTTGCTTTTATACTATTTTAATTATATGCAAATGTTAAGGTCAGTTCTAGGTTGAGGAACTAGCAATACAATAGATGCAAATAGTCAAGGAACAAGCAAGACAATAAACAAAGTCCCGTGATCACTATTTCTAAGAACTTATTAGGACAACCAAAATATCTGAGCCTACTTCCCTGTCCTAGCCCAAAGTTGTTCTAGCCTAAGATTTAGATTCCTGCCTAAAATTACTTCTTTGTTCTAGCCTAATGTCAGATTCCTGCCTGAAGCCCATTTCCTTGTCCTTGACCAATATCAGATTCCTGCCAAGCAGACCAAAAGCTCTCCACATCTCCTCCTTTTTTGTTTCATACACAAGACTGAGCCTGTCTTAAGTCATTCTGACAAGAATGCCTTCCTTACCCATCGTGGAATATGCATTATCAAAAGCAATGCACTTACGTCTTAGCTTGGTAAGGCTCTGTAAAGAATCTTACCTGTCTTTGGCTTAATAACTCTGTTTGGGGGTCCATTTTCAGTTTCAAGTCATGTACTTTGGCTGCCAACATGTTGATGTTGGTAAAGATAAGCTTTCACATGATTTTTTCAAAAAGTAATAACCACATGTGACTTACCTTTTGCAGCACTTTGCAAGTGCCTTGCACTTTGTAGTTTTGCAAAAACATATCTTATTTGCAGTAAACTAACTTCTTATGTATTGTGAGTCTAATTATGCCCTCTCAATTAAACTAATAAGTCACAAACTATCATTCTTTCAGTTTTATTATATAACTTTTCTTCCAGGAAAAGTTCCTAATTGTTCCTAATTGTTCATGCTGGTTGGGTGACCATAAGCTATAAGAGTTTAGAAGATGATTATCACAAATCACCCAAAAAAATGAAGCTTTGATTAATATTTAACTTAGGGTAAGATAATCTACAGTGTCCAAACTACAGAAAAAGCTAAAAACAAAAGATTTTTAAATCTAGTACTATTTGAAGCAGCCTAACAGTCATGGATTGGCTTGGGGGGAGTCGGAATGAATGGCTGAACTTGGCCTGACTCATATTCACCCATTAGGAATGAGAGTGACAGGAGAGCTATTGAAACAGTATATAATAGTGATGTTTGATGATATATCCTTGACATTCTGTTACATGTGTGTTCTCCATACGTTATCAAAAGACAAAAAGAAGACTGGGAAAATGTCAGAACACATATGACAGAAAAGAAAAATATTCCCTTATTCAAAGACCCTTAAAATTTGATAGTAAAATACAAAGGTTCACACTGAAAATGAGCAAATAATACAAACCCAAAGACCACAGGAATGGAATCACAAAGGAGATGTGTGTCTGAGTAATGGTCATTCAGGATAGTTAGAGAATAAAACTAAATACATTTGGTTTTTGTCACATTGACAAAAGCATGAAAAATAGATTCAGTCTTTTCATACTGTTACTGAGAGTATTCTTAAGACCTTTTGTGGGGAACAAGTTGGCTGTACTGAAGAGAATTTTAATGTCTATAATCTAGTCCAAGGAATCCCGTTTTCAGGACTGAATTTCATGGAACTAGGGGAACTGGTAACTATGAACTAAAGTTGCATACTTAATGAAGTACTTTTTAGTAAAATGAGGTATTGGAAACAAACAATGCTTATCAATACAGAAATAAATGAGTTTTAAAGTTTGTTAATGTTTATCTTATTATTTTAGGGGTATGTGTTTTACCTGAATGTGTGTCTGTGCAACATGTGCATGCCTGGGACATTGAAGACTAGAAAAGATCCTGTGGACCTTACTTTACATTCAGTTATGAGCTGCCATGTGGGTGCTAGGAATTGAACCAGAGCAGCCAGTGTATGAGCCCCATGAATGAATAAGTTTTTGTACAGAAACAATATGGAATACACTTGAACCATTAGTGAACTGGATGCATGTATAGTAACCTAAGGCAATGGTTCTCAACATGGCTGTCGATCAGGACTGTTTAAATGATTTTTATAAATTTTGAAGTCCAATCTCACCTCAAACAATTAATTCATTTCTCCTTGGTGATTTTAATATATAGTGAAGATCACAAACACTAATTTCAAATTAAATCCAACAAAAGAATCTATTATGAATATATTGTGAGTCTTGGAAAAGGATGGAGAGAAGAAAGAAGGGACAAAGAAAAGAATCAAGAGACATTTTTAAACATTCAAATGTAATTATTCCTTATTTCTACTTGTATACATTTCTAAAATAGTAGATTTAAAGAATGTAAATTTTAGTATTATTTACTTCCATAAGCATGGGATTAAAAAGAATACAAAGATTTTATTAATTTTATATTATATTCTATAATTGTTTATATCCTAGACATATTTTAAACAGTAAATATTGAAAAAGTATGGAGAAAAATATCAAAAATATAGTGACTTCATGGAGTTGCAAGTAGTATTTTTTCTTCTCTGTATCTAAGGGATTATAATGTGTTTGTATTATTGTTTGTATTGTTTTGTGAAATGGTCTCATAATGCTGCTTAGGCTAGCCTAGAACTCCCTTTGTAGCCCAAGCTAGACTTCACCTTACAACCTTCCCATTTCAGCCCCATAAGTGCTGGAGTTACAAGCATGCACAAACATATCTAACAGTTGTTATGTCTTTTATAAGGAAATATACTTGTGCTGGGAATTACCTCTGTCAACATTAAAACATGAGCCACACAACCATTTTGGTTTGATTTTTTTTTTTAATGGTACTGGCAATCGCACCTATTTAATGTATGCTACTAGGCAAGTATTCTACCATTGAGTCATATCCTCAACCTATGAAGACTTTCAAATACAAGAAAGGTTAGATTTAGTGCCTTGCAAATAAGACTGTTAAATAAAAAATTCAAATTATTGAGTAAAAATAAGTTAATTAAGAAATGCCTCTTTGGGGCAGCAGTGTAACCCTGTGGTTAAGCATTCACTTAAAATGCACAAGGCTCTGTTCTTGATACTCAGCAGAAGAAATGGAAGAAGAGAGATGGGGAAGGGGGAAAGAAGGAATTCCTCTTTTACTGACTTAGTAATAGCCCTTTTAAAATTTAAAAAAAAAAAAAGTCATCATTTGGATGTTGTAGCACATACCTGCAGTCCTAGAGCTTTGGAAGTTAAGGAAGAAAAATCAAACTTCCCAAAGCCTGCACACTAAAGCATAGTGCCATGCTGCTTAAAAAACACTGCACAAGCAAACATGCAGTGGCCTTTAAGGAACAATGGGCTCTAGCCATGCACCCCTTGAAGAAAGGGAAATATTTTATTTTTCTAGCCATAGAACAAAGTACTTGTCACAAAGGGGGAAAAAAGGAACTCACTAAATGCTTCTTAGCTGGGAAACAAAAGGTAATATTACAAATAGAAAGCAGTAAAGAAACCAAATGTTGGGGTACAAGATGACCTCAGTAGATGTGTACTCTGTAATGGGACAGAAAAACCAAAGGGCCAGAATCCCCACTGGGCACCAGAAGTGTGCCCAGGTGTGCAGAGTGAGGCAGTGAGAACTGAGCTTTAGGTCCTTTGCTTGCCTATTTAACTTTTTCTGAGTTCCCACAGCAGCTCCCAAACACAGACAGTAATGACTTTCCTTTTTTTTCAATTATTCTAAGAATCTACTGAGTCACCACAGATTAAAGGCTTTTGCTTCCAGACACCCCAGATTTAGTCTACTCGTGTCTGTCATTGTATCAGAAATCCCCAGACTGTATTTGTCTGTCTACTGCCTTGTCTGTTTCTACCTGACCTCTATTTGAATACTGCAGGACCAAACCTTGGCAAAGACACCCTTAGAATGGGCTCCTTTTGCAAAGCAAAGCCGCAGTCTCCATCACAGCTGCCTAGCAATTTAATTTCAGGTCTATCTATAAAATGCTGGGCTGCCTAGACCTTACTTGAATGAATCCAGTATAAGAAAATGTCCTACATTAATTGAATGTCAGAGGGTTAGAGGAGACAGGCAGGTACTCACAAAGAAGATGCGTTGAACTTTTCGACAGTTTTACATTCTAGTAAAATGGACTGCAATTGGTTTCAGGAATGTCTTGAGATTTCATCATGTTAAGATTAGAACTCCATCCCACCACTTCTGCCATAGGTCTCCTCTGTGGAAAACTGAGTCAAATAAATTCTTGAATCTTTTACCAAATTGTGCCTTTTTATTGTTTACAATAGGCTATATCGAGCTTTTTTAAGACTTGATTCTACTCTATAGCATATAACTGATATCATGTGCCTGGTAGTCAATCAACACTGAGAAAGAACCCTCTGAGAAAAAATCACACCCAGAGAGACACAACAATCAGAACAATGCGTTCCACTCTGCACACAGAGAAATGCCCCAACTTTTCATCCACAAACAAGAGTGCAGTCATGATGAGCCACAGAGAATGACCCTCCCAGATAGGGAAGCCCAGGCAGCCAAAGTAAGCCACCATGCCTCAACTGGTCCTCCATGTCTTCTTTGAAGCATCTCAAAGCTGATCTTTGAGCTAAATTTCAGAGCATGGAGGAGCGTTTTCCTCTGGTGGTGAGACAAATGAGCCAAAAATAGGGACCACATTCCAGTAAGGAGGCTTCTTTTTTGGAAGATTTTTTTTTCAAATTCAGTGTTCATTCTATGAACTCTTTTCTACAAATTGTGCTGTGATTCAAACACAAAAAAGCACAGGGAAGAAAAAGCATTAATCCCTCCCTACCCAAGACCCCACGGCCCAGTGATTCTTCCAGTAATCAAAAGAAGCAGCAAGCGATACAGTAAAATAGGAAAGGCAACATCCTGAAGAGTCTTGGATAGTAGATGTATGTATACTATACGTACATATATATTTATACTATAAATATATATAATATGTATGTGTGTGTGTGCATACTTGGGGAGACAATGAGGAGTGTGCAGGGTGTATGTTTGGGATGTGTGCACCTGTGCTTATATGTACACACATATGCATGTTTGTGCTAGGGGGAGTGCATGTGTGCAAGCACAATTGTAGATAGGCACCTTCAGTGAAAGCAGCTCATTAAAAAATATGGCCAATTCTGAATGCAAAAGAGGATTGAAATGAGTCTAAGTCAAAAGTATTCCTATTAAACTTCTAAACCATGTGGATAGAATTTATCTGATAAATACCTGAAAAAGAGCCTAGTTCAGTGCTGTGCCAGTGTCATCAGGGGCGGACCACAGAAGCATGGGAAGCGTTGTCAATGCTGACACCAGTGTTCTCCAGCTGTCCAGTGGTGATTCTTACAGCGGTATTATGCTCTTTTATAACGGTATTGTGTTCTTTCATTCATCTTCCTTATAATTCCTTCCAGAAATTAAACACAAACAGTGACATATCTTAAATAAATATCAGATTCTGATTTGGGTAGCTGGTCTTATGTATGAATAACTATTTAATTGTAATATTGGTCCTTTGGGGTTTTTTAAAATATTTTCCTTCTCTGAATGTTCTGATTTATACTTTCAAATGTTCGTTTTCCTTCTTTCTGGCCAAGTAAAATTAAGCCTTCTCTCCAACATCACTTTAAGCAGGCACAAAGCATGACCACTACACAAGAACTTATATTAATACCTCTCCAGATTTGTCACTCAAAAGTAAGACATGTATTGTGCAAATTTTGCGTACAAGAAAAGTATTTATTCTAGGTGATATAAATATGTGACATACTTGAGGAGATATGGCCTGATGCCAACATTAAGTTTAAAATTTTGTTCTAGGAAAATGTAAATTGTAAGTAATCTATGTCAAATCAAGTCTAGTTAATCTTCGGTTCTTTTGCTGTCTGGGTGAATTTATATACATCAAGTGAAGACCTTTTCTGAGTTGGTATATTGAATAAACTTGGGCAAGTCACTTCATTTTCATTAACAAAAAATTAATGAAAAATTAGGAAAAATTAACACTGTAAATTACTACAAAAATTAGTATTATGTATCGACTCAGCTGTGCATGGAACCCAGATGTCTGGTTAGTGACCTAGCTACTTCTGTGGTGGTATTTTTATACATGATTAAAATTAAATGAGTAGACTTTGGGAACGGCAAATGATCCTTAGCAATCTGGGTAGGCTTTAGTCACTCACTAGAAAGACTTACAAGACTGAGTTTCCCAGCAAAAGAAAAACTCTACCTTCAAATCATTCATTCATTCATTCATTCATTCATTCTCTCTCTCTCTTTTTCTTTCTCTGTGTGTGTGTTTCTGTCTCTCTCTGTGTGTGTCTCTGTCTGTATCTCTCTCTTTCCATCCTTTCCCCCTCCCCCACCTTTCTGTCTGGATAACTGTAGCTAATGGTTTCCTTTCTTACAATATTTTCATTGACCTTAAAGATACCAATGTAATAAAAGAGAAGAAAGATCATTATCCTGTGAACCCTCAGAAAAGAACCATCCCTGGAAGAAGACTTTACCTCCTTTTAGCCCTGATCAATATCCATTTTAAATAAATGACAACAAACCCTTTATAAACATGAGGTAACTATAAAGACTTGTATCAGCCAGTAGCTCTATTAAAGTCTCTATATGACCCAAAGCAATAAATAATATATCTTTATAGATAAGATCTACCTGTCTTACCTGTTTAAAATAAATTCCCCCAACTGGCAACAGAAACCATCTATCCATACTTTTATTAGTGATTCAGTTCTCCTACACTTTAGTACAGACACCTAGGATACAAAATCACAGAGCACAAAATCCTGCACTGGGTGTATTTCAGGCTTGCAAGCTCTGGGGTTTTTATCAGTCTAACCCAAGATCTTGAAGTGGTCACTGGATTGGCTCTAATTGAACTTGAAATGATAGTTAAATGACTCTGCTGAACCTGCCATCAGTGAATACCCAGGGGCATTATTAAAAGTTTCATGATTCAATGTACTTCCTGTTATTAGTCTTACTTACTTAGCAATTTAATAAATGGACAATAAACCCAGTAGTCTCTAAATAAGGAAGAGTTCCAAAGCTTTCGCAGTTTCCATGACAACAGTTTGTGTGGACATGATACTAAACATTGTACTACTAAGGGATGCTAAGGTCGTTCACAAATAGAACAGCAACCTTAAAATGGAAGACTTTTTTTTAGAATTCCATGTATATGAAATATCCAAAATAGGCAAATCTATAAAGGTAAAAAGTACGTTAATGGTTTTGAGGGGCTGAATAGATAGAGAAATGAAGAAAAATGCTAGACAGCATGAGTCCCTTTTTGAGATGCTGAACATGTTCAGAAATTAAGTTTGATTTTATGACTCCATTAGTATACTAAAAAATATTGTCTTGTGCATTATAAAATAAGGTAACTGAATTGTGGATGATATAAGTCATCCAATTATAAGCTTGTATGTTTTGCCCTAATCTACTTTTTTTGGTTAATTCTTTGAGAATTTCATACATTTAGCCATATACACCTTTCTTCCAAATCTCTCAATGTATCCTCCATTTGGTGCACACCCAACTTTGTGTGTTTTTTTAACTTGAGTCCAATAATTGCTGTCTATATACCTGAGTATATGTCCATCCAATGATAGTGTTAGACCTACCAGGAGACACACCTATAAAATAAACTACCACTCCCTCTTCAGCGCCTAGCATCTACAAATAACTCCTTATCTAGGAGTGTGGTTGCCTGCCTCCCCACTCCATAATGGGATTTGAACTGGCTTGAGCCTGCACAGGTTTGTGCATGATGTCGTAACCACTGTACATTCACGTGTGAACTGTCCTGCTGTGTCTAGAAACACTGGCTCTTTGTATTCATATACCACTTTTAGCTCTTCACATCTTCCTGCCTTTTTTCTACAATGACCTCTGAACCTTATCAGAATGATGTATGACATAGATGTCCCTTTAGGGGCTAAACAACCCACTGTTAATTATGCTCTGCATCTTGACCAGATTGCAGCTCTGCATTAATAATACCTATTGCAAAAAGAAGCTTCTGTGGTGAAGGCCAAAGGTATATAAATCTATGGGTATAACAATAAGTTTTTAGAAGTTGTGTTAATACTACACACCATTAGCCAAGTAACAAGTAGGTTCTTTCCTAGGGCCTATGATCTGTCCAACCATAGGTTCTTGACCCCAATAACTGATCAGGTATAAGATTGATCTTTTGGTAGTGTACCTTAAATCCAGTCATAAAGTAGATGGCTATTCCCATGACATTTATGCCACTATTGCACTGAAGGGCATATCTTGCCAAGCCAGCCATTGTTGTTGCTCACAAGGTTCTTAGCTGCATAAAACTGGTAATTATATTTCTCTTCCAGTAGTGTGCATCGCATCTTTCAACTCTATGAAAACTAGCCTGTATGAGCCTTCCAACTCAGTGCCAACTTGATTCTTCCATGTCCTATTACTCAAGTGTGTGATATTTTCAGCAATAGAGTTTTACCATTACATTCTGGAAGATAACTAATAGCAATGACATTGGTCTATAATATTTGGAGTTCTGTGTGACCTCACTGGCCAGCAGCTCCTTAGAAGTAACCAATTTTTAGCACTGGACTTCTTCTTTGTTAGCCTGAGTTATCTAGTAGGAGCATGTTGCTCTAGTATAGAATAATTCCATTCAAATTCTCTCTATAGACATGAGTTTATATCTTAGGACACTTCTGTGGTGTTAGGTTTTTTTTATGACTTTTTCATAAGCTCTCTAGAGTTAGTTGCCCGGTTTCATATTCCCTCCTCTTCTTTGCCCTCCCATTTACCCATCCCATTTAACCCTTTTTATCCCGTTATTCCTTTTCCCATTTTACATCACTGTATTCTCTCTTCCCTTCTTTGAAAGCCCCCTCCATGACCTCTTAGTAATTTCTTGATCTCAGTAGGTTCTCCAAATGGAATACACAAATCTAAAGCTTCAAAGAAACCATCCACAAATGAGAGGAAATAGGTGATGTTTGTCTTTGTGGGTCTGGGTTATCTTACACACAATGATTGTTGTCAGCTCTGTCCTCTACCTACAAATTAATTTCATGATTCCACTTTTCTTAACAGTTGTATAATATCCCATTGTGTAAATGTGCTACATTTTTATTAACCATTCATCCATTGATGGATGTCTAGACTGTTTCCATTGCCTTCTGCCATGAATAAAGCAGCAATGAAATGGGTACGCAGATATCTATTGTACTAGTTATTAACACTCAGATGTGTTAAGCACTTTGCTAATTTTGTAGGCTGCCTCTTTCCTCTGATGATAGTGTCTTTTGTTGTACAGAAGCTTTTAAGTTTTATGGGGTTCCACTTATCAATAGTCAATCTTAATGCCTGTACTACCAGGATCCTGTTTAGAAAGTCCTTTCCTGTACCTTTAAAGTCAAGCTTATTCCCTCCTCTCTCCTCTGTCAGTTTTAGGGTTATGGGTCTTGTGTTTAGGCCCTGGGTCCACTTGAAATTGAGTTTTGTGCAAAGTGAGGGCTAAGAATCTTGTTTTGTTCCACATGTAGCTATCCAGTTTGACCAGCACCTTTGTCAAAGATGTTGTCCTTTCTCCAAGATGTAATTTTGAAATCTTTGGAAAAAAAGAAAAAATTAGGAGGCTGTAGTAGTGTAGGCTTATATACTTGCGCCTTCAATTCTATTTCACTAGTTAATGTATCTGTACATTAGTTAATTACTATGTTATTTTTAATATTATAATTTTATAGTATAACTTAAAATCAGAGATAGTCAGTCATTCTTCCAACAACCTTTTTATAGTTCAAGGTCATTTTCTTTTTTGTTTCCAAATGAGATTTAAGGTTATTTTTTTCAATTCCTGTACAAATTTTGTTGAAATTTTAATAAGATTGCATTGAATCTGTTGGTAACTTTCAGTAGGATGGCCATTTTCACAATATTAATCCTGCCGATTCATAAGCATGAGAGATCTGTCCACCTCCTTATATCTTCTGCCATTTCCAAATTCCTCAATGTAAAGTCTTTCACTTACTTGTTTAGATTTATTCCAAGATATTTTTATATTTTAAGCTATTCTGAATGGTATTGTTTATGTAATTTCTTTCTTGGTATATTCATCATTTGTATATAGTAAGGTTACTGATCAATTTTTGTGTATTAGTTTTGTATCCTTGTGGTGGTTTGAATGAAACTCACCCCCATAGGCTCATAGGAAGTGGCATTATTAGGAGGTGTGGCCTTGTTTAAAAAAATATGTCACTGGGAGTGGTCTTTGAGGATTCAGAATCTCAAACCAGGACCAGTGTCATTCTTTCCTTCTATTGCCTACTGATATAGATGTAGGACTCACAGCTACCTCTCCAACACCATGTATGCCCACATGCCACCATATGTCCTACCTCTAAACTTAAGCTTGCCCCAGATAAATGTTTATAAGAGTTGCAGTTGTCAAATATCTCTTCACAGCAATAAAAATTCTAACAAAACAGAAGTTGGTACCAGGGATTGGGTATTGCTCTGATAGGCCAGAGTATTTTTTTGTTTGGAGAAATTTAGACTTTAGGACTTCAGATTATAAAAGCAACTGAAAACAGGATTTAATGAACCATACTAGTAGGAGCATGAAAGATAGTGGTACTAAGGGTCATTTGAACTGTGGGGACCTGACTCAAAAGGTTTCAGAAGGGAAGAATATTAATATGTAGCCTAGAAATGGCTCTTGTAATATTTTGGCTAAGAATATAACTGCTTCCTGTCCTTGTCCAAAAACTCTGCCTGAGACTAAGTTGAAGAGTTACAAATTAACAGCATTTGCAGAAGACATTTCAAAACAGCCTAGCATTGACTGTGTTGCTTGGTTATTAGTGCCCAATAATATGAAGATCTTTAATGAAAAAGAGCAGTCTGAGCAAGGAAAATACAAAATATACAGTTTGAAGAGAAAGAGCACCAGGAAAAAGTTTTTTTAAAAAGCCAGATACTAAATGAAATAAAGGGAGTGGTGACCTCAGGGCATGGCTTAACCTCACCCCTGTTAAGCTTCCAACACGTGAAATGTTGTGGGTCTCCTATTTCCCCAGGGTTTTTGGCCACCAGCCCATGAGGACAAAGGGAACAGAGTCATGAGCAAGGTTTTGGATGGCCCACAAGTATGATGAAAATAACACTTATCTCTGGGATCACTTTGGGGAGACAGATCAACTTTACTCAGGGTTATATGGTTTTGAAGAAGTGGGTGGAATATCCAGGGTGGGCAAAGATCACTGGCTGGAGGCTAAGGTACTGAGATATTATCAGAAGAAAGGAAGCTGAACCTGTAATCTAACCAAGGCTACATGACACTCTGCAAGTAGAGAGTATGGGGGTGTCAAACTCCCCAGACAAGGTCAGAGAAGAAGCCCTACTGGTGAAGGGAGTTCCCCATTTTGCACAGAGTTCAGAAGGCTATCCAGACAATAGTAGACTTCAACCTTAAATAGCATGGCAACAAAAAGTAATTAAAGAAAAGCATAGGGCCAGACATGGTGCCACTCACCTGTAATTCCAACACCAGGGAGGCAGAGGCAGGTGAATTTCAGAGTTTAAGTTTAGCCTGATCTACAGAGCAAGTTCCAGGACAGCTATGCTTAGGCAGTGAAGAAAAAAATAATAAAGAAAAGGAAAAATGTATTTGAATAAGAAGGCCATGTTCCCCTAGTAAGGAACAGAACATGGCAGCTTCAACCGCATGGCTTTAGAGTCAAGGAGAGAAGAAAGGAGTTATGGAATCTCCCTCCAAAACTAAGAAAAGTCTCTGAGGCCAGACTTGTATCAGGGGATGTCTCTGCTAGAAGGCCTAGAGAGGTCATTGTGTGAAGCTGTGAAGGTTCTAGAAGCCTAGATTGCTTTGGAGACCCAAGATGTTAAAGATTCCAGAGTTGGGGGATATCTGCCAAGGAAAGCTACTAACAGGGAGTGAAACTAGCCCACAAGAAAGAAGTGTGTTGCCATCAACAACGCTGAAAGGAATTGGAGATCTGAAGAGCATTTTGACATCAGACATGGAGATACAGAGTTTGGAGTTTGCACAGTTAGTTCTTGGTCTTTCTTTGGTCCAGTGTCTTCTCACTATAATTCATTTCCTCCCTTGCCTCTTGATAATGTGCATTCTGTGCTGTTGTATGTTGGAAGTATGTGATCTGGCTTTTACTTTGATCCTACAAGGAAATACAGTTAAGAGATTGTGTGAATCTTAGAACAGATTTTGAACTTTGGACATTTTAAAAATTGTTGAGACTATAGTAGACTATGGAGACTTTTGATGTTGGGCTGAATACTTTTTGCATTATAATATGGCTATCAGCCTATGAAGGGCATGAAGTAGAATATGGTGGTTTGAATGAAAATGACCCTTGTAGGGAGTGGCACTCTGAGGAGGTGTGGCCTTGTTGGAATATGCCCCTTGTGTGGGCATGCTGAAGGAAATGTGTCATTGGGGGTTAGGATTTGAGATTTCAGAAGCTCAAGCTATGCCCAGTATCTCTTTCTCTTCCTGCTCCCTACCCATTCATATATTGAACTCTTAAATACCTCTTGAACACCATGTCTGCCTGAATGTCTTTATGCTTCCTACCCATGATAATGATGAACTAAATCTCTGAACTGTAAGTCAGCCCAAATTAAATGTTTTCCCTTTCAAGAGTTACTGTGGTCATGGTGTCTCTTCACATCAGTAGCAACCCTAACTAGGACAATCCTGCTAGATGTGTTTATCAGCTGTGAGAGTTTTCTTGTAGAGACTATAGGGTCTTTTATGTACAGAATCATATCATCTGAAAATAAAGATACTTCAACTTCTTCCTTTTCCATTTATAGTCTCTTTACCTCTCAGATGTCTTACTGCCTTAACCAAGACTTCAATTGAACAGGAGCAGGGAGAGTGGATATTCCTGTCTTGTTCCTGATTTTTTATAACCTGCCTCTTTAAGTTTTTCCAAGTTTTTTAAAACAAGTCTATATGAGAATAACTTTTTATTTTATTAATTAGCAATTAGTAAAAAGTAATTGGTTCTCTCCTGCTAGCAAATATTTGATATTTAGAAGACAGCACAACTCCTTTAATTTTCAAAGTGGGAAGTAGTACTCACAGATAATCAAGGGCTTCACTTAGCCATGTCTCCAACATGAAACATAAACCTTAAGTACTATTAGAACATTTAAGCTATTTGAGAAGTTTACCAGTGTTTATAGAAGCAAAATAAGTATTCCAAAGTGATTTCTGTATATTCACATAATACTTTTCCCTTTTGAGGAATAAATACTTTCTTAAAATCCCCTTTTCTTATTTAGAATGGTTAAAGAAATGAATAGTGTTCATTTTCTGATTATTTTATCACAAAAGACATAGCCTCTGGATCTTTTATATAAAATAAAAATAGAATCAAGTGTGAATCTGAAGGCCTTTGTGATAATTCTAGTATTTATAAAGAAACTCTAAATGTTTTCAACTGAGACTAGAAAACGAGCATCTCATATACTTAGTAGTTGAATAACTGATACTCATCTTTTTTTTTGATCACCTCATCCATGTTAATGGGATGTTAAAGAAATTGATATCCTAAAGTGATAGTTTTGCCATTTTTTCTGTTACTAATTTACTTTCCTGTCAATTATTTTGACTACATATTTGTTTTCCATAAAAGGGATTAAATATTTATTTTTCCATAGGCATCAATTTTTAGTTTGGATTATCAAGAAACAAGTTACTCTCTTGTTATTCTGAACTGGGGCAACAAATTCCTTTTACTAAACACAAATTCTCATAGCCCATTTAAATTCTAAAAAGTATATTAATGTGTTCTTTTTGTAACAGAAATTAGCATACTACTTATGAATGATGGATAACATATATAAATGTCCCCCAGAATATCACTTCTTTCAGTTATAATAAGAAATTTACGTATATAACTCACTTACCACTCTTAAAAAAGGCCATGAATTGAATTGGGAGGAAGAAAATAGGGGAGAAATATTATAATCTCATTTTTTTAATTTTTAAAAGGAAGCATTGCTAATGCAGAAATTACCTTTTAAAAATAAAACTTTTTTAAATTGGGCAGTGGTGGTGCATTCCTTTAATCCCAGCACTCAGGAGGCAGAGGCAGGCAGATATCTAAATTTGAGGCCAGCCTGGTCTACAGATCAAGTTCCAGGACAGTCAGTTCTCAGTCAAAATCAATGCCACTGAAAAGATGGATAAAAGTCTAAGTTCTGAATTTTGTGTAATCCTTTAGCAATAAAAATCCTGAGTCCAAAAACTATTTTGTAGACTCAAAGTAATGGTGTAATAGTGGCATACATACCTCAGTAGTAACCAATAGCTCTCTAATTAGACTTAAGATCTGTTCAACAGGAGGAAAACTACATCTGGTACTGGAATACATATATACATAATATATATATATATATATATATATATATATATATATATATATATATATATATCAACACCAAGGTGAGTCAGATGCTGAACTCATAAGATAACGTGTAAAATTATATATATTTTAAATTATATATATTTAAAATTTTATACATATACACATAATTGAAAAAAGAGGCCATGAATTGAATTGGGAGGAAGAAAATAGGGGAGAAATATTATAATCTCATCTTTTTAATTTTTAAAAGGAAGCATTGCTAATGCAGAAATTACCTTTTAAAAATAAAACTTTTTTAAATTGGGCAGTGGTGGTGCATTCCTTTAATCCCAGCACTCAGGAGGCAGAGGCAGGCGGATATCTAAATTTGAGACCAGCCTGGTCTACAGATCAAGTTCCAGGACAGTCAGGGTTACATGGAGAAACATTTTTTTAAGCAAGATTCCATATACTCCAGGCTGGCTTTGAGACATTAAATTTCTGATCCTCCTGTTCCCATCTTCTAAGGTATGTGCTACCATACCTGATTTAATGTGGCACTGGGGAATTTGAACCCAAGACTTTGTGAGGGTTAAACAGTCACTCTAGAAACTAAGCTATATTTCAAGCAAGAGATTCACTTTAAATGCAAAGACACAGAGATGTTAAAAGTAAAGGCATTTGGAAAACAATACTCCATGCTAACATGAATCTAAAAGAATTCCAGACAGGCCACCAACAGGCACAGACTGTGCCTGAGGAGGAACACACAGTGGTTCTCCTCAAAGGCCAAAGGAAAGAGTGGTAGTCTAAGAACAGATAAGTCTCTCAGGGGACTTTCCTGTGCCAGACAGACACCAACATAAGATCCTTACCCCAGATGCCACCTGGTGAGCAGAAAGCAGATCTCCCACTGCCCGTGTGGCAGAAACAAGCGATGCTCTGTGAAAACACTTCAACAAATAAATGCAATTCCTCTTAATCAGGAAACCAGAACATTTCCGTCAGGAAAAAAATTATAGAAGAAAACATCAAGTAAATTAGAGAAATAAAATTTAAAACTTAAAAAAACAACTTTGAGTTAGAATCAACAGAAAAATGAGAGTGACCAGGTCTGAGAGATTGGTAGCAGAATTTACTCAACCCAAACAACAGCAAGAAAAACAGTCTGGGGGGAAAATATGTCCCAAAAACCTATGGGACAGTAACAAAAGATTTAGCATTCAGAGAGTAAGATTGCTCAGTGGGTAAAGACGCTTGCTGCCAAGCTGATGATGACCTGAGTTCAGTCTTCAAGACCAACATGGTAGTAGGAGAGAGCTGACTCTGGTCTGGCAAGTCACCCTCTGACTTCCACATGTGGCCATATCTCTCTCACACACACACACACACACACACACACACACACACACACACACACAC
>JANHMN010000001.1:197095201-197139889 GCA_030674055.1 Rhabdomys pumilio | reverse complement strand
CTTCAGTGTGTCACAGTGTGTCGTGGTGTGTCACATAGTATAACCCCTTGTCCAAACGTCTTTACTTGCAAATGTTCATTGCAATGAGTCATTGATCTGGTTCAGGGCCTCTGGCTTCTGCGACACTTTCAAGCTAGATCCCTGCTGGGACTCCTCTCAGATGTCCTCCTATTGTTGCCCTGTGTCATGGATATCCTGCAGCTTTGGATTTGCAAAACCAGCCTCTTCACACACTCCAGCAGTTCATTGATGGGGTAGGAGTTGGACCGTGCCAACTCAGAGCCCTGGATCTGAGTAGCTGAGTTGGTCAGCCTGACAACACTTCCTGCACTCACACCACCAGGGCCAGCTCTCCTGCTTCCGCCAGCTGATGGGGCTAGCTCTCTTGCCTGTGACAACCAGCAAGGGTCAGGACCAGGCTCTCCCACACTCACTCTTCACTCACACCAGCTCACGTGCACCCCTGACACCAGGGCCAGATCTATTGTGATACCCAGGAGAAGTGGGTACAGGGCCATCTCTCCAGAGTGCTGCAGCCAGGAAGAGGCGAGGCCAGATCTGGGCAGTCCTTGGACATCAACATGACCCCAGGTGGCAGCCTAGGCTTTGGATATCTGCATGGCCTTTGGTAGTAACATGGGACACAGATCTTGACACAGACCCCTGCTTCAACAGGGCTACAGACCCAGACATGGTTCTCAGTGGTGCCCAGGCCAGGACCTCACCATGGCCTCAGGTGGCATCACAGGCTCCTCACATCAGGCTGTTCCTCACTATCCTTGAGTCCTAAGTTCCCCCTCTCTTCACAGTGCTCAAGCCATTCTGCTTCTCTTCCTCTCCCATCTCTCCACCACATTCTTGCACATGGTAGTGGTGCCTGTGATGGCAGGCCACTCAGTGTCTTCTACATGTCATTTGGTTTTCTGGTTGGTTGGTTGGTTGGTTGGTTGGTTGGTTGGTTGGTTGACTGGTTGGTTTTGGCTTGGCTTGGCTTGGCTTGGCTTGGCTTGGCTTGGCTTGGCTTGGCTTGGCTTGTTTGGTTTGGTTTGGTTTGGTTTGGTCTGGTTTGGTTTGGTTTGGTTTGGTTTGGTTTGGTTTGGTCTGGTGTTGAAATAAACCTAGCAGTGTAGACCAGGCTAACTTCAGAATAATGTCCTTCCAAGTGATGATATTCCAAACATTTGCCTCCAGATATGGATCAACATCTGGTATTCTTACTAGAGTGACTACTCTCATCATAAATCATTTGGATTCATTTCAGTGTACTCTGTAAATAAGAATGTAATACATGGCTTTATTAAAAATTATTAATAGGTTATCATTATTCTGTATGCTATTATTTTGACCTACTAGAAAATATGCACCCACTGGGCAATAGTGACAGACTACTATAAACTAACCAACCACTTTCTAATAGAATTTGAGTCCTTCTCCAGGAGAGTGATCACACACCTGGTACTATAAACCTGCTCAAAAGCCTGTCACTGAGGAGATTACAGGCCCTTGGGAAGAACATACTACAGATTTTACAGACAAACTGTGGTGGTTTGAATGAAAATGGCTCCCGTAGATCTACAGGCAGTGTCACTGTTGGAGGTGTGGCCTTGTTGAAGGAAGTACGTCACTATATAGGGGTAGGCTCTGAGGTCTCAGATGCTCAAGTCAGGCCCCGTGTCTCTCTCTGTTCCAGCCATCTGCTGATCTAGATATAGAACTCTCCACTCCTTCTCCAGCACCATGTCTGCCTGTGTGCCCCCATGCTTCCCTCCATGACGGTAATGGAGTAAACCTCTGAACTGTAAGCCAGCCCAATTAAATGTTTGCACTTATAAAAGTTACTGTGGCCAAGGTGTCTCTTAAACCCTAAGACACAAAGTGTCTCCTGAACACTGATGCCCACAGACGACATACAGCTACTCACAATCTAGGTCAGGGAAGTGTCTTTCTGCAGAGTTAATACAGAAATTGACAACTGTTCAGTGTGTTGAGAATTAGTGAGACTGAGTGTTCCTCCCTAAGCAGCACATCTCTATCACCATCCCCAGGCCGAGAGCATCGCAGAAGAGGAGGAAGACAGGAGAGGAAGAGGGAGAAGAGCTGGAAACGATGTCCTCTGGATATGGCAAGGCTTCTGCAATCATGAGCACAGCAGATATGGCTGCCTGAATGAGTGAGGCCTGCATAAAGAGGGGAGGGAGAGGGGATCTCACTGGAAAAGGGGAGTCATTGAGAGTGGGAGAGGGGACAGAGAGTGAGGGGAGGTGAATATGATCACAATACATTATATATATACATATATACTGTCAATCAATCAATGTGAAAATGTAAAGATAATGCTGTCTGTCATCTTTTGGTAAGATATATAAAGCTCTGCAGCTTTGCACAGATACACACACACACACACACACACACACACACACATTGTCATCATCACCACCACCACCACCACCACCACCACACCAGTTTTTAAGCAGTTGCTTCCTAATTTAGAATTGACTCTAGAAGTCATTCAGTTTTCACAGACCTCCATTAGTCAGTATAGTCTCCTACAGCTAGTACCACACTCCAAGAATTGTTTCTTCATTTCAACCAAGTCTCCAGTATTACTCATAACATTAACTCATTTTTTGTAATTGTTTTTCTTTTCTTTATTAGTTACAAAATAATAGGTTTCCTTGTTTTCCCATTTTATTATACATACTTACTTTGGTTGGCCCACACACTCTCCCCACATCTCCCTGCTCCCTGTCCCTGCTCATACACCCCTACCTGCAGTGTCCCACCTCACAGTCACCTTTCAACTTACCTAGACTCTATACGTTACAAATGAATAGGTAGACAGACAGACAGACAGATATATTAAAGGCAAGGATACACATCTAAAAAGAACATTCAATAATGCAGTATTTGTCTTTCTGAGCCTGAATTATTTCACTAAATATAATCTTTTCTAATTGTATCCATTTTCAAGTAAACTACATATCAATTTCTTAACTTCTGAATAAAAATCTATTGTGTATTTGTACCATGCTCTCATTATCCCTTCATCTATAGATAGGCTGATTCCATTAGTTGTTACTGTGTATAAAATAATTAACATGGATGTACAAGTATCTCCTTCGTAGGATATTGAGTACTTAATGTAAATGCTTAGAATTGGCTTAGTTGGGTCATATGGAAATTCTGTAATTATTTTTTAATGGACCTCAATACTGGTTTCTTTATTCACTGCACAAATACACATTTTCATAGGCAGTGAATAAAGTTTCCTCTTTCCTCACATCCATGCCAATATTTGTTTTTTGTTGTTTGTTGTTTGTTTGTTTGTTTGTTTGTTTTTTCAAAATAGGCTTTCTCTGTGTAACAGCCTGGGATGTTCTGGAACTCACTGTGTAGACTAGGCTGACCTGAACTCACAGAAATTCACCTGCCTTTGCCTCCCAAGTGCTAGGATTAAAGGCATGTGCCACCACCTGGCTGTTATTTGTTTTCTTCTTTCTTTTCTTTTTATGAGGTGTCTATTCATTATATACACCTGAAAGAAGCACTGCATATTTACATTTCCTGTTCTCCATAACAAGATTATGAAGAGATGGTATAAAATAGTTATAAATTAAAATACAACCAGATAAGAAATAAAGCAAGGACTAGATCTCTGCCTAGCTGTGCTGTAAGAATGTAGGTGGTTTAAGCTCATGTTTTGGTTATGAACACAATTCAGTTCATCTTACAAGAAACAAAAGCAAATGCTGGATCCTGAGAGCCCCAATCAATTATTGTTAGAATGCCTATTAATGTTTCTGTCCCCTAATTTCTTGTCTTCTGTGCCTAAGTCTTTAACAATTAACGAGGGGATATCGGTAGTAGATGAGCCACAGAGGAAATGTTAGCAAACACGAGAAAGCAAATCCAACCATAACTATATAGACAGTCCACCCAAACTGTTCAGCCATGTACCTGCTGGTAAACCCAACTATTACTGGGAAAAAAAATCCCTGAAACATCTGTTCAGTTAGCTTCTTCCCCTTGTAATCCATCTGGGTGGGCGACGAACTCATGTTCCAGCAGGACTGACAGAAGATCGAGACGGACAGTAAAGCGAGAGTAGACGATTCTTTTTTTTTTTTCATTAATTTATTTATTTGTTCACTTTATATCCTGACCTACCCGCCCCCCCACCTGCCCCTCACACAATCTCTTCCCCCATACCCTCCTTTTCTCCTCTGAGAAGGTGGAGGCCCCCCTGGGTATCCTCCAACCCTGACACATCAAATCTCTGCAGGGCTAGGCGCATCCTCTCCCACTGAAGCCAGGCGAGGCAGCCCAGTTAGGGGAACGTATTCCACAGAGAGGCAACAGCTTTAGAGACAGCCCCTGCTCCAGTTGCTAGGGAACCCACAAGAAGACTGAACTGCACATCTGCTACATATGTGTGGGGAGGTCTAGGTATTCTTTGATTGATGGTTTAGTCTCTGAGAGCTCCAAAAGGTCCAAGTTAGTTGACTCTCTTGGTCTTCCTATCCCCTTCGGGGCCCTCAATCGTTCCCCTAACCCTTCAATGAGAGTCCTGAAATTCCATTCACCGTTTGACTGTAGGTCTCTGCATCTCTTTCAAGTCATCTGCTGGGTGGAGCCTCTCAGAAGAAAGCCATGCTAGGCTCCTGTCTGCAAATGTAACAGAGTGTCATTAATAGTGTCAGGGATTAGTGCTTGCCCTTGGATGGGGCTCAAGTTGGGCTGATAATTGTTTGCCCATTATCTCAGTTTCTGCTCCTTCTTTGTCCCTGCATTTCTTGTAGATAAGACAAATTTTGGGTCAAAAGTTTTGGGTCAAAAGTTTTGGGGGTAGGTGGATGTCCTTATCCCTCCACTGGATTCTTAGGGCATTGGTTTGCAGGGTGTGACATCATATGTAACCCAACTGTTAATTTGGGTTTTTTCTTTTTCTTTTCTTTTTCTTTCTTTTTTCCCCTTTTTCTTTTTTTTTAATTTGTTACTTTATTTATTTACATTTCAAATGTTGTCCCCCTTCCCCGTCTCCACTCCGCAAACTCCCCATCCCATCCCCTCTCCCCTTTGCCTCTAAGAAGGTGCTCCTCCACTCCCCCACCCACTCCCACCTCACCCCTCTACTATCCCCCAAACCTGAGGCAATAAGCCTCCACAGGAACAAGGACCTCCCCCTCCCATTGATGCCAGATAAGGCCATCCTCTGCTACATATGTAGCTGGAGCCATGGATCCATCCATGTATACTCTTTGGTTGGTGGTTTAGTCCCTGGGAGCTCTGGGTCTGGTTGGTTGACATTGTTTGTCTTATGTGGTTACAATCCCCTTCAGCTCCTTCAGTTCTTCCCCTAACTCTTCCATTGTGGTCCCCAGGCTCAGTCCGATGGTTGGCTGTGAGTGACCTGCATCTGCCTTAGCCAGCTGCTGGTAGAATCTCTCAAAGGACAACCATACTAGGCTCCTGTCTGGGAGTTCTTCTTGGCATCAGCAATAGTGTCCACGTTTGATGTCTACAGATGGGATGGATACCAAGGTGGTGGAGTGGGGTTGTCTCTGGATGGCCTTTCCTTTAGTCTCTGCTCCATCTTTTGCCCCTATGTTTCCTTTAAATAGGAACAATTCCAGATTAAAATTTTTAAGATGTGTGGATGGCCCCATCTCTCCACTGGGGAAGCATACCTATCTACTGGAGGTGGTCTCTTCAGGTTCTATCTCCCCTCTGTTGGTTATTTTGGCTAATGTCACCCCCGTTGGGTCCTGGGAGCCTCTCACTTCCCTGGCATCTGAGACTTTCTAGTAGTTTCCTCCACCGGGTTCCCCACCCCCACCCCCCACTGCTACATATTACTTACATTTCCCTGGCCCTCTGGACTTCTGTCTCTTCCCATACCTGATCCTACCCCCCTCCTTTTTTTCCCTCCCTCTCCTCTCTTCCTCCCAGGTCCCTTTCTCCCTCTACCTCCCATAATTATTTTGTTCCCCCTTCTAAGTAGGATTGAAGCATCCTTAATGGTAGTCTATCTGACTGGGGTGAGATTCAGTCCCAAAGGAGTTTTAATTGTTATTTCCCTAATGGTTAAGAATATTGAACATGCTTCTAAATATTTACACTTGTATTTCTTCCTTTGAGAGCTATCTGTTCAGCTGACTAGTAGTATGATTCAGTAGACTATATCTATGTTTCACTTTTTCCTTTGCATATCTTTCTATTAATCCTCTGTCAGATGTATACAGCTGGAAAAAATGTCCTCTACTCTTTTGTCTGTTTCTTCACTCAGTTGTTCCTTTCCTTGTACAGAATCTTTTTAATTTCAT
Organism: Rhabdomys pumilio; assembly: GCA_030674055.1. Classification (NCBI taxonomy): domain Eukaryota; kingdom Metazoa; phylum Chordata; class Mammalia; order Rodentia; family Muridae; genus Rhabdomys; species Rhabdomys pumilio. The sequence continues at coordinate 197,133,566 of JANHMN010000001.1, read as the reverse complement.
AAGGTATATTTTTTTAATTGTTGAAATTAAGAGCTAAAGAGATGGTTTAGTAATTAAGGGCATTTTCAGGTTATATTTGGAAATATATATGTAAATACATATATGTATGTAATAGAAATTAATTGAAAAGAAGCCATGAATTTGAAGGAAGCATAGGAAAGGTGTATGGGAGGGCTTGGGTGGAGGAAAGGGAAGAGGGAAATGCTGTAATTAAATTGCAATCTTTAAAAGTGAGAGAGAGAGAGAGAGAGAGAACAGTGCTGCTCTTTCAGAGGACCCAAGAACAGTAGTATATCCAGCATAAACACCATCCAGGAGACACAACATCATCTTCTGATTTCCACGGTTATCAAACATACACATAGTGCACATAAATACATTTAGACAAAAAAATTATACATACTTTAAAAAATAAGTCAATCAATCAATTAATTAATTAAAGTGTTGGGACTCCCATTGAGAAAGTCTTTGCTCATACCTATACCTTGAAATGTTTTCCTTACTTTTTCATCTAGTGATTGCAGAGTTTCAGGTTTTCCATTACTGTCTTAATGTTGCATTTGGAACTTATTTTTATACAGGGTGAGAGACAGGAACCTAGTTTTGTTTTCCTACATGTGTATAGTCAGAGTTCCCTGGTCAGTTCAAGGTTGATTCCTTTACATCTTATGTCCAAAGTGAACGGTATCTTCAACAATGAGGTCTTACCATCTAGTTATGGTGGGCAATCAATAGCAGTGACAGTACCCTGTGTTGTTTGAGGGCCTCCCTGGTCAGTAATTGATATGGAGGTATCCTATGCATGACAGTCTGGCACTGAGATTTTCATTTGCTAACTCATGTTCTCTGTGAGCAGCATTGCCTACCTGAGCAGGATGATTCTGTTTAAACCCATACGCATGTGTGTGTGTGTGTGTGTGTGTGTGTGTGTGTGTGTGTGTGTGTGTACTCTTAATTGTCTCACAAACTAATGGATTTCCATAAAGTTAATTTATATTTCCTTATGAATACACAACTTACTCTTTCCCATCTACAACTCCACTATCCCCCCCCCTTAGGTCTTTAACCCCAAGCATTCTCCCATCTCTTCTTCTATGTCACCTGTGTTCTACTGTCCCTTCTCATTAAATTGTAATCAGATGACATAGAAAAGTACACAGTCTCCATAGGCTGAGACACACAGAGCCCAGAAACAAGGCCAGTCTGCATTCTTTAAGAAAGGAAAATGTAAAAGAAGAGAGACTGGAATGGGAGGAGGGAAGACCAAGTAGGAATGAGATGGTCAGCTAAATAGATGTGTATAAAATATGAGATAAATATGAAGGAGCTGATTGCTGTCTGTACTGATTCCTGGACTAGCCTCAAGTCTCTCAGCGCTTCCTTGAAGCTCCTGGAAACTTGACTTATCCCTGAGTTCCTTTGCAGGCATTCTGTCCTCACTTCCAGCTCTTTCTTTAAGAGACTGGGTACAAATTCATGTGACGCCTCACAGATGGGGTCTCAGATGCTGGTCACACTTCGGGGTGGTCCTTCAGGAGTCCAGTTCTGAAAGCTAACCTTGTTCCTGTATAATCCTTCACCTCTGACGTCTGCTACTCAGCTGTCTTCAGTTTATCCCTGGAGGCTCTGGCAGACTATGCCTGGGAATCATCCACTATCTTCCAAACTTCTTTCAGATTACTAGCACTGCAATCCCCTAAATCTTAGAAAAGACGTTTGGTGGCAGTGAATGGGGTTCCCACCCAACCCTGGGGTGTAGGGCCTTGATCTACTGATTTACTAATTTCAACAGATGCAAATAGGCTATGTGGTTTTCCTTTTTCATTGTTTATTAGAGGTATCATTTATTGGCAGGGCCATTCACACACCATTGTGCATATGTGGAGTTTGGAGGACAAGTTGTGAAAATTGATTTTCTCCTTCTATTATGTGGGTCTCGGGGTTCAAACTTAAGTGTGCAGATATACTAACTGATTCTATGTTGGCTTGACAGAAGCTACAGTCATTTTGTAAGAGAGACACTTAAGAGATTGTAAAACTGCTCCCCGCTTGGACTCTGGGCAAGCTTATGGCACACTTTCTTGATTGATGATAGATGTGGGGGTCCCAGCTCAGTGGCAGTGGTACCACCCCTGGGATGGTAGTCCTGGGTGCTGTAAGAAAGAAGGCTGAGAAAGCCATAAAAAGCAAGCCAGTAAGCACGGCCTCTGCTCCATTTCGTACCTCTCTGTTCCTGCCCTGTTTGAGTTCCTACCCTGAATTTCCTCAGTGATAGACTATGATGTAGAACTATAAGCTGAAAGAAATCCTTTCCTCTACTGGTTGCTTTAGGTCATTGTGTTTTATCATGGCAATAGAAGCCCCAACTAAGACAGCAAACTTTGTGGCAAGTGCCCTTACCCACTAAACCATCTTGCTGGCCCCAAGGCTATATCATTTTCTATGAAACCATTCTTATCTCCTTGTGTTTCTCTACTCTTTCTCCAGCCACTGTCACCCACTGGCCCTAGAATCCACACAGCAAGTCTTAAGTGACAGGCTGTTTCACATATATACACCTGACACAGTTTTATAAAACAAATCCTTGGAATCTAGACATGAGAGTACATATAGAAATCAATTTGATATTATGAATACTATAAGACTGGGCAGTGGTGGCACACGCCTTTAATCTCAGCACTTGGGAGGCAGAGGCAGGCAGATTTCTGAGTTCAAGGCCAGCCTGGTCTACCGAGTGAGTTCCAGGACAGCCAAGACTATATAGAAAAACCCTGTCTTGAAAAACAAAAACAAAAACAAAACAAAAAAAAGAATACTATAAGTAACTTTGTTCTCTCTCTCTCTCTTTCTCTCTCTCTCTCTCTCTCTCTCTCTCTCTCTCTCTCTCTCTCTAAGTGTGTGTGTGTGTGTGTGTGTGTGTGTGTGTGTTACAGTGTATTTATTTATGTGTAGTTGATATCTGTATGGTGTACTCATGTGGGGTGTATACTATATATTTTCATATATATGGTGTGTGTACATACATGTGTGGTGTATATGTGTGTGCATGTGGGGATGGTATATGGTATATCCATATGTATATTTGTGTATTTATGTGTCCTTGTGTGTGTCAAACATGTATGTAGGTACATGTAGGGGTGGTATATAATATATTTATGTGTTTATATATATACATGTGATATATGTGTGTGTCAATGCATTGAGGTGGCACATGCTGTATTCACATGTATATGTTCATGTGTGTGCATGCATATATGTGTGTGGTATATGTGTATACATGAATGTTGGGGTGTGTCCTTATGCTTATGCAGAAAGCACTTATATCCAGTGATCTATCTCCCCTGCCCTACTCCAGGTAACTTTAAATGTGAGGTTCATATTTGAAATCACAGTTTTCTTTTTTCCTGCCCAAGACATTTATTGAAGGGTATCTATTAAGAACCTATTACGTGCAAAGTACTATGATAAATGGTGCCAGGAATTCCACAGTGAGCCAAGGTACTATCATGAAGCCTACATTCTAAGGAAAGGATGCAAACAATAGATGGGAAAATACAGTATGTCCAATAGCATTAAAGGGATCCAAGAAGACTAAATAGAGGAAGAGGAAGGTCAAGGGAGATGTCATCCACTCAACTCAATGGCGTCTTAAAAGGAATCAGGTGGCAACTAGAGACAAGGAGATAAATGGAGATCTTGAGACATCGCTAAGAAGTCAGCAGTCACACAGAGCACACTCAGAACACATACTAAGAGCTCACATACATGTGAGCATTCTCCACACCCCCTTTCCAGAGAGCTACTGTTCATGTTGCCTGACCCCCCTCTCAACACAAAATAATGAGGATTCAGAGAGGGAGGCCCCATTAGGGGAGTACTTTGCAGTAGGATTTCCCCTGAGGTCAGAATTCTGCTTCAAATCTCTAGGCAGTGCTTCTCCCCCCACCCCCTTTTAATCAGAGCTAGAAAAGCAACACAATAAAAACTGATGACTTGAGATATAGAAGTCAAACTCATCAGAGAGCCCTGAAGGGCGTTTGCCTGCAGGGCAAACTCCTAAAAGAATGCTGAATCCTTTTTAAAACAGAGAGAGAAGCCCTGAACCACAGGCTGGACTGAGCCTCTGGACAGCATCTGTCTATCTTCAGGACAAGTCCACTCAGGGACAGCCAACCAATTCTGCAGCTCTGTACAGGTAAGACTAAGAGGAAGCAGTGTAGGAAGAGCTCCACTCAAGAGAGCACAGTCAGCCTGTAGCTTAGAGACTAGATTGTACGGTCTAAACATTAGTCTCTTCCCATTTCTTTTTTGGAACTTTCCCCAACTATAAAGCTAAGTTTGACCTTTATAAAGTTGAAAAGAAGACTCAGAAAGTCTAATATCCTTTTTAATTTCTCTTTTTATTATGATGGCAATGAAAGGCAAGGGTGGGGAACAAGTCAGGAGGAGGTGGTGTTAGTTATGCAGAAACAAAGACAGGCCAGATGCACTCTCCCCTCCAGTGAAGAGGGCCTAGGTTTCTTCCAAGGTAAGCTCTTTTTCACTTAACCTATGGTAAAGGACAGAAATCTACTCTGTGGCATTCTTAAAGTGTGCCTGGAATACTCTACATTCCCTTTGATCTGCCCTGTCCTTACCAGGACATCTAGCTGAATTAAGGAGGAAGAAGATAAATGCCTTTGCCAGAAGCAGATTCAGACTAGATATTTTTCCCCCACGGTAAATAGGAGTCTGTTGAGCATGCTGGACACAGCACTCAGCCAGTTTCCCTCCCCATCTTCAGAATTTCTTACTTGTATCCCAAGAACCCCAGACCCCCAGAATCACTGTAGAAATCCAATGTTTCACACTGCTGGGGAACTGCTTCACACACTTTAAACCTCTCCAGGAAATGTGCTCATATCAGAGAAGCCTGAGCTAGGTCCAGGATACACACAAAGCAACTCATCCTGAGGTCCCAAGACATAAGAGGTCTCTGTGATGCTTCCCTATCCTTCGACTCCTTAAACACGTCAGTGGCACTCTTCCGTCTATCCTCACAGCCTTCCTGAAACTTTGGCTGCAATTACTTCTCAGAGATGTGTCATTTAGTCTCTGATGTCACTGGAGTCTTACTGTGCAGTGCCTTTATATTGAATTCTAATCATTTAGTATTTTTATGTGCTCTGACCATATTACAAGATAATTTTATCATTATCAAATACAGACTAATATTTAGACTTTTTTAAGAGTATCTTGATTATTTAATCAGCCAGAGTGAATATACTCAAATTATTTGCAACGTTTTCGAAAGTTTCAACAACTAAAAACAAGAAAGAGACTACAAACTACAAGAAGATAAGAATAGAAGTGGCGATACAGGAGGATGCTGGGTAGTCTGTCTTTACTTCCTTTAAGCTAGCCTGGCCTGTTCTAGTCTCATTATCAGACTCAAATCTTTGGCAAAAACATGCTCTATTGTTCTAAAAATCTGTATCTGGAAAATCCAGGGTATGTTCCTCTGCACATCCTGAACACCATGCCTCAAGTTTTGAACTACATTCTTTACATGCCTGTCTAGAGACACGGCCTGTCTCAGGACACCAGTAGCAGCAGCAACAGCACCATCATTAGGGATAATACTTTAGCACAGGAATTCTTGTCTTAGAAAATAAGATAAAAATCTATTTGGAGAGGTAGGGTGTGTGTGTGTGTGTGTGTGTGTGTGTGTGTGTGTGTGTGTGTACACGTGTACACGTGTACACACACACAGGCATGAGTGTGGAGATCAGAGGGAAACCTTCAAGAGTTTGTTCTTCTGTGTGGGTCCCAGGAATTGAACTCAAGTTGTCAGGCCTGTCAACAAGAGCCCTTAACCACCAAACCATCTTGCCACCCCCTAGGAGAGTTTTTGATGGCAGCTAAATGGTTAAACACGGCTATAATTTTGTTGCTTTCTAAAAATACTCACAAAACTATAGATACTTTATGGTTAAATGGCAGATGAATGCATTTTAAACTCCAGGATAGGAAAAAAATCTTTATTCAGCAAAAGCAATGAAATAGCAAGTCTTTCCTCTTTCTCTATTTGTTTTGTTTTGGAGGTTGTTGTTGTTTGTTATTGTTGTTGTTGTTGTTGTTGTTGTTATTATTTTTCCAGGAGGAAGCTTGGGAGTTTTGGAGATTTGGGGGGTTTTTGGTTTCTTTTGTTTTTTGATTTGATTTGTTTTTTGGTTGGTTTGTTGATTAGTTTAGGTTGTTTCTTTTAAGAGAATAAAGATCTATTTGGTTCATAGCTCAGTCCATGTCTTCTTGGCCCTGTGTACCTGGAAGAATCTTTGTGATAGAAAGCTGTGGGGAAGACTTCTTGGTAGGCAAGAAGCAGATATGAACACATTCCTCTGGTTTCCTTGTCATCTGGTTGGTTCAGGTACTTGGAATTTTTAACGTTCTTTAGAAAGAGTTGCTGGATAGCAAACAGAAACCTGTGTGTGTATACATGCACAAGCTTGCTAACAACTACATGTCATTCAATGCTTTTATAACAAACAATAAAAAGCTCCTTTCTAAATCTGCATGTTACAAAATTCAATCTAAATCAATCAACAAAACTAAACAATATCCTGAAATACTGAGGAGCATGAGTGATTTCTGGAATTTGTTATCATTAAACTAGATCCACATTATATAATACCAAAGATTGACTTTGGCATGAAACAGGTAGAAGGGTCCAACAGGCAAGATTACATTATTTATAGCTTTTAATGCACTAGTAATTGAGTGATGGAAAGACTGATGAGGAATTAGACAATGTAAATAGAGTAAGACAGTTATTGAAAAGGTATTATGTCATCATCAAGAATCAGAAAAGAATTTGTGAAGGTAATGACCCTCTAACCAAGGCTGAAGGGGAGAGGGGGTTGTATCCATGGAAAAGCTAAGTGTGAAGCGTGCCCAGGTGTTCCAAAGCACACTTCAGGAGAGCCTTCAGAGTCTCGTGCATGGACCAAACACTCCAGGGAAACTGATACGATGGTGAAGAAGGGCCAGACATCGCATATGTTGCATCCTATGGTGAGTGTAACGGATTCTGAACTGCAGTGAAGTCAGTGAGGGGGAAGTACATGTGATCTTAGAATATTAGTTCACTGCCCTGCATTTGCTTTAGCCTCCCTTCATTAAAATCTTTCTGATTGAATGTGTCAGCCCATCCTATGGCTGACAGCTTCTTCTGTTCCTTGATCTGTGCAATACTGTCCCTTGTTGCCTCTCACTGAACAGGAGGTTCCATGCATCCACCAAAACAGCCAGCTTCTGGGTTATTTTTTCCCCCGCATAAACCAAAATAGTTAATAGGTGACTCCAACTCTTCTTTCAAAACACTTTTATACACATATATTTCTCTCATGTTAGCCACTGATCACCAAACAAAAGCGTCATCTCACCTCCTCCCTCTCTGCATTCCCCTTGTCTAACTTTTTGGTCCATCTTAACAGGCTAAGACATGAGAAGAAACAGAAACATATCACTGGACACTGTGGTAACAGAGTTCCTTCTCCTGGGCTTGGCTCACCCCCCAACTCTAAGAACCTTCCTCTTCCTGGTCTTCTTCCTCATTTACATCCTGACACAGCTGGGGAACCTGCTCATCCTGCTCACTGTGTGGGTTGACCCCAAGCTGCATGCCCGCCCTATGTACATTCTCCTGGGTGTGCTCTCTTTCCTGGACATGTGGCTCTCTTCAGTCATTGTTCCTCGACTTATTTTAAACTTCACTCCCGCCAGCAAGGCTATAGCATTTGGTGGCTGTGTAGCTCAACTATATTTTTTCCACTTCCTAGGCAGCACCCAGTGCTTCCTCTATACTTTGATGGCCTATGACAGGTACCTGGCAATATGCCAGCCTCTTCGCTACCCTGTGCTCATGAATGGAAAGTTATGCACAATCCTAGTGGCTGGAGCTTGGGTGGCTGGCTCCATCCATGGGTCTATTCAAACCACTCTGACTTTCCGATTGCCCTACTGTGGGCCCAACCAAATAGATTATTTTATCTGTGACATTCCTGCAGTGCTGAGACTGGCCTGTGCTGATACAATGATCAATGAACTGGTGACCTTTGTGGACATTGGGGTAGTGGCTGCCAGTTGCTTCATGTTGATTCTGCTGTCCTATGCCAACATAGTTCATGCCATCCTGAAGATACGCACTGCTGATGGCAGGAGACGTGCCTTCTCCACCTGTGGCTCCCATCTCACTGTGGTCACAGTCTACTATGTCCCCTGTATTTTCATCTACCTTCGAGCAGGATCCAAGAGTCCCTTCGATGGAGCAGTTGCTGTATTTTATACTGTTGTCACTCCGTTACTGAATCCCCTCATCTACACCCTGAGGAACCAGGAAGTAAAGTCTGCCCTGAAGAGGCTAAGAGTAGGTAGAGGGAATGTGGGTGGAGATAAGTAGCCAGTGACTCAGCGACCACACGTGTCATTATCATAACTGTGGTGTTTTTAACTACTGCTCCTCGTGGGACAAATGCTCTACAACGATAATGGTTTAAACTAAACTGAGTTTAATTAAGATTGGAAGATACTTCCTATCATAGTCTTTTCATGTAGATGATTTTAGAAATAAATGGACACACGACTTTTACCATCTCTAACAACTTCTTGAGAGGAGGAAATACTTTATGGAAGACTGAGGCAAACATTAATCGTCTACATCTTAGCAAGTACAGCATTATACCAGAAGCTCTGAAAGGAAAATAAAGTATAACAACGCTAACCACACTCCTGTTTTCACTGTCTTCACCCTTAATCAGGCCTGTCCGAGCTCTGTGCGATTTTCTTCTCCATGGCATCAATATTCCCAAATAGTTGAGCTTGAAAATCCTAAACAATTTCAATAGTTAATTTTGGTTGTCAGCTTGAGAGAAGAGGACCTCTATTGAGGAGTTGGTTTTATCAGATTGGCCTGTTGACATGTCTGTGTAATATTTTCTTGACTGCTAATTAGTAGATGAGGGTCTAGCCAACTGCAGGCAGTGCCACCCTTGAGCAAGTAGTCCTGGATGGCATAAGAAAGGTAGTGGAGCAAGCCAGTATGAAGCACGCCTCCATAGCATCTGCTTCTGGTCTTTGCCTCCAAGTTCCTAGATGGTAGACTACAAGCTGTAAGCCAAGTAAATTATTTCCTCCTGTAAGTTGCATTTGTTTAGTCTCTTATCACAGCAATAGAAATCTAACTAGGATAATATAATTATTAATGGTTCCTTCCTGTTGCTTACTGCCCCCATGCTTATATACCAAACTGACTCCTAACTAGTCATGTCTCCCTTTACTCCTCGTTTATATCATAATCAAATTTAATTTTCTTCCAAGCATGCTAGTGCAGGCCCATGATCCTGGCACTCAAAAGACTAAGCAGTGGGATCAGGAGTTCAAGGCCAGCCTAAGAAACATAGTAAATTTGAAGTCACAAACAGCAATCCACCTGCCTTGGCCTCTGCAGTGCTAGGATTACAAGCATAAGCCACCAGGCTCAATTACTTTATTACAGATCATGTGACAATCGGTCCTATATGACATTCGAGGTGTCATCTCGTTACTCCAAATATTCTGTGAGCCCCATGATAAACGAAGCATTCTTTCATTTGTACTTGTTTCTTACCCCTAATAACTATCAATCAGATTTGATTTTTTCCCAAGTCAAAACACTGCTGGCAAAGTGTCCTGAAATGTTTCTTTAAACATTAAGACATCAGGCTGGAGAAATGGCACAGTGGTTAGGAGCACTGGCTGCTCTTTCAGAGGACCCTGGTTCAATTCCCAGCAGCCACATGGTGGCTCACAACTGTCTATAACTCCTCTTCCAGGAGATCCGACACCCTCATACAGACATACATGGAGGCAAAACACCAATGCACATTAAAATAAATCAAATTATAAAAATGTCAAATTATAAAAATGTTTAAAATAAAAATAAAGTCACCATGACCACTGGTGCAAGGGTGGCACAGGTGCTGTGGGGTTAACTTCTGCCCATCCCACAGGAAGGAACTTAACTAGTACTGTAAACCTAGCCTAAAGCCAGAAAGAGCATAGGCCCTGAAGAGAAGCCTACTACTGTTGTTTTGCTAAGTGGGCATGTTACCAAACTGATTTCTAAATATTTATGCTTATATCTATAGATTAGTGCTTGGTCAAAGAAGCTTCTATTTGCAGTGGGCAGCAGTTAATACAAAGATTCAAACCACTGAGAATAACTAACTGTTGAGAATTGGGTTCTGAACTAGACATCTATTTCACCATTACTACCCCATGCAAGGTTCATGGAAGAAGAGATGGAAAATGGAAGAGAGTACCATGAAATGCTGTCTTCTGGATAGGACAGACCCATTGTTTCTACAGACTCAGCTGGAAGAAAGATGAGGCTCCACCCCTATCTGGATAGCTATTGGTAGTTTATGGCTGCTGGAGGGAAGGACAGCCAGTTTTCTAGTGTAACCATTGGTGAGTTCTGAATAGGTCCTCACTCAGGCTCAAGCAAGCAGCCCTTATTAAACTCAGAAAGTAGGAGGGAGTTATGAGCTAGAAATGTGTAATGTGGATGAATTTGATCAAAATACAATATATACATGAATGGAATTTTCAATGAGTACATTTTTAAAATAAAAAATAGAAATAAGGTCAAGATAGAATCGATTATTCCTGTTATCTGTCTTACTCTTCATAGCTTTAGGCACCAAGCATACCCATGGCACATATGCATATATGCAGGCAAACACATATAAAATAAAATGAGTAAATTTTATATTTTTTAAAGAAAGGAAAGAAAGGGGGCTAGAGAGATGGCTCAGCAGTTAAGAGCACTGACTGTTCTTCCAGAGGTCCTGAGTTCAATTCCCAGCAACCACATGATGGCTCACAACCATCTGTAATGGAATCTGATGCCCCTATTATGGTGTGTTTCTGAAAACAGGAACAGTGTACTCATATACATAAAATAAATAAATAAACCTTTTTTTAAAAAAAAGGAAAGGAAAGGAAGAAAGGAAGGAAGGAAGGAAAGGAGGCAGAGAGATGGCTCAGGGGTTAAGAGCACTTTGTGTATTCTTGAAGACCCAGATTTGATTCCCTGCAGGGCTGATAGCTCGTGTGTGCGTGGGCAGACAGGTTCTGTTGGGCGGAGTTGTGGTTCCCGCATGTCTGCCATGGCTCAGTCAGCTGGAACTGAGGCTCAGATTGACAGAAGCAAGGGAATTTGACTGAGCCGAGTGGGGCACTGTGGGGGGCCCCACCAGGGGTGGAGAGTTCTCAGTCTGAAGGTGCCATGGGGGCAGGGCTCTTGAGTGGACCTGGAGGCCAGTGATCTTTGCCATGGGGCTCCCAGACGCCACTGGGGGGCCACAGAAGAGCAGAGACGTGAGGGGGAGAGGGAGTCCCCTACAGCACCCCACGGTAAAGAGACTCTTGATTACTTTACTCACTTGGCTCGACTCAGCTTGGCTAGCTTGCTTGAATTGGTGGCCTCCATGGCAGGAACGCAGAGAAGTCCTCCATGGGAGATTAGGTGGCAGCTGCCTTGGGGGTAGCTCATTAATTAAAGGCCTTCTCCACAGTTTCCCACTGTGGGACCCCAAAGACATGAGGACGTCCATGGTTTTACAAGATTTATTGTCATGGCGGATGGTAGATAAATCTGGCTGCACCCACCTCTCTCTCAGGGCAGGCCTGACTTAAATAGGGAGGGAGGAGGGTCTGGGAAAGAATACTTAATTGGCTATGCTTTCTAGCCTTCAGGTATCTCATTAATATGGAAATCTCTTGAGGCTGAGATCTGTAATCATGCCCTCTACCCGTGGAGGGGCTGGTAGGAGCATTGCCCTATGTAACTGAAAGGCACGGATCAATGGAGATCTTTGCTGTGTGTCAGGAGCCTGGAGTCTGGGGGCATGGCAAGATATATGCTGTCCCTCGCAGGCATGGACACCTGTTGGGTCTCTGGCTATCTCTAGCCAGTGCTCTACCAGAAACCAAGCCATCCTTTCACAGTTCCCAGAACCCAGCAGCTCTCAACTATAAACTGTATATTGTGTTAGGCACCTCTAATACCATCACTCCCAACATGGAGGCAGGAGGACCAGTTCAAGCACATCTTCATCATAGTGTAACTGTAGCTCCAGGGTATCCAGTGCCCTCTTCTGGCCTCCATGAGCACCAAGCACTCACACAGCACACATAGGAATATGCAAGCAAAATACTCATATATTAAAACAGTAAGTAAGAGAGGGATCATGGGAAGAGGACAGGGAAAGGAAACAAAAAGGGAAAGAAATGGGAAGAAGAAAACAGCAAGGAGAGGAGAGGAAGGAAAGAGAAAGGTTGATATATAATGGAGTGTTATCAGCCACTCAAAAGAATGAGTGTGTTATTTGCTGCAATGTGGATAAAAGTAGAGGAACCTTTGTTAAGTCAAACTATGCATAGAAACATGTGTCCCTTGTGCTCACTCGTGGATGAAAGCTAAAAGCATTGACTATACAAAAGTACAACAGTAATTGCTAAAATCTGGGAAGAAGAGAACCAGATACAGTAGATCAGCAACCAACCAAAGCTGTTTTATTTTAATAAAGAATTGGAAGAAAGGATTTAGAAGTTCCCAAGGAAAAATGTGCTGGAGTTTCAGAGAGGAACGCCCTGCTCTGACCACTATGCACTGTATGCATATATGGTATTATCACACTATGCCATATGTAAATTGTAAAATATGTAAAATTATGCATCAGTTAAAAAAAGACAGGGACTGGACAGATGGCTTAGCCAATAAGAGTACCTACTGCTCTTCCAGAGGACCAGAGTTCAGTCCCCATCACCCATATTAGGCAACTCACCATAAGTTCATCTCTATGGCATCCAGTACCTTTGACCTCTGAGTTTACCACTCATTTGCGCATGCCCCTACGTACAGACAAATATGCATACACATAATTTAAAATATAAAAATAATTTTTATTACTTTTATTTTTTTACAGTCCAGTCATTACCTCCCTCCCAGTCTGCCCTCTCACAGTTCCTCATCCCATTCCCCCTCCTCTTGCCCCATTTCCAAGAGGATGTCTATTGTTTTATTTGGGGTTTTGTTCAGTATTTAGAGAAATGGGAAGGTGAGGAAGATATTCAATTATTGAAAATTTATGAAGATATCAATATGCTTTCAAGTAACAACAAGAAAGGGGATCACAGAAATTGTAGCTCATCCAAATTGGTTATACTGCTCCTTACAATTCACTTTCCAAATGTGTAGAAATTATTCTTGCTTTCTGCTAAAACAAAGAGTAATGAGGACCTGGGAGACATAGTTCTCACCTGGGAAGTGTTTGGGGTGAAACTCCCAAGAGGCAGAGGGTTTGGTTTGGTTTGGTTTATTTTGTTTTTTTCAAATCTCTTGATGGTATTTTTCAATAACTAACCACATTTAGGATATAGAGAGAAGCCCCACTCTACAAAGAGCCTTCAAGGTCTCACAAGTCTTAAGCCCAGCCATTGTCTGCCCAGAAGGTTTTAATTGCCTTCCAAAGCAAAGAGCTAGCTGAGAGGACACTCTGAGGGCACTTTCCTCGAGGCCACCCATCCTGGAGAAGAGGGGAACCCCCTCCAAGATCACACTGCTGCAGACTGCTGTGTCCTTGTGAGTCTGAGATTCCTAGCACCGGAACAACTCACACTAGTACCAAATTCACTCCAGGACTTAGATTTTTTTTTAAATTTTGATCAAAAACAATATTTACTTTTAAAAAAAAAAAAAAAAAAAAAAAAAAAAAAAAAAAAAAAAAAAAAAAACCTTCTTCCTCAGTCCACCCGAAGTTAAAACATTAAGCATATTAATTTACATTAACTTTTTCTACTTATTGTTTATCTCTTTATCGGATAATAAAGTAATAGATGATTCCTGGTTCAGCTTCGCCATGCAAGCACAGTAAGAGGTAAGGCCCTTAACCCTCTCTTTCCTAATGAGACACATTCAGCCAGTGTCTTCTTTCAGGAGTCTTTCCTTAAGAATATTATTTTTCTTTTAACTTAGAAAGCAAGGACACTGGTACAATAATCAGATGGGAATAATGTGGCTTCTGTCACCCCACTCTGAGCATGCTCACTTCAGTCTGCCTCTTCTGCCTCTCAGCTCAAGCTGTTAATGGCCTGAAAGGGCTGAGACCTGAATGTGGCTCTAAAAGCAGACCCGAGCCAGGTCATAACTCTTCATCCCACAGCCTTAAGCAATTCATCTGTTCATACAAAGTGTCCTATGCAAAATCAACCTCAGTGCAGACATGCCCAAAAACAAAAACAAAAAAACAAACAAACAAAAAGGCCTACCACCCTTCATCAATCTAATGCTGTGAAAGGTAAGAAGCATTCATTACCATACACAGGCCTCAAAGGAACTCAGCCTCCCAGCGAAGAGTCTCAGCAAATGGTCGAGCCTATGGTTAAAAGAAGAGGGTCCTGCTCCTCTTATGTGGTTTGTCCTTGCTGCTCTCATTCATTACAGTGCCAGGGGCCTCTCCCTTAAACTACACCCCTGAACCACATTGTTTTAAATGCTGATTGTATGGGAGATGATGCCATCTTCCTATTTGCTTAAATTGTATGCTTTTAATATTAAATGACAGCTATTATATAAGACAACACTAAACAAACTATTATTTAAAACAAGAAATTTTAGAATATGTATTTAAGACAAAATATTTTAAACTTTTTTATTTATTCTTCTCTCATATATTACATCCTGACTGAAGTTGTCCCTCCCTCCTCCCTCCGAGTCCCGACAACTCCTCCACTTACCCCAGTTCCATTTCTCCTCCATTTCTTTTTAGAAAAGAGCAGGCCTCCCAGGAATATCAACCAAATATGGCATATCAAACTGCAATAAGACTTGGCGCCTCCCCTCGTATTAAGGCTAGACAAGACACATACTCATATACTTCATTTTATATGCTTTATTTCATCTAGAATATATAGTTTTATTTTATTTGTGTGTGTGTGCTGTGTATATGTTCATGTGGGTGTGTGTACCTTGAAACTAGAGACCAATACTGAGTGTCCTTTTCAATTGCTTTCCATGAATTTTTTAATTTATTCTTTTATTGTATGTATATGTGTGTTTTGCATGCATGTGTGTCTCTGCACCACATGAGTGCCTGGTACCCATGGAGGCCAGAAGAGGCATTGGATACCCCAGAACTAAAGTTGCAGATACTGGTTAGCCAATATATGGGTGCCGAGAATTGAATCTGGGTCCTCTGATAGAACAGCCAGTGCTCTTAACTAGTGAGCCATCTCTCCCCTCACCACATTAGATTTTGAGACAGGGTCTCTCATTGAACCTGAGCTCATCAATTGGCTCTACAGGCTGATCAATGAATTCTGAGGATCCTCTTCACCTCCACCCTACCCCCACCTCATCCAGTACTGGAGTTACAAATGTGTGCCATCTTGTCCAGCTTTTAGGTGGATGCTGGGAATCTAAGCACAAGTTCTTATGCTTGTACAGAAGGCACTTTACCAACTAAACAATTTACTTCTTCCCCAATATTTAAATATTTTAAGTGATGAATCTAAGATTGCGTTTACATCTTAGTTTCCATAGACCAATGATCAGTAGTCACATAAAAAATTTTTCACAGGTTAATATTCAATTATTTTTGCTTTTCACTTTTCCCCTAGGTCGGCTCCCTTTTGTCTGTTAAAAACATTTGAGACTCTATCCATTTCTAAAATTGATCTCTCATAACGGTGCATCCTGCACCACACTTTCTACAGGTAGAATGCAGCCACCTCCAGGAACTATCTTCCCCTTACCTCCTGGGCCAAATTTCTGGGACTCAAGTAGCACAAACCCAACTCAAATTCACCATTTTGTGCTATCTCTACCCAGAAAAGGATCCTGTCCCTTGGGCCCACCAGCAATAAGCACCTTCCATATCCCTCCCTACCATCTGAGTTCCTCAGGCCAAGACAAGAAGGAAAAAGGTGGAGGGATCACCAGAGTTTCCTGTCTCAGGCTTAAGAAACACATGCTTTATTCCATGCAAGGATTCCTAACACACATTTAAGCTCATGGTCTATGATATCTAAGCAATTGTCTTCTTCATTCTTTCACAAACTTTTAGAAACTTCATTTCTCTTTTTCTTCAAGCCAAGTGAAGAACCAGTCATCCTTCCAAAGGAAATTAAAGCACCCTCTCCTAAAAACAAGGTGAGAGAAATCTAACTTAGTCTCTTCGTGGACAGTCTCTGAAATTAGCACTTGTGTGAGTCCTATAAAGTAGGATATATTCAGCATTATTAATTATTATCATATACTCTAATCTTTTTCAATAGCAGTATTATAGATAAAATGTGTTTGAGATTTGTGTTAATAAAGAAGAGTGTTCTAATGATATCTCTATGAATCTACCTGTTAATCTCCATATAATTACCGTTTTTGTTTGTTCATTTGTTTGGTTTTGGTTTTGGTTTAGACAGGGACTCTGAATTACATAGCTCTGAGTGTCCTAAAACTTGCTATGTATACCAAACTGGCTTTGAACTCCCAGAGATTCATCTGCCTCTGCCTCCCAAGTGCTGGCATTTAAGGCATGTGACACTACCGCTGGCTTCTAGTTAACTTTTATTAGTTTAATCTAGAACATGGTGGTTATTCCTGATTGTGTTCACCACAACAATGTACACACATTGAACTGTTGAGATGTGAACATTGAGACATGAACTGTTCTCTCTGCAGGAAAGGATACTGTGTGAGGTAATGGGTGTATTAATTTGCTGGAGTACAGTGACCATCGTGCCTCATAAAATCATATTGTATACATGAAATATATACAGTAAAAGTAATTTTAGCTAGGTATGGTGATCCATGCCTGTAATCACAGCACTTGGAAGACTAAGGCAAGATGACCACAAGTCCCTCATGAGTCTGGGCTGCATAATGAGATTCAGTCTCAAAGAACCAAAAATTACTTAAAACACCATTATGGAGAAAAAAAAACTTTGTGAGAAAAGAAAACATTCATTAATAAGATGTGACACACACTGCAAATAACTCAAAAAACATTTTTAGTTAGTTAGTTAGTTAGTTAGTTAGTTAGTTAGTTAGTTAGTAAAGCAGTAGCAAGACAAAGTGGCATATTTCTGTAGCCACAGCTATTCCAGAGACCAAAGTAGGAAGACGACTTGAGCCCAGGACTCAAGAGAGACCAACCTTGACAATATAACAAGACCACATCATCCTCTCCAAAAGGCAAAGGAAACCATGGATGTAGCTCAATCATAGAGCACTTGCTGGCCACTTGCCAAGCATTTCAAAGCCCTGGGTTCAATCCACAGTACTGCAAAGGTGAAATAAAGAAAGAGAGAGAGGGCCAGGTGGTGGTGGCACATGGCTTTGATCCCAGAATTTGGGAGGCAGAGGCAGATGGATCTCTGAGTTTGAGACCAGTCCTGGTGTACATAGTGAGTTCGGGGATAGCCAAAGCTATATAGTAAGACCCTGTCTCAACAATAAAAAAAATTAAAAAGGCTATTGCCATTTCCAGTTGCTCTCTGTTTCCTGCTTGCAGTCTAAGATGTAAGCTCTGAACTTGCTGCCTGCTGCCATGCTCCCATGCTATGATGAGATGGACTCTAACCCTCTGGAACCATGTAAGCCCAGATAAACCCTTCCTTCTATAAATTGCCTTGGTCACAGTGTTTTGTCACATAAGAAAAGAAACTAGTACATGTCTGAAGCATGATGAGTTATACTTAAATGATAAGTCAATAAAACTTTTCTTTTTTTGATAGAGGTGTTCACTATATAGTCCTGGAATTGACAATGTAGACCAGGCTGGCCTAGACCCACAGAGATCTGCCTGCCTCTGTTTCCTACATACTAGGATTAAAAATGTGTGCCACCATGCCTAGCAAACCCTTCTTTTCCAAAATTGCTATTTCCAGGGTATTTTATTCACAGCAACAGAAAATATAAGTAATACAGGTACTAAAGGTCAGATCCTATAATGATCCACATAATTCAAACCAATGGACTCCTTGGGTAATTTAATAAATGAATACAATATTCCTGAGCAAACAGGAAGCTTGGGCTCTTTTTATATTAAACATGGATTCACATCATTTGAAGTACTTCTCCTACAGTTCAGTCTGCAGCACCAAGTATGAGAAGTGTCATATACTGTGTGTTCCAAGTATACAATATGATTTTATGAGGCACAATGGTCACTGTACCGACAGCATCAACAGAAGAGGCATTAGTCACATACCTGGTCAAATGGCCAACAGATATTTCTCAATTACCTTCCAGTTGCCAAACAATAGGGCAGTTGCTACAGATATATCAAAGAACAAAATAGATTTGGTCCTCGCTCTGAAGTCGATTACAGATACAATAGAAGAAAAAAGTAAACATTTAAGCAGATGATACCTTTACATTGTACTGCAATCACCTTTCATAATAGGAGTTCTTATCCCTTTAAAGACTGAGGGAACTCTCTGCAAGGAGGTGGCAGCCAAAGTGAATGTTGAGGAAAAAGAGGTATTACAATGGATCCATGTATTCATGGGTCCAAAAACATGATGCCCTGAGAACCCTGAAGAAACTTAGAAATACTCAGGACCATGTCACAAAAGTCCTGGTAGAGCCCTCATAGAAAGAAACATTGTCTTAGGGTCATTGTTGCTTCACTGAAACACCATGACCAAAAAGCAAGTTGGGAGAAAAAGGTTTATTTGGCTTACACTTCCACATCACCATTCATCACTGAAGTCAGGACAGGAACTAAAACAGGGCAGGAACCTGGAGGCAGGAGCTGATGCAGAGAGCATGGAGGGGTGCAGCTTACTAGCTTGTTCGTTATGACTTGCTCAACCTGCTTTCTTATAAAACCCAGAACCACAAGCCCATATAGATGACACCACCCACAATGGTCTGGCTCCATAATTGGTTTAGAAAATGTTCTATAGACTTGCCTACAGCCATATGTTATGGTGACATTTCTCAGTTGAGGCTTCCTACTCTATGATGGCTCTAGCTTATGTCAAATTGACATAAAACTATCCAGTACAGACATTGTAAAGCAATTCATTTGAAATTAATAAAACAAATGGAAATTGTGGAGTAATTGTTTCACACTTCTCCAAACCACTGAAATTCATTTCTCTGTGGTTCCTCCTTGGGGTGTAGACCCATTGTGTGTTATTATCTGATTATTTATCCATCCTTCTGTTACATAGTTTCCAATAATTCTGTGTAGTGTTTACCAGCAATGTCCAGACATCTGAAAACTAGGAGGCCTTGCCAAACAACTCAGATGACTGATGCTATATTGGTTAATTTTAACTATCAATTTGACATAATCTCAAAAACCTAAAAAAGGATTTCACTTGAATGGTTGTCTAGATCAAGTTGGCCTGAGCATGTCTGGAAGAGATTTTCTTGATAGCTAATTGTACAGAAATACCCAGCCCATGTGAGAGACACCATTCCTATGAGGCCATAAACTGTGTAAAAGTAAAAAAAAAAGCTGGAGAGCAAGCAAACCCTCAATATGGGTGCTTTTGTTTCTCTGCACTTGACAGAGGATGTGCCCAGCTACTGCCTGCCTTGACTTTCTCCACGTGATTGACTGTAACCTGAGAGCATAAAGGTAAAGAAACCTTTCCTCCCCTAAGTACTTGTTCTCACAGAATTTGACACAGCAACAGAAATTAAACTAGGCAGATGGCAAAAGCTTTCCTTCAAATTATAGAAGTTCTCTGTTTAACTCTTAAGCTCCTATTCCCAGACATAAACATTGCCTTACCTCTTCTCTCTCTGCATTCCTCTATCTGACTTCATGGTTCATCTTAACAGACTAAGACATGAGAAGAAACAGAAACACATCACTGGACACTGTGGTGACAGAGTTCCTTCTCCTGGGCTTGGCTCACCCCCCAACTCTAAGAACCTTCCTCTTCCTGGTCTTCTTCCTCATTTACATCCTGACACAGCTGGGGAACCTGCTCATTCTGCTCACTGTGTGGGCTGACCCCAAGCTGCATGCCCGCCCTATGTACATTCTTCTGGGTGTGCTCTCTTTCCTGGACATGTGGCTCTCTTCAGTCATTGTTCCTCGAATTATATTAAACTTCACTCCCACCAGCAAGGCTATAGCATTTGGTGGCTGTGTAGCTCAACTATATTTTTTCCACTTCCTAGGCAGCACCCAGTGCTTTCTCTACACTTTGATGGCCTATGACAGGTACCTGGCAATATGCCAGCCTCTTCGCTACCCTGTGCTCATGAATGGAAAGTTATGCACAATCCTAGTGGCTGGAGCTTGGGTGGCTGGCTCCATCCATGGGTCTATTCAAGCCATTCTGACCTTCCGATTGCCCTACTGTGGGCCCAGGGAAGTAGATTACTTCTTCTGCGACATTCCTGCAGTGCTGAGACTGGCCTGTGCTGATACAATGATCAATGAACTGGTGACCTTTGTCGACATTGGGGTAGTGGCTGCCAGTTGCTTCATGCTGATTCTGCTGTCCTATGCCAACATAGTTCATGCCATCCTGAAGATACGCACTGCTGATGGCAGGAGACGTGCCTTCTCCACCTGTGGCTCCCATCTCACGGTAGTCACAGTCTACTATGTCCCCTGTATTTTCATCTACCTTCGAGCAGGATCCAAGAGTCCCTTCGATGGAGCAGTTGCTGTATTTTACACTGTTGTCACTCCATTACTGAATCCCCTCATCTACACCCTGAGGAACCAGGAAGTGAAGTCTGCCCTGAAGAGGCTAAGAGTAGGTAGAGGGAATGTGGGTGGAGATAAGTAACCAAGGACTCAGAGACCACACGTGTCATCATCACTGCTGTGTTTTTAGTTACTATTCATGTGACAAATGTTTAATACACAGATAATATTTTAAGATGAATCAAATACTGTAATGAAAATTTTGGTTTCCTTTTAAAAATATGGAAATATGGGAATGTGTTTTCATTTTAATCCCATGTGTGGGATATTGGGCTGCTTCAGACTGTCCACAGCCGCAGACTATGGTTTGCTTCATGCTCTAGCAAGAGCATGATCTTGCTAGTGTCAGATAGTTTCTGTGAATGTCTAACATTTGGAATCCTGGGAACTTCCAGAGAATATATAAACAAACGTTAGGACCCTGAGAGTTGGGGAGCTATAGGTTGGTTGTCTGGTTGGTGGTTAGATACTGTTGGGCTGTTGGTTGTGGTTGGTTGAGGTTTATCAAGTAGTTGTGTGTGAAGAGAAGAAAAGAAGAAATTAGATATACCGACAGCAAAGATCAAACTTGTCCCCAAGGAACCCCACTCCCCTAATAATCAGGAAGTAATCTAGCACTATCCCTGCTCTCTTTCCCTTCTATCCTTTTTCCTCCCCTACCTAGTGAAAGTGATATAAAAGGGTGGAAGAAAAGGAGTGCAGAGTTGAGGCCCGAAGCAGACACCCGCCCGGTCTGCTTCTGGGGGCACCAGATCCCTCCTGACCCATCCTTGAGGGTGCAAGGAACCCAGAGCAATAGGTAAGAAGACCCGCTCACTGCCCTAGGCCCAGAGCTGAGTGCAGGGAGTGCTCAGATTCCAGCAGAACCCCAAACCCCGCCCCTGCGAAAAAGCACACCCCTTCCACCTCTCTCCTGGATCTGAGGCCGAAGCAGACACCCGCCCCTTCTTGGGGCACCGGATCCCTCCTGACCCACCCTAGAGGGTGCAAGGAACCCAGAGCAGTAGAGGATCCACTGAACCCAGAGTGTCAGAGGACCAAAGTAACTCAGAGCAGAATACAACATATCACAAGACATAATAGAGGAGCCACGGCACTCAGAGCAGTGGACACATTAGCCTGAGACATCCTAGAAGAGACATTACACCCAGAACAGTGGACACCTAGCTGGACTGTTACCTAGGAGACACCATATTTTGAGTTGTCCTCAAGCTATCATCGTACTCAGAGCAGCTAGAGAAGATCACAGAGACATTGGGACCCCAAGGAGACCAGAAACAAGCAAGATAACTGGAAAGGGAGGCCTCAATCAGAGACAGAAAGTACAGGGAGCACTAGCGTTAACCAAATGGCAAAAGGCAAGAACAAGAACGTAAGCAACAGAATCCAAAGTTACATGGAAACATCAGAACCCACTTCCCCCATTATAGCAAGCCCTGAACACCCCATCACACCAGAAAAGCAGGACTCAAAATTAAAATCTCTTCTCATGATGATGCTAGAGGACTTTAAGAAGGACATAAATAACACTCTCAAAGAAATTAAGGAGAACACAGACAGACAGATAGAAGCCCTTAAAGAGGAAACACAAAAATCCCTTACGGAATTGGAAGAAAAAATAACCAAACAGCAGAAGGAATCAAACAAAACCTCCCAAGATTTAAAAACGGAAGTAGAAACAATAAAGAAATTACAAAGGGAGACTACCCTGGAGATAGAAAACCTAAAAAAAGGGTTAGGAGTCACAGACACAAGTATCACCAACAGAATACAAGAGATAGAAGAGAGAATCTCATGTGCAGAAGATACCATGGAAAACATTGACACAACTGTCAAAGAAAATGCAAAATGCAAAAAGGTACTAACCCAAAATATACAGGAGATCCAGGACACAATGAGAAGGTCAAACCTAAGGATAATAGGTATAGATGAGGGGGAAGACTCCCAACTTAAAGGGCCAGTAAATATCTTCAACAAAATTATAGAGGAAAACTTTCCTAACCTACAGAAAGAGATGTCCATAAATATACAAGGAGCCTGCAGAACTCCAAATACTTTAGACCAGAAGAGAAATACCTCCCGTCACATAATAATCAAAACATCAAATGTACAAAACAAAGAAAAAATACTGAAAGCAATAAGGGAAAAAGGTAAAGTAACATATAAAGGACGACCTATAAGAATTACACCAAACTTCTCACCAGAGACTATAAAAGCCAGAAGATCCTGGACGGATATCATACAGACCCTAAGAGAACACAAATGCCAGCCCAGACTACTATACCCAGCAAAACTTTCAATCAATATTGATGGAGAAACCAAAATATTCCATGATAAAATCAAATTTGCACAATATCTTAACACAAATCCAGCACTTCAAAGGATAATTGGGGGAAAACTCCAACACAAGGAGGGAAACTACAACCTAGAAAAAGCAAGAAAGTAATCTTCCAACAACCCTAAAAGAAGATCCCTACACAAACATAACTCCAACGCCAATAATAACAAAAATAACAGGAAACAACATTCATTATTCCTTAATATCTCTTAATATCAATGGATTCAACTCTCCAATAAAAAGACATAGACTATCAGACTGGATACATAAGCACAACCCAGAATTTTGCTGCATACAGGAAACTCACCTCTGTGAAAAAGACAAACACTACCTCAAAGTAAAAGGATGGAATACAATCTTACAAGCAAATGGTCCCAAGAAACAAGCTGGAGTAGCCATTCTAATATCAAATAAAATCAATTTTCAACCAATAGTAATCAAAAAAGATAAAGAAGGACACTTCATATTCATCAAAGGAAAAGTGTACCAAGAGGAGCTTGCAATTCTGAACATCTATGCTCCAAACGCAAAGGCACCCACATACATAAAAGAAACTTTACTAAAACTTAAAGCATACATTACACCCCACACAATAATAGTGGGAGATTTCAACACCCCACTCTCAGCTATGGACAGATCATGGAAACAGAAACTAAATTGAGACACAATGAAATTAACAGAAGTTATGAACCAATTGGACTTAACTGACATCTATAGAACATTTCATCCTAAAACAAAAGAATATACCTTTTTCTCAGCACCTCATGGTACCTTCTCCAAAATAGACCATATAATTGGTCACAAAACAGGCCTCAATTGACACAAAAAGATTGAAATAATCCCTTGTACTCTATCAGACCACCATGGACTAAGACTCGTCTTTGACATGGACAAAAACAACAGAAAGCCCACATACAAGTGGAAACTGAACAATGCTCTACTCAATGATAACTTGGTCAAGGATGAAATAAAGAAAGAAATTAAAGACTTTTTAGATTTAAATGAAACTGAGGACACTTCATATCAAAATTTATGGGACTCCATGAAAGCAGTACTGAGAGGAAAAATCATAGCTCTAAGTGCCCACAAAAAGAAAATGGAAAGAGCATACATTAACAACTTGACAGCACACCTGAAAGGGTTAGAACAAAAAGAAGCTAATATACCCAAGAGGAGTAGACGGCAGGAAATAATCAAACTCAGGGCCGAAATCAACCAAGTTGAAACAAAAAGAACTATACAAAAGATCAACAAAACCAGGAACTGGTTCTTTGAGAAAATCAACAAGATAGACAAACCCTTAGCCAGACTAACAAAAGGGCACAGAGACAGTACTCAAATCAATAAAATTAGAACTGAAAAGGGAGACATAACAACAGAAACAGAGGAAATTTAAAAAATTGTTAGATCCTATTACAAAGGACTATACTCAACAAAATTGGAAAATCTGGATGAAATGGACAGCTTTCTAGATAGATACCAGGTACCAAAGTTAAACAAGGAGCAGATAAACCATCTAAACAGCCCTATGACCCCTAAAGAAATAGAAGCAGTCATCAAAAATCTCCCCACCAAAAAAAGTCCAGGGCCAGATGGTTTTAGTGTAGAATTCTACCAGACCTTCCAGGAAGACCTAATACCAATTCTCTTCAAACTATTCCACAGAATAGAAACAGAAGGAACAATACCCAATTCGTTCTACGGAGCTATAATTATGCTCATACCAAAGCCTCACAAAGACCCAACAAAGAAAGAGAACTACAGACCAATCTCTCTTATGAATATTGATGCAAAAATACTCAATAAAATTCTCACAAACCGAATCCAAGAACACATCAAAGCAATCATCCATCATGATCAAGTAGGCTTTATCCCAGGAATGCAGGGTTGGTTCAATATTCGAAAATTCATCAATGTAATCAACTACATAAATAAACTCAAAGAAAAAAATCACATGATCATCTCACTGGATGCTGAGAAAGCATTTGACAAAATTCAACATCCCTTCATGTTAAAAGTCCTGGAAAGAGCAGGAATTCAAGGTCCATACCTAAACATAGTAAAAGCAATATACAGCAAGCCAGTAGCCAACATCAAACTAAATGGAGAGAAACTTGAAGCAATCCCACTAAGATCAGGGACTAGACAAGGCTGTCCACTCTCACCCTACCTATTCAATATAGTACTGGAAGTCCTAGCTAGAGCGATTAGACAACAAAAGGAAGTCAAAGGGATACAAATAGGAAAAGAAGAAGTGAAAATTTCTCTATTTGCAGATGATATGATAGTATACTTAAGTGACCCAAAAAATTCCATCAGAGAACTCCTAAACCTGATAAACAACTTCAGTAAAGTGGCTGGATATAAAATCAACTCAAACAAATCAGTAGCCTTCCTATACTCAAAAGATAAACAGACTGAGAAAGAAATTAGGGAAATGACACCCTTCACAATAGTCACAAACAATATAAAATATCTTGGAGTGAACCTGACCAAGCAAGTAAAAGATCTGTATGACAAGAATTTCAAGTCTCTGATGAAAGAAGTAGAAGAAGACCTCAGAAGATGGAAAGATCTCCCATGCTCATGGATTGGCAGGATTAATTTAGTTAAAATGGCCATCTTGCCAAAAGCAATCTATAGATTCAATGCAATCCCCATCAAAATTCCAAATCAATTCTTCACAGAGATAAAAAGAGCAATTTGCAAATTTATTTGGAACAACAAAAAACCCAGGATAGCGAGAACTATTCTCAACAACAAAAAAACTTCGGGGGGAATCACCATCCCTGACCTCAAACTGTACTACAGGGCAATAGTAATACAAACTGCATGGTATTGGTACAGATACAGGCAGGAAGATCGATGGAATAAAATTGAAGACCCAGAAATGAGCCCACATACCTGTGGTCACTTGATCTTTGACAAAGGAGCTAAAACCATCCAGTGGAAAAAGGACAGCATTTTTAGCAAATGGTGCTGGTTCAACCGGAGGTCAACATGTAGAAAAATGCAAATCGATCCATGCTTATCTCCTTGTACAAAGTTCAAATCCAAGTGGATAAAAGACCTTCACTTAAAACCAGATACACTGAAACTAATAGAAGAGAAGGTGGGGAAGACCCTCGAATATCTAGGCACAGGGGAAAAGTTTCTGAACAGAACACCAATGGCTTATGCTCTAAGATCAAGAATTGACAAATAGGACCTCATAAAATTGCAAAGCTTCTGTAAGGCAAAGGACATTGTCAATAAGACAAAACGGCAACCAACAGATTGGGGAAATATCTTAACCAATCCCACATCCGATAGAGGGCTAATATCCAAGATTTACAAAGAACTCAAGAAATTATACTTCAGAAAACCATATAACCCTATTTAAAAAATGGGGAACAGAGCTAAACAAAGAATTCTCAACAGAGGAAACTCGAATGGCTGAGAAGCACCTTAAGAAATGCTCAACATCCTTAGTCATCAGGAAAATGCAAATCAAAACAACCCTGAGATACCATCTCACACCAGTCAGAATGGCTAAGGTCAAAAACTCAGGTGATAGTAGATGCTAGCGAGGATGCGGAGAAAGAGGAACACTCCTCCACTGCTGGTGGGATTGCAAGCTGGTACAACCACTCTGGAAATCAGTCTGGTGGTTCCTCAGAAAACTGGACATAGCATTACCTGAGGATCCAGCTATACCACTCCTGGGCATATACCCAAAAGACGCTCCAACATATAACAAGGACATATGCTCCACTATGTTCACAGCAACCTTATTTATAATAATCAGAAGCTGGAAAGAACCAAGATGTCCCTCAACGGAAGAATGGATACAAAAAATGTGGTATATCTACACAATGGAGTATTACTCAGCTATTAAAAATAATGAATTCAAGAAATTTATAGTCAAATGGATGGACCTAGAAATTACCATCCTGAGTGAGTTAACCCAATCACAAAAGAACACACATGGTATTTACTCACTGTTAAGCGGATGTTAGCCCAAAAACTTACAATATCGAAGACTCAACCCACAGACCACGTGAAGCTCATGAAGAAGAAAGACCAAGAGGGGATGCCTCAGTTCTATTTAGAACCAGTAACAAAAATACTCAAGGGAGCAACTATGGAAACAAAACATGGGACAGAAACTGAAGGCGGAGCCATCAGGAGACCATTCCACCTGGACATCCATCCCATGTACTGTCACCTAAGCTAGACGTTGATGTAGAAGACTGGAAATGCATGCTGTCAAGAACATATTATAGCTGTCTCCTTAGAGATCTGCCAGAGACTGACACATTCAGAGGACGATGCTCACAGCTAACCACTGATATGATCAAGGGTTTCCGAAGGGAGAACTTAGAAGACTGAGCGAGCAGAAAGGGTTTGTGACCCCAAGAGGAAAGCAACAATACCAAACAATCCAGAGCCCCCCAGGATCTGAACCACCAGCCCGGGAGCACATAGGGAGGGACCTATGACTCTAGTGGTATATGTAGGGGAGGACGGCCTTGCTGGGCATGGTTGGGAGAGGAGATTCTTGGTCCCATGAAAAATCAACACAGAAGGGGGGGCAGTGTGAGGGTGAGGAGGGGATAATGGGGGGTGGGGGTGGGTGCGGGCACAGCCTCATAGAAGGGATATAAGGAGGGGGATGGGATAAGGGGTTCCTGGGTGGTTGGGGAAGTCGGATAAGAGGATAAAAATTGAAACGTAAATATTATAACCAACTACATAAAAGGGGGGAAAAAGTTGTTAGAACCAACATCTTTTAAAAAAAAAATGTCAGCCCTCTAGGAAAAAAAAATTTTTTTTCTTGATACTAAAACTTGTCCAGAGAATTGTATATTGCAGAATGCACAGCCTTGGTGTATCTACTCATCAAGCAAAATGAGCAGACCTATTCAAATCTCCGGTGTCTGGGAGTTCCATCTGGATGCAGTGAGGACACAGCGTCGGAGGCTTATCAATTTGCTCTTCCCCCCACCCCTCTTCTGATGTCTTGACGCCCGTAATCAGCTTGAAGAAGTTAAAGAAGAGTCAGCACCCCTATTCCCTGGGCTTGGGGACTAAGGTGCTTAATATGGGGCTGTCTCTCTGGGGAACAGCAGTGATTTTGTTGGAACAGGGAGGATTAGCTAGGATTTATGGCATAGCCATAACCTATTGGTAGAAATCTGTATAAGTTAGTATCAAGATGAAGTTATAATTTTTTAAATGGTACAAAATTCACTTGAATTTCAAATTTAAGGTTTTCGTTGGTATAAGCTTCACACCGATATGAAAGTGAAATTAATATAGATACTCTCATGGGCATTGTGCCTGTATAACACATTTAGAAATACAAGACTTAGACCCAGTCCTTCTTTAACTTTTTTAACTGACTTGGGATGACTAGCCTGTGAGTTAAGGGACTATAGCAAATTCATGACTTTGAGTTTATTGTTAGGGTGTTTTCTATATTTCATTTAGAAATAGCTGAGAGAAGATAACAGACAGCAGTCCAGGTTACCTTACATGGATAGTTGGATTTCAAAACGTCAGAAATCCATAGAATTGATGTCACAAATATTTCTATATTAATGTTCATTTTGATTAGAGACCTGTCTGCTCCTGACAGCTTCCTGTCTTGGATTCTAAGAAGAAATTGAGAATCATTGGAGTTACTCCTGTTGTGGTGAGAGAGCCACCAGGCAAGAATTGCCTCTCTCCATTGCCTCTCTACAGAAAAGGACACACTTGCAGAATAGTCGACAGATTATATCTGCCTAGACAGAGTAACCAGCCCTTAATAATTCTGCAGCACTAAAGTCTGTCAAATGAGTTTGGGCCAGAAGGCTGAAGATTTGATGCTCCAACGCTAGGTAGTATAGGGGTTGTCCAGGTGTTCAGCAATCTCTATAAATTGGCTAAGTTTTAGAAGCTATGCTTATTGCTTCCCATAAATTCAGTTAATTTAGTCATTCTGGATTTCTGACGGCATTGAAGACCTATAGACTCATAGCCAATCCAGGCTATTTACCTTGAGAGAAAAGATCTGAGTGGAGGGTTCTCAGCTGACATTCATTCTAAAGCCAAGAAAAAGCCAGGCTCAAAACTAAGTGTTCTAGTCAAGAGAGACGGCAGAGGTTCTGGCTAGTCAACAAAAGGATAGACTGGGTATTAAGACTATCTTGTACCTCACTGGTACAAATAGGAATAATTGTGCTCTAATTGTATTCTGAGAGAAAAACTTTATTTTAACAGGAAGGGTAATATGTAGGAGGAGCTAAGGGGAAAGGAGCACCAAGAGGAAAAGATGGAGTAAGGAGAGGAGAAGATGAAGTAGATGAGAAGCTCGGTAATGAGAGAGAAAAAGAGAGAGAAAGAGAGAGGGGGCATGGAGGCAGAAGTTCACGTGTCTCCACTAGTCAAAGATAGTTTACATAGCTAGGTTGCGTATTAGGTTACACTTCTGATTTAGCATTAATATACTTACAAAGCCCTTGATTAACATTTAATAAATTGTATAAAAGCCAAATGGAAAAGGGGGGCACGGGATAGGGGTTTTCTGGGGAAGGGAAATGGGGAAAGGGATTGGCATCTGAAATGTAAATAAAATATCCAATAAAAAAAATTGAAGAAAAAATAAATAAATAAATTATAGAGTGAAAAAAGAAAAGAAAAGAAAAGAAAAGGAGTGCAGAAAGGTGGAAGAAAGAACCCGAAAAGCACCCAAAAGTCCACTACTGAATACAATTCTACTAATATAAATGCTTCTGATGCTCTACAAAAATCTCAGTAATTTGCCCAATTATTATACATGTTTCTGATACGTTCCTCAGAAAGACATATTTTACACAAATGTTGATGGTAAAGAGTGAATATCTAAACAGGTGTGAGAAAAACAACATAATAGGACTCCATTTCCTGCTGTCTATTTGCTACAGTCTAACTCCTCAAGCTCTCAGAATTCAGGGTCACTTGTACAAGTCAAGGCAGATATGTCCTCTCTGGCATTCACTTGAGATTTCTTTAGAGCCTTGGTGTATCCACTCACCTTCTTCCTCTTCCCAGTGTAGTAACTCACCAAGTTTTGTCCACTCTGTCCCAGGAATGTCCCTTGGCCTCCTTGTCATTCCATCCTTCACCATAGCACTACCAGAAAGTAAAACTAAATATTTCATCATTCTTCTTCTAAATATTCACTGGCTATCTACTGAATAAGACAAAGATGGACCTTTTAGCATGGAATTCTAAGTCCTCCACATCCAATTCCAACATTTGTCACCTCTCAAATTATCTCTACCTCTTCATCTCTCTCATCTCCATTGATTTAACTGCCATCCCTTAAACATTCTTTATGCTTTTCCATATCTGAGATTTTTGTTTAGTCCCATATAAGAAATATGCTTTTTCCTCCTCCAGGTTGGATAGTTGATAACTTATGCTTCATTTAAGACCTGCAGAAAAACTCTGAGTCCTAAAGAAGCTTTTCCTAACGTCCCTTGCCATCTTCTTCCCTGCTATCTTCTTCCCTGTATGAACTTTTATGAACTTGCTGAACTTTTCCTTAGCTATCCTGTATGATCATTTAGGTAGGAATCCCAGAAAACCAAAAGCATGTTTGATTGCTGTTTGTCTTACAGCTTTACTGAATAACTTTCCTATACACAAGTAATAAAAAACACTAAAAAATTAGGCTGGGAAATAAAATCCACCCAAAAACCATCTTAGGGTAACTCTAACAGAACAGGTGAAAGAAAAATATGTATAATGAAAACTTGCAGACACTAAAGAAGATGTCAGAAGATGGAAAGATCCCCCATGCTCATAAATTGCTAAGGTTAATATGGTAAAAATAGCCATCTTACCAGAAGCAATCTACAAATTCAATGCAAACCCCATCAAAATTCCAACACAATTCTCCACAGAAATTAAGAAACAATTTTTAACTTCATATGAAAACACAGAAAACCCAGGATAGAAAAAAATTATGAATAATAGAACTGCTGGATTTAAGATCATCTCCAACTCAAACTATACTACAGAGCTATAGTAATAGAAACAGAATGGAATTGACATAAAAACAAACACATTAATCAATGTAATCAAATTGACAACCCAGACATGAATCCACATACCTATGGGCACCTGATTATTGGTAAAAAAATTCAAAAACACAAACTGGGGGAGGTGGGAAGTCTTCAATAAATGGTGCTAGTCAAGCTGGATGTCAGCATGTAGAAGAATGTGTCAGGAGCCATAATGGGACAAGGTAATAATTAGCAGATGATCATCCTGAAATGGTTTGCCTTGGATTATTATATAATCTGCAACAAGTATTATTCAGCAAGGTTGTAAGGGACTTATTTTAGGAAAGATTCCTGCTATTAATATGTTTTTCCTATTATTATTATTATTATTATTATTATTATTATTATTATTAAACATATATAACAATCACTAAGCAATAGCACACACCTTTGGAGCAGATCTCTGCAGATCCACAAAGATGTACTGTCTTGTAGTGATGCTGTGTAGACAAATAGATGACTTCTTAAGTCTTAATGATGATTCTACAAGAATTCCTAAAATTATATCAATGACTATTAAGCTCTTTTATAATGGGACTGCTATTAGGTTCTTTTCTGATAGTCAAACCTGCAGTTAGAACTCTTCCAGTCTCCCAAGTGACATCAGTTCACTGCTCTCAGATAGTAACCAGACTTTCTTCTACTCAGAGTACATTCTAAGAGGTTGTAAAACAATTAATCAAAGGTCACTAAAAGGGAACTAACGATTTATTATAGGTGCTAGGACAGAAGATAAAATATTTCCTGGGTTTATCTATACAAAACTTTACTAATTTCTTAGTTATAGTTTTAAACCTTCAGTGAATCTGTGGAGCTAGACAAGTGATGGGTATTTAGCCAGATAATTACTCCTAATGGATATGCATGTAAACATTCTCTGTTGTAAACTTCTATTTCAATTTATGATTTTATTTTTGATGTGAATTTGTGATGAAGTTTGTAACATGTGATCATGTACTCTAAAAGATGTATAAGTACTGAAGACAAAGGTTGTCATCGTCGCTCATCTCTTCCCTTCCGTTTCCTCTGCCTAGAATTTTTTTCCTTAGAACTTTTCCCTTATTAGAATTTTTTCCTTTTCCCCACTTAGGACCTTTCCACTTTTCCCCTTAGATAGCTTTCATAGGAAACTTTTTACACTTAGTAATAAACTCTATAATAACTTTTCTAAGTGTCTTTTCTTCCTGTGACCTCAGAGTAGCAGGTGTAAGTTACAGCCCAGCAGTTCTTGCTGAGATAGTTCAAAGGCTATTTACTTAATCATTTGTTGTTTTGGGGATGAGGTGCTATTGCCAGAAGGCAGGTCAGCTACAGTAGCATAGTAACTTAGATAAGTAAACTTTTATCATACAGCAACCCTAAATATCTCATAAGACCAAAGCCTTACCCCAAATCTTGTAAGACCAAGTCTTACCCCCGATGACGCTCTTCTCCCTCTGCTACCTCAAGAAGAACTGAAAAGAAGAAAGAAGACTCCCCACCAAGCCAGGGCTGGTCCCCAGCAAGAATGAAAATAGATCTATACTTGTCACCCTGCACAAAGCCCAACTCCAGATAGATCAACGACCTCAACATAAGGCTAGATTCACTGAACCTAATAAAAGAAAACATGGGGACTTACCTTGAAATCATTGGCACAGGAAAATACTTTCTGAACAGAACACCAATAGATAGGCACTAAGATCAACAATTAATAAAAGGGGCCTCAAGAAGATGAAAAACTTATGCAAAGTAAAGAACATCATTCAGACAAAGTGGCAACCTTTATAGAATGGGAAAGGAATTTTACCACCTTTACCTGTGATAGAAAACTAATACTCAAAGTACATAAAGAACTCAGAAAGCTAGATATCAAGAAAACAAATATCCCAGTTTAAAACTGGGGTAAAAATCTAAACAGAGAAATCTCAGATGGCTGAGAAACACTTAAAGAAACATTTGACATCCTTAACCATCAGAGAAATGCAAATCAAAACTCCTCTGTCAGAATGGCTAAGATCAATAATACAAATGACAGCTCATGCTAGCAAGGATGTGGAGCAAGGAAAACAACTCCTTCATTGCTGGTAGAACTATAATGTATACAGCTACTATGAAAATCACTGTGGTGTTCCTCAGGAAGATGAAAATCAATCTTCCCCAAGATTCAGCTATATACCCAAAAGATGCTTCATCCTACCACAGAGACATTTGGTTAACCATGTTCATTGCTGCCCTATTTATAATAGCCAGAAAATGGAAACAACCTAAATGTCTCAACAAAAGAATGGGTTGAAAAATGTGGTATGTTTACACAAAGGAATATTACTCAGCCATTTTTTTTAAAAAAGGAACTCATAAAACTTGCAGGTAAATGATAGAACTAGAAAATAGTGTCCTGAGTGAGGTAACCCAGGCACAGAATTATGGTAAGTATTTGCTTGTATGTGGATAACAGCTTATATTTAGCTGTTAGGTCAATAATAACAAAGCTACCCCCCAGAAAGAGTTATTAAATTAACAGGCTGGCAAGCTAAGGATGGATAAGATTCTGCACAGAGCCTTACCAATCTAAGACATAAGTACATTGCTTTGGATATTGCATATTCCATGATGGGTAAGGAAAGCATTTTTGTCAGAACGACCTAAGACAGTCTCAGTCTTGTTAATGAACTAAAAAAGGAGCAGAGGCTGAGAGCCTTTGGGGCTGCTTGGCAAGAATCTGACATGGGTCAAGGACAAGGAAATGGGCTGCTTGGCAGGAATATAATATTGGCCAAGGACAAAAAAAATGGGCTTCAGGCAGAAATATGACATTAGACTAGAACAAAGAAGTAATTTCAGGCAGGAAACTAAATCTTAGGCTAGAACAAAGAAGTAATTTCAGGCAGAAATCTAAATATTAGGAAAGAACAAAGAAATAATTTTGGACAGGAATCTAAATTTTAGGCTAGAACAAGGAAGTAGGCTTCAGACATGAAAATGACTTTGGGCTATGACAGGGAAGTTGGCTCAGATATTTTGGTCATCCTGATAAGCCCTTAGAAACAGTGATCATGGAAGTGTTCATGGAATTGTATTTAATGCCTTGCTTGTTCGTTGACTATTTGTGTTTCTTATCTTGCTTGTCTCTTGACTATTTGCATCTATTGTATTGTTAGTTATTCAACCTAGTACTGACCTTAATACATGCATGCTATTAAAATGGTATAAAAGCAAAAAGGAGGAGGGGGAATGTGATAGGAGGTTCTAGGGAGGGAAAGTGGGGAAAGGGGGTGACATCTGAAATGTAAATAAATAAAATATCCAATAAAAAAATAATAATAATAACAAAGCTATTATTTGAAAACTATAGAGGTTAGATATAGAGTAAGGGACTAAGTGGTTCAGCTAGATCTCCTTAGGTAAGGGAAATAGATTAGTCATAGGTAGATGATGGGGACTGTAATGAAAAGATAAATGGGGAAGAGACAAGTGGGAGAAACAGGGAGGAAATATGGAAGACAGATAAAATTCAGGGCCACTTGAGGGGTAGTATTTCCTTAATTCCACCTAAATCAGTAGAAACCTCCTAAGACATATACATATACACACACACACACACACACACACACACACACACACACACATAGATGAAGACAATATAAATGAAATTGCTAAGTAATGGGGGAGAAAGAGCACCAACTGGCCATCTCTTGTCACCAATGAAGCTTCTGTTACCAGAGTTGGGTTACATCTAACTGAGTTGTTGGCCAAAGGGGTCTGGTGAGAATTGCCAAATAATCCAGTCTGTTGCCAAGCCTGTAAGTTACTCTCCACAAACTGATGGCAAGTCTCCAATTCTGAAGACAATATCTACACAACCTACTGAACATGGAAAAAATAGAGTTGGTGCCTACATAGAGCCTTCATCCCTCAATTTTAGCATCTTTGGTACAGGAAGGAAGGTACTCCGAGAAACATAAACACCAATCCTGCTACAAACCCTTTATCTACAGTGGTGTCTTGCCTGCAAGATATATTAGGGCAATGGTGGCACAGACCTCATAAGAGTAACCAACCAATATTTAGATTTGACTTAAGGCACACTCCATGAGATGGAACCCATATTTGATACAGCTTGGATGATCAAGAACTTAAGACTAGATATCCCAGGGACCTAAGGTAAAACCAAATAATACTGGTCTACAAATAAGGGGGGAATATTTAGTGATAAAATGACTCCTAATGACATTCTGCTATACTCATGGATCAGTACCTTACTCAACCATCATCAGAGAAGCTTCCCCCTGCAGCAGATGGGAACAAATACAGAGACCCACAGCCAGACATTTTGCAAAGAGTGAAAGACATTGGAATATTCAGCCCTAAATGGGATGTCTTCATAAAATTCTTCCCCTCAGGGATAAGAAAACTCCATGGAAGAGGAAGCAGAAAGGAACCAGAGAGGGTGGAAGACACCAAGGAAATAGTGTCTTCCAGACAGTAAAGGACTGACACACATACAAACTCACAGAGACTAGAACAGCATGTACAGAACCTTCAGGGGTCTGTGCCAGATGGAGTCCCAGAGTTGAGAGAGGGAATGGACACAAGCCATCATCCCTAACCTATAACTGTTCACATAAAAGAATAGTTTCCTCTAAAGGAGTCTCACAGGATTCACAAACCACAATAGATATTTACCCAAAGGCCTTGAAGTGACAATATTACAAAAAACACTTGCTCATTAATTTTTATTCTAGCGCAGTTTAGAACAGCTAAGATAGATGTCCATGACAAAGAAACTGTGGTATGTGTCAACAATGGATACACAGATATAAAAAAAGAAAATTATGCTAAAAGCAAGAAGGTAGATGAGACTAAAGTCATCACATTAGAGGAATTAAACCAATCTTAGAAAGACAAAGATGTTAGCTTCTCTCCCTCTGGCTCCTAGGCTGTATAAATATACAATGTGCAAACTAATGGAGATATAAACAGCTCATTACTGAAGGATGAATGGATCAAAGAAGAAATCAAGAAAGAAATTTTAAAAATTTCTGGAACTAGATGATAATGAAAACAACAGAGCAAAACCTCGGGGACACATTAAAAGCAATCATATTGGAAAATTTTATAGCTCAAACACCTACATTTAAAAATTGTTTCAATCAACCACCCAAACCCATCAAATCTAGCCCAGGTCCCACATCCAGTTCCCAGCCTCATCTAGCCATCTCTGCATAGCTGCAATCTTTCTCTATGATCCCACCAGGACCCACACTACCTGTCACTAACACACAGGTCCCTCCTGCACTACATCAATCTGTCTACTCAGCCAGATCGCCCACATCCTTCTCCAAGGTCTAGCCTAGAAATGAATGGAACTAGAAAAGATCATATTGAGTGAGGTAACCAAGGGCCATAAAAACATTATATGGTCTCTTTCATCCAAATACTTGGTTCCAAATCCTCAAGAGTGAATACATATCCCAAAGTAACTTAAAAAACAAGAAAGTAAAAAATGGACCATTGTCAGAGTCCTAGTTAGGGTTTTACCGCTATGAACAGACACCATGACCAAGGCAACTCTTATAAGAACAACATTTACTTGGGCTGGCTTACAGTTTCAGAGGTTCAGTCTATTATCACCAAGGTAGGAGCATGGCAACACCCAGGCAGGCATAGTGCAAGAGGAGCTGAGAGTTCAACATTGTGTTTTGAAGGTGAACAGAAGACTGGCTTCCAGGTAGCTGGAATGAAGATCTTAAAGCCCGCTTCCACAATGACACACTTCATCCAACAAGGTCACACCTCTTCATAGTGACACTCCCAGGGACAAGCATATTCAAACCACCACAGTCAGGATGGAAGACTAGGAAAACTAAGACTAGGAAAACAATAGAGAGTAGAAAGACAGGGTACAATTGTCTGATCCTTTAAGTGAGAATGGGGGATTTAATTTGGGAGTAGAGATAAATATAACAAAGGAGGGAGAAGGGTTTACAGTGGGAATGTCTGAAAAGTCATAAGAAATCATACTATTCACTACCTTTTAGAAAAAACTATATTACATGTAATTCTATATATAAAGATGCATTCATGGTTTAAATAAAATTTTATCATCTGGGCTGATAATGCTTTCTTCAAGAGAAACCTATATCTTACAAAAACCCCAACACAAAACATGAGAAGTTCTCTTGACTTGTTGGTCAATAATCTCCAAAAGACTTCCAAAACATTACAAACAATTGCTATTGCCCTTGGTTGATCCTCAGTTGTGGAAGGTAAGTCCCTATTGCTGAAGATGCCATGCACACTGGACACAGGACCCATAGACCCCTAAGCTAAAAGAGGTCATGCAAGCTTCCAAACGAGGGAGGAAACCAATAGTCCTACCCAGCCATGATACCTATGAGCCACAAAGACCAGAATGGCACCACAACCCTAAGGATGCAGTAGTAGTGCACATACCTTGGCAGTAACCAAAAGTTCTCTAATGGGACTTACTACTGACTTAACAAGACAAAAATCATACTTGGCACTTGAAATCTAGCCAACTCCTCGGGAGTAATGAAGCCATGGAACTGAGAAGAGAACTACAACCATTTTACTAACCCATCTTAATCCCTAATTGCATTCTAAATGGTTCTCCTTATACTCAGAGATTAGTTTAGTCCTTGCCCTTCATCAAGGAAACTTCTCTTTGAACAAATGAAGACCATTACAAAAAGGAAACACAACCAAGCAAAATGGAGAGTTTTGGAGCCCAGTTCCAGTGGATACATTTATAAAACACTTCTGTACTTAAGGCTCAGGGAATACTGTAGAAATGGGAGAAGAAAGATTGTAAGAGCCAGAGAATCAAAGAGTTTGTTGTGAGATTGAAGAACCTAAGAATGTCAGAAGTTACGCCTATAGTCAGACAAACACGAGGGCTTAAATAGCTGAACAAGGCCAATAGACATGCCAAAGTGAATGACAGAAAGACCAGAAGGCCGCCACAAAGAATTACAGCCAGCTATGGAATGCTGAGAGCTGGAGAAATAGTCTTTCCCATAGAGGAGAACATCAATGGGTTATCTAAAACACCAAACAGTTAGCCCTGAAAACATACACACAAATAGCAGTGTACAGACTGAGCACTTTTTACTTAGGAATATATATGTATACAAGTAAGTGTGTGTGTGTGTGTGTGTGTGTGTGTGTGTGTGTGTGTGTGTGTG
>JANHMN010000001.1:197080579-197095191 GCA_030674055.1 Rhabdomys pumilio | reverse complement strand
TGTGTGTGTGTGTGTGTGTGTGTGTGTGTGTGTGTGTGTGTGTGTGTTTTGCATTTTTTGAATAGGAATGATCCCATAGGCTCATATATTTAAATGCTTCTTCATTAGGGAGTGGTGCTACTTGATGGTGATTAGGAGGTGTGGCCTTGTTGAAGAAAGTGTGACCTTACTGGAGAAAGTGTGTCAGTGGGAGTAGGCTTTGGGGTTTCAAAAGCTCAAAAAAGGCCCAGTGTCTCTCTCCTTCCTGATGTCCGTGGATCAGGATGTAGAATTCTTGGCTCCTCCAGCACCATGTCTGCCTGTGAATAGAAATTTTGAAGAAATGTGGGTTTTACATACTTGCAAAAAATACTTAATAAATTAACACAACACACTTATTGAAATAAACAAATGGACTGAACCTCTGAAACTGTAAGCAAGCTTCAATTAAATGTTTTCCTTATAAGAGTTACCACCGTCATGCTGTCTCTTCACAGCAGTAGAACAATGACTAAAATAGCATATAACTATTAATGAAAAAAGAAGCCACAAATCTGAAAGATATCAGAGAGGGTTATATAAGAAAGGTGTTTGGGAAGGTTTGGAGGGAGAAAAGGAAATAGGGAAATTACATCCTTACATCATAATCTCAAA
Organism: Rhabdomys pumilio; assembly: GCA_030674055.1. Classification (NCBI taxonomy): domain Eukaryota; kingdom Metazoa; phylum Chordata; class Mammalia; order Rodentia; family Muridae; genus Rhabdomys; species Rhabdomys pumilio. Next base: position 197,094,558 of record JANHMN010000001.1, on the reverse strand, counting down.
AAACATTTTTTTAACTTTATAAAAATATTTTTAAAAACAAAGGACACAAAGTTGGGTAGGCAAGGAAGAGGCACAGATCTGGGAAGAGCTAAGAGAGATAAATATGATCAAAACCTATTGTACAGAACTAGAACCTTGGGGCCAGAAAAATGGCTCAATGTGTTAGGAGCAGTAACTGCTCTTCTAGAGGACCCTGAGTTGGGCTGGAGAAATGGCTCAGTGGTTAAGAGCACCAACTGCTCTTCCAGAGGTCCTGGGTTCAACCCCAGCAACCACATGGTGGCTCACAACCATCTGTAAAGGGATTCAATGCCTTCTTCTAGTGTGTCTTCAGTGTACTCATATAAATAAATAAATCTTTAAAAAAACCTAGAACCTCCTAAATAACTCATAACAATAAATTTAAGTAAACTAATAAATAATAAAGCAAAGAAGATACTGTATGTGTGTGAAATGTGGAAGCAAATTTGTCAATAACAAATGAAACTATAGCGAGGGAGTCAGAAAGGGTGGGCAGAAGGCTTGAAGAAACGTGGGGTTTGTATACTTGCAAAAAACTTAATGAAATAAAGATAGTGAATCCCATAGAGAATGCTTGAGATGCTGTACGTGGGATGGGGGGCATGCAGCGAGATAGCTTAGGAGCTAAAGGTGCTTGCCACCAAGTCTGGCAACGCAGCTCTGACTCCCAGAATCCCACCCTCAAAAGTGGTCCTCTGAACTAAACATGAGCACCTAAATACCTGATGCATACACATACATGTACATAAACAATAAATAAATAAATAAATAAATTCAAAAGCATGGGATAGATAGATCAGTTGACCATAACAAAGCCAGAGGTTGAGACCACAACTGCAATCCTGGTACCTGAGAGGTTCCAAATTAGTTTCAAAGTAGTTCTAAATTTGTTTCAACTGTATGAGACCAAGTATCAAACAAAATAAACTATAAAATAAATATTTTAAACACCCAAGGGTCCCTTGGAGTCAGGTCTATGTTTCTCTTAGTCTATGAAGATCTATCAAAGCACCTTAGTCATTCAAAATAAGCTTAATTTTATAATATATAGATGTGCTCATAAAAACACTTCACCTTTAATAACCATGCTCCTTGCTCATCTTCATCTTCCTTTGCCCCTTCCTCCTCCTTCCTTGCCTTCCGCCTAGACCCACGCCTCACCACGACCTCCCCACCTTTTCCTTCTCTTCTTCCTCCAATTTCATAATTGGTTTTGCAAGCAAAAGGAAACCACAGATATGAAGTCGTCAAGTCCTGATAAACCCCACAGACATTGTCCCACCTGGCATTACTAAACTGGAGAAAGCTAGAAAGGAAGTCTCCCAGGAGACAGATTACAGACATGAGCGCTGCCTTCTCACAGGGGTGCTGTTACAGCAGTCCCACACTAAAGAGCTCACACACAACCTGCCTCTGGGGAAAACAAACCAAAAACAGACCACAGCAGGGACCACCTTCAGTAACAGCATCAATCTTCCCCAGTCACAAGCAAATGGGAGAAGATTCACAAATAGTAAATCATTCAAGTTTCAGTCTCTCAGTCTGCTGCATCTTCTCCCAGAGGCTCCTCACAAAGGCTTGTGCTGACCTTGTGCCATGTAGAGCTCTCTCCAGCAGCAGAGCATATCCCTTCTCTCAGACCACAACAGGACCTTCTTCCATGGATGCTGGCACCTCCTGATGAGAGTCACTCAACCTTCCACACCAGCCACGGTATGAGTCTCATCTTTCAAGTCATCTGGAGGCTTAATGGCTAATACGGAAGGGTGCCAAAGAGACAGGACTATGTCCCCAAATACCTACATTTCAGATACAGACAAAGACCACCAGGGCAGAACCATAAGGCATGCCTTCACTTTGTCACTTCTCAGTCTGCTCTTTACTTAATTATTGCATATAAATTTGTTTCTGCTCTTCAACAATGTTTCCCTCTGTCCTGTTAAATCATGTGACACTACCTCCCCAGCTGTTCACTGGCTACATCTTTATATCTTTCTCCCAAGCTCTTCCTCACTAGCAACGGCTCACTGACTGCCTTCAGTGTGATCCAGGTTGGGTGAGAGTGTCTTGGTGTCTGGTGGTTCTAGCTCTGCTCCTTCTGTGTGGTCCTTGTCAGTAAGTCACTTCCCCAGCTCTACCCACAATTCCAAGGTTAGATTAAGCTAGTTGGAACCTGGTTGTTGTGTTAGTAGATATTTTAAAGGGATAATCCAGACTAGTTACTAAAAGCTTTATATTCTTCTCATGTTCCATTGTTTTTTAAGACAGGGTCTCACCACATATCCCTGCCTGACACATAACTCACTTTGTAGACCAGGGTAACAGCAAAGTCACAGAGATCCCCCTGCCTCTGCCTCCAGAGTGCTAGGTTTAAAGGCATGTACCACCACACGACCAGCCCTACGGCTTTATATTCTTTTTGGAATTTGTTATTCTCTTGTCTCATATTCCTTTACAACACTTTCTCATTACATATACACACACACACTTATTTATTCATTTTAGTGTAGTTCATCTTCACATTATTTTTGGTTTAAAACCCTTATTGTAAAATTTAGGAAAAGGACAAGAGCTAAGATTTTTTTAGTAGAGTTAAGATCAGACCCCCCCAAAAAAAAATTCTTGAAAATTGAAGGATGATGCAAACATACATACAAAACACATGTAAAAATGTATTGATGGTAATTCCTAGTGAGAGGGATTCAAATTTGCCACTTCAAAGTATGTTACTTTGGATCTGTAAATGGTGCCATGCACATGTAATGCCAGTGCTTGCAAGATAGAGACAGGGAAAAAAGAGCTCAAAGCCAGACAGGGCTACCTGTGACCCTGCTTCGAAAAAAATTGTTTTTAAACAATTAAGTCCACGTTAGCACAAAGATTATTTGGGCTGAGTAATTTGAGCAATGAAGACACTGCAGACTAAGTCAGGTGGTGGTGATGCAGCCCTTTAATTCCAGCAGGAGAGCAGAGGCAGGCAGATCTCTGAGTTTGAGGCCAGTCTGGTCTAAGAGTGTTTTCCAAGGCTACATAGAGAAACACTGTGTCAAAAAAATTTTTAATTAAAAAATAAATAAATAAATAAACAAAACGCTGCAGATATAAAAATGAGCTTCCTGCTTTCTCCAGAAGCACAGCTTAAGTTTCCTCTTGTAACTGTAACACAAACTTCAGTATGTAAAAAATAAGTTGCAGTGAATATTTTCCCACATGTCACTGTTTCTATTTCCCTGATCAAGCAGAGAAGACAGCTCACCACTGTATGCAGCATCAGCTGGAGTCTGCAGAGGTCTTGCTACCAACGTCTCATCTCCGTTAGCTTCCCTATGTGCTCATCTCCTCAGTCAGTCCCCCTAGAAGCCCAAGCTCCTCCCTTTATCTAACCACTTTCCCGGGACTGCCTTCTGTTAAAGTGGTGTGTATGTTCCAGGACCAAACCTTCTTAGGATTTCCTTCTTTTCTGTGAAGTTTCATTGTGCATGCTAAATAAACTTACTCCCTATTTTTAAAAGTAGATAATAATGATGAAGAAAACACTCATGATAAAATAATAGGCAATGAAAGAACCATGGGTAATTTTGTAGATTAACAGAAACAAACTGACTCTTTGACTGGCTGTCAAACTTGCACAAAAGCTGAGTGGGTGACTCGACTGGTAGAGGGACTGGCGTGGGTTTCCAGCACTGTCTGCATACCTGGCATGGTGGGAACACCTTGTGGTGTCAGTACAAGCATGGAGGTGGGAAGATCAGACTCAACCATCCTTGGCTACATAATGAGGCCAAGACTAATGTAGATTACTGGTCGTACCTCAAATAGATGCAGTTCACTACATCTGTGCTTTGTATTTAAAGGGTGTTTTGCCTTTTAATTTTTTTTCCCTTATGTATGTGTGTGTGTGGTGTGTGTATCTGTGGAGTGAGTGTTTGTGTGTTTATGTGTGGTATGTATGTGATATGCATGTGTGCGTCTGGTGTGTGTAGTGTATATATGGGGTGAGGTGTATGTGGTGTGTGCGTGTGTGGTGTCGTATGTGTGTGGTATGTGTGTGTATGATGCGTGTGTGTGTATGTGTGTGTGTGTGTGTGTGTGTGTGTGTGTGTGTGTGTGTGTGTTGTGTATAATATGGAGGGTGTGAGTGTCTCCAAATGGGTGTGGTATATGTGTGTATGACGTATGTGTGTATGTGTGTGTGGTGTGTGGTGTGTGTGTGTTTGTGTATGGTTTGGGGTGTGTGTCTGTGTGCATGTGCGTGCAAGTGTGTGTACGTGTGGAAGGCAAGGACATCTTAGAGGAGTCAGTTCTCTCTTTCCACCTTGTTAAGGAGGGCTCTCTCTTGTTTCAGCCATACACTCTACTCCAGGCTAGCTGTCCCGGGATCTTCTGTGCCATTCTCGTGTTCCCTGCTCCCAACTCACCACATCTATCCACGTCTATCCTCACTTCCCATCTCGCTGGCCAAGGAATGCTGAGGTTGTGCACCAGGGTATCAGGCTTTTCAACCTGGTTTCTGGGAATTGAACGTGGGTCATCAGGTCACATGAATGCCAGCTCTGTCCACTGAATCAAGTAGGACACTTTAACTGTCAAACTCACTATTCAAACCAATGCTTTACTAAATCATTTGGGTTTGCTATTTGTTGATGTTTAGTAATACAGAAAACTTGTGGACAGGCAACCACAAGGCTTTGTTGGAAGCCATAGTCCATTATGGCTCTGAGATTTCTCTGTCTTTTAACCTCTGGAGATCATGAGAACTTTACCTGGATGTACATGACATTATTACACTATGGCCTGTTTAATTTTGCTTTGTTTTTTAATTTTGTGATTAACTAGAATATCAGTGCATTTCACTCTCTCATCTTTCCAGCCATTTCCATGACCTCCTTAAGATGCATGGCCTCTTGTTATTAAATTCCTCTTACATGTATAAGTATATGTATATAAAACTTTAGTCTGTGGGTTTTACTACCACACTCCAGTGAGGAAGAGGTTGCGGTGTTGCTACTGTTTCAGTGCTGGAACTGAAGTCAACCCATTGTATATGCTGCTGCCCAGTGCTTTCCATGGACCCCACCTCCACCCAAATGAGACTTCTGCCATATTTCTTCCTTCCTATCTTTCCTTGGCTCTGGCTCTCTATTTCCCCTCCTTCATCTCCACATCTCTATCCCTTTATAAAGGGCATTAAATAATCACAGAGCCATGCCTAGGGAATATTAATAAATCAAAATTACAAAATAGAGGATGGCTCCCCTGCAGATACCAACGTTCATGCTTAAAATTCTGTGATAATGGACATGTCCCAGAGGGAATAGTGTTGACAGAAGGGCAGGAAGTTTGCCTATTAATATTAATAATTAACAGAAGAAGAAAAAGGAATGACAGAAAAAATTTGCACCTAGAATGAATTCACATCAAATTCAGTGTTCACAAACACTCCTCCTATTAAAACTCCCTGTCACCCGAGGATGGGCTTAAGAAATACTGTCCTCTCTACCTCGGTGTGGGTGGGCTGCAATTCACACTGAGAATGGACTACAATTCACTAGCAATGGGAACTTTTGCAAAGAAAGTACTCTTGCTGGACAGTAATTAGAGAACATTCTCAGCTGGGGAGTAGCTTGGTATAGATATTTGCCTCGAATAGACAAGGGCCTAGACTCAGTTCTCAGCATTGGGATTAGAAGTGAGGGGTGGGGTGGGAAAGAGAAGAGAAGGAGAAGAAAGATGAGGAAAAAGACAAGAAAAAGAAGAGCAGGCAGAGGAGAAGGAGGAAGACCAGGAGAAGAAGAAAAGGGAGAAAGAAAAAATTCCTTGACTTAAACAAGAAGATGCTATGAAAAGTAACTTAGAGATATATGTGGGGGGTGGTGATGAAGAGAATCTACTCTGAAACAGACACTCAGGAAGAAAATGGTAAAACTCTATCAATATATCCTCCCTGCCACGCACAGAAAAAGACTGAATCTGCAGTAAAGGAGGAAGTGTTCTTCAAATAAAGATCCTGATGACGAGCCAGACCCAACTCCCCAGAACTCACACAGCCCAGATCAAAATGCTGTATGGAATTCCCTTTGCTCCCATTCAAAATGAAGAAATATGCATATAATTCCTGATTTGATTTCTAATAATTAGCAAGTAGGTGCCCTGGAGGAAGATAGGGATAAGCTATCTTACTGTGAGATGATAAACTATTTCTTTTGGTCTATCATTCTCTTGGGTACTTGAGTGGTGCCAAATGATTTCCTGGAGGCTTATCTAGGGGAAGATATGACTGACTAAGCCTTCCCATTGTAAGCAGAGCCCCAAAAAGCTAAAATGCCAGTGACTCGAAGACCAGAGCTGCCACCTGAGCCATCGGTGCTGAAGGCCTGCTCAAGAATGTACTGCAGAATTCAGGCAGAAGCATGAGTCCTGCTGGGCTCCTAGAGCTTGGAAAGTGAATGGAATGAGCCAGAATCTGTAACTCACATCTGGAAAAGAAAGGTGTTCCCTTTCTGAAGTTCAGCTGTCATCGGTTGGTTTTCTTTTCTTTTTCTCAGATAGCTCAGGATAGCTCAAACTCACTATGACCCTAAAGAGGATCTTGAGTTCAAGGCCAGCCTGGTCTACCAAGTGAGTTCCAGGACAGCCAGGGCTACAGAGAAACCCTGTCTCGAAAAAACAAAACAAAAAAAAAAAAAAGAGGGTCTTGAATTCCTGAACATCCTGCCTGTACCACTCAATCACTGGAAATAACATTGTCACTCTTGGCTTTAAAATGTCTTTAGGTTTGTTTGGTTTTTTTTTTTTTTTTTTTTTAAATAAAATTCACTGCCACCATTTGTTCATTGAAAGGGAAAAAATGGAGATGGAGATATATATCAGCAGCAATGTGATTGCTGTCATGAGATATTATGTAGAACTACAAATGCGGAGGAGAGGGAGAGGTAGAGAGAGAAAGAGAGAGAGTGAATGAGTGAACGGATGAATGAATCTCTGTGCTCATGTGCTTTGGTCCTCCATATTGGTCACAGCTCCACAGAACTTCTCCGTCACCACCCGAGGTTCCCACAGTCTCCTTCACTTCCTCCTCACTTGCATGTCATCAATCGTAACCCCTGCTTATCTGTTCTCTAGATCTCCCAAAGATGGAAAGAGTCAACTACACACTCTTGACTGAGTTCATCCTCACAGGAGTTCCCCACCCTCCAAGGCTGAGGACATTCCTGTTGGTGTTCTTTTTGCTGATCTACATCCTGACTCAGCTGGGGAACATGCTCATCCTCGTCACTGTCTGTGCTGACACACAGCTCCATGCACGCCCCATGTACATCTTCCTTGGGACGCTCTCTGTCATCGACATGGGCATCTCTACCATCATTGTCCCCCGTCTCATGATGAATTTCACTCCAGGCATTAAGCCCATCCCATTTGCAGGATGTGTGGCCCAACTCTATTTCTATCACTTCCTGGGAAGCTCCCAGTGTTTCCTATATACCACAATGGCCTATGACAGGTACCTGGCCATATGCCAACCCCTGCGTTACCCAGTCCTCATGTCTGCTAAACTGAGTACCTTGCTGGTGGCTGGAGCTTGGGTGGCTGGCTCAATCCATGGAGCAATCCAAGCCATTCTAACCTTCCGCTTGCCCTACTGTGGTCCCAACCAGGTGGATTACTTCTTCTGTGACATTCCTGCAGTTCTGAAGCTAGCCTGTGCAGATACCACAGTCAATGAGTTGGTGACCTTTGTGGACATTGGAGTGGTGGTTGCCAGTTGTTTCTCCCTGATCCTTCTTTCCTACATCTATATCATTCGGGCCATCCTGAGAATCCGCACAGCTGATGGAAGGCGAAGGGCCTTCTCAACATGTGGAGCCCACGTGACTATTGTTACAGTGTACTATGTGCCCTGTGCCTTCATCTACCTACGACCAGACAGCCACAGCACCCTGGATGGAGCAGCTGCTCTCTTCCCCACAGCCATCACACCTTTTCTCAATCCCCTCATCTACACTCTGAGGAACCAGGAAGTGAAGTTGGCCTTGAGAAGAATGGTAGGAGGCCAAAGTACTAAGAGTGAGGTCTGAGCACCTCTTCTCTTCTGAGGAGACACCCAGGTTTCCACTCAGTCTTGTGTTTAGGTTTCAGCGAGGCTTCCTGTTTCTTCTCATTGGTGGAGCCTGCCACACAGATCCATACAATGAGATGGAGCATAGATGAAGGGAAAGCACAACCTCCTAGCTGTTCTTAGTTTCTCCTCCAGACAAACAGCTCCAGCTGCCACAAAAGTAGATGGTAACACTCAATCACCCAACCTTATTGGCACATTTGGCATTCTAAAAGCATCCAATGATCCCTTGGTGTCCTGGCCATGCTCAGTCAAACCCATCTACAATAGTCTCTAGTTCCCAGTTCAATGTATACCTCAACATCTAATGTTAAGCAAAAGACTATGGGTGTTTGCTGGGTTCCTACCAGGCCTGACTTGGGATTCTCTAAGGCTACCCCAGTAGGTGAATGGATGAAGAGAGACTCTTTCCTGAAAAAGGTATAAACCTTCTTTTGAAATAGTCCGTTTTGCACTAAACAATCCAGAAGAAAGAATGCAATAGGGTCTGTACAAATATTTCAAGAACTCTCACCAGGTGGTAATGATGCATCCCTTTAATCCCAGCACTCAAGAGGTAGAAGAGTTTGAGAACACCCTAGTCTACAGAGTGAATTTTAGGACAGCCAGAGCTAAACATTGTTTTAAGAAACGTGTGTGTGTGTGTGTGTGTGTGTGTGTGTGTGTGTGTGTGTGTGTACTATATATATGTATGTATATTTCAAAGGTATATTTCCTATGCCCAAAACTAAAACCCAATGTGAAATGTTACATGGAGAGAAAACTAGGAAGTGAATCAGAGATCAGAGTACCAGCATAACTAGTCAAAGAGAGCACTTCATGGTCCATGGGTGTCAGATGAGCAAGCTTTCCCTGAACTGCCAGGGCCTAGAAGTGTGAGCGAATTTCATGGGACCTTCGGTTTGGGCCCATTAGCACCTGCACCTTTACCTACGACCAGACAGCCACAGCACCCTGGATGGAGCAGCTGCTCTCTTCCCCACAGCCATCACGCCTTTCCTCAATCCCCTCATCTACACTCTGAGGAACCAGGAAGTGAAGTTGGCCTTGAGAAGAATGGTAGGAGGCCAAAGTACTAAGAGTGAGGTCTGAGCACCTCTTTTTTTTTTTTCCCCTCTGTGTCTCTGCTTTGTCCTCTGGCTTTTCAAATTGAATAGTGGCTCTAGCCACATGCTAAATCTCAATACCTACACTCCAAACTCTCTCAGGCAAGTTTGGTCCTGTGAATATTTATTCCAAAGGGACTCATCACTAGTTTAACTCTTCAAGAGACAGAAATTTATCTTTTCTCTTAGATGAAGCTTGTCCTCAGCGTTTTGCTCAGAAAATAGGCAATTCACCAAGTAACAGATTCCTCTTGCCACGATATTCCTTACGAACTCTCTTAAATCTTTACAACAGTGGATGAATAATAAATTATTAAAAAATAAGCTTAAGTTTGCAGCTACTAAGGCAAAAAGTTTATCCAAAGAATGCAAATTATACCTCTTTTTTCTTTTTACTAATTCATCAGCATAATTGCTATTGTCACTGTGATTTAACAATTAATAAATCATCATTACAATGATCCATAAACCTATAATGAAACACACATCAAAACAAAATGATTTTGAGCATATTGCCAGTGCCTTGGAAGATAGATAGATAGATAGATAGATAGATAGATAGATAGATAGATAGATAGATTTCAGTTGTTTAGTATTTGTTTAATATCCTGTAAGATCTGGATTTGACCTACCAAACCTACAAAATATCCAGAAAACACCATGATCTGAAAAGAATTGAACCACAAGTGCATTGTTGTTGAGAATGAACAGCAGTACACTATAAAAAGCAATATGAAGCTTCCTCAGAGAACCACAATTAGAACTTGGGTATAACTCATCATTTTCACTCCTGTACTGTCCTACCTTGCTTTCTACTCTTTTGTTTTAAGAAGATGTGTGTGTGTGTGTGTGTGTTTGTGTGTGTGTGTGTGTGTGTGTGTGTGTGTGTGTGTATTTATGTATGAGTACACTGTAGCTGTCTTCAGACACACCTGAAAAAGGCATCAGATTCCATTACAGATGGTTGTGAGCCACCATGTGGTTGCCAGGAATTGAACTCAGGACCTCTGGAAGAGCAGTCAGTGCTCTTAACCACTGAGCCATCTCTCCAGACTGCTTTCTACTCTTACGATAAAATATTGACCATGGATGCTTGGAAAAGAATGTGCTTATTTGGTTTAGATATCTTGATTACAGTTGCTCACTGGGAGAAGTCAGAATAGGACCCTGGAGCAGAAACTGGTGCAAAGGCTATAGAGGCACACTACCTACTGACTTCCTCTCTATGAATTGCTCAGACTACTTACTTATACATCCCAGAACCACCATGCATGGGTAGCACTGCACACAATAAACTGGATCCTTCTTATCAATCATCAACCAAGCAAATGTCCCATAGACTTGTCTACAGGCTTATGTAATGAGACATTTTCTGCAAGTGCGGGGATTACAGGTGTGTGCTTCTATGTCTGGCATCTCAGTTGAGGTTCCTTCCTCCCATAAGACTCAGTTTGTATCAAGTTGACAAAAACTAACCAGAAATTTTTACTAAAAATAAAGTCCCAAAAAGATATTTCTTCATCTACATTCATAGGAACATTCTATTCTTCAGAACAGCCATAAGATGGAATCAACACAACTTGACCATGGATAAATGAATGAATAAACAAAATGTGAGGTGTACATACAATGAAATATTATTCAACCTTAAGAAGTGGAGAACTCACCAGGCAGTGGTGGTGCACACTTTTAATTCCAACACTTGGGAGGTAGAGGCAGGCAGATTTCTGAGTTTGAGGCCAGCCTGGTCTATAGAGTGAGTTCCAGGACAGCCAGGGCTATACAGAGAAACCCTGTCTCAAAAAAAAGAGAAAAAAAAAAAAACCAAGAAGTGGAGAACTCTTCAAACACAAACATATAAATAAGAAATAAACACTTTATAATATATTTCCCATAGTTAGTAGATTAGAAGACCTTAATGAAGCCAGAAATAGAAGCACATACCTGTAATCCTGTCATCCACAGAAAACATCTCATTACACAGGTCTGTAGACAAGTCTATGGGACATTTCTTGACTAGTGATTAAGTGATTTCTTGACTAGTGAGGAGAGTCCAATTTATTGTATCAGAAGAATTAAGGATACAAATGAGTTTCTATAATGCCCACAATTATAAACAAACAAGACAAATTTTAAAAAATAGGGGGCTGGAGAGATGGCTCAGCGGTTAAGAGCACTGACTGCTCTCCCAGAGTCCTGAGTTCACTCCCCAGCAACCACATGGTGGCTTACCACCATCTGCAATGGGGTCTAATGCCCTCTTCTGGTGTGTCTGAAGAGAGCAATGGTATACTCATATACGTTAAATAATAAAGAAATCTTTTTTAAAAATTTAAAAAATAAACAAGAAAATCCTAGCTCCAGATTCATAGTCCATGAACCCTCTTTGTTTCTGAAGCACCTTTGCAAAGTAAGTTGCTTGTACTCTTTCCCACCCACCCCCAACATGTGGCCATCTCCACGCCCACAGGCCATACTCCAGAACCATGGTTAAAGAGCCATTTAAACAGTACATCCACCAGCTGTACCAAGTCTACTTCCCAATCAAAGGCAAGCCAGATTCTCATATCATACACAGAAATCTAAGAAAGAAAGCCACATGCCCAGGTCAAATTGCAAAGACAAAAACAATATAAATATCAAGAGACCAAGTCTCCCATCAAACCCACTAGTCTTATAGAAACATTCTCTAAGAAGAACTATCTAGATGAACACCAGGAGGTAAAATTTAAAAAAAAAAAAATCATAAATTTTGCCAAGGAATCTAAAGAAGGCATAAACATTTTATTGAACTCTAAGAGAATGGCAATAAACACTTGAATGATGTCTGAGAAAATACAGATACATGACTAAATGAAATGGTAAATATTCCTCAGGATTTGAAAACTGAAGTTAATAAAGAGATAGAAACATTGAAGATGCCAGGCAGTGGTGGCGCACACCTTTAATCCCAGCACTTGGGAGGCAGAGGCAGGCAGATTTCTGAGTTTGAGGCCAGCCTGATCTACAGAGTGAGTTCCAGGACAGCCAGGACTATACAGAGAAACCTTGTCTCAAAAAACCAAAAAAGAAAGAAAGAAAGAGATAGAGAGAGGAAGAAAGAAAGAAAGATTAAAGATAGCACATTGAAACAATAAAGTGGAACAAACTTAATGTCAATTATAAAATTCAGAGGAAAGTCTTAAAACAGAATGACCCAAGCAGAAGCTAGAATGCCAAGACTCAGACATAAAGCAGAGCACCTAGACTAAATGAGCCAAGAGCAGTTTAAAATTAAAGCAGAGGAGAGGAACAGGAATAAAGTATGGAATGCAGTCAACAAACAAGATTTTTTTGACTATAAGTACTGATGAGAAATAAGAATCCCGGGTCACCAGGTGGTGGTGATGCACATCTTTAGTTTGAGGCTAGCCTGGTCTACAGAGTAAATTGCAGGATAGCCAAGGCTACACAGAGAAACCCTGTCAAGAAAACAAAACAAAAAATTAAAGCAATGGCATACTAGTAACTAAACAGTGCTTCTTCTAGAAAATTCTAGAATAAAAAGAATTCACACACAAAAGGCCTAGATGGTAAGAAACAAACTCAGGCCTGAAATCAATACAATGGAAACAACAACAAAAAGGAATCAATGAAAGGAAGAGTTGGTGCTCTGAGAAAATCAATAGGATTGACAGACCCTTATCCAAATTAACTAAGACACAGGGAGAGAAGTTCCAAATTAACAAAATTAAGTAGAAAGGGGCACATAACGACAGACACCAAGGAAATCCAGGGACTCCTCAGGACAGTCTTTAAAAAGCTGTTCTTCTCCAAACTGGTAAATCTACAGTGAAAAAGATATCCATAAAGGTGCAGCGAATGGCACTAAAATGCTGGTGGCAACCAATTCTGTCTAATTGGAAACAGCAGGAAAGCATGCCTGGTACTGGAAACCTAGCCAACTTCCCAGGAATAGTGAGGCCGTGGGCCTTAGAGAAGAATCTACTACCACCACGTTGCTAGACCAGCACAATTCCAACTTCATTCTAGATAGTATCCTTATACCCCAGAGAAGTGTAGCCACCACACTTCAACAAAGAAGCTTCTCTCACAGCAAACGGAAGCCATTGCAGATAAGTATGACTGGACACAGTGCTAAGATCAATGAGTTGGAAGGAGCTGAGCCCTAGTAGATAAGAGTAGGCTTCAGACATGAAAATGACTTTGGGCTAGGACAGGGAAGTTGGTTCAGATGCTTTGGTCATCCTGATAAGCCCTTAGAAACAGTGATCATAGGAGTATTCACGTAATTGGGTTTAATGTTTTGCTTGTTCTTTGACTATTTGTATTTATTGTCTTGCTTGTTCCTTGACTATTTGCATCTATTGTATTGCTAGCTCCTCAACCTAGAACTGACTTAAGACATCATGTAATTAAAATGGTATAAAAGCAAAAAAGGAGGAGGGGGGACGTGATAAGGAGTTCTAGGGAGGGGAAAGGGGGAAAGGGGATGACATCTGAAATGTGAATAAATAAAATATCCAATAAAAAAAAAGAGAGAAGCCAGGCGGTGGTGATGCACACCTTTAATCCCAGCACTTGGGAGGCAGAGGCAGGCGGATTTCTGAGTTCGAGGCCAGCCTGGTCTACAGAGTGAATTCCAGGACAGCCCGGGCCACACAGAGAAACCCTGTCTCAAAAAAAACCGAGAGAGAGAGAGAGAGAGAGAGAGAGAGAGAGAGAGAGAGAGAGAG
>JANHMN010000001.1:197044293-197079315 GCA_030674055.1 Rhabdomys pumilio | reverse complement strand
GAAAGAAAGAAAGAAAGAAAGAAAGAAAGAAAGAAAGAAAGAAAGAAAGATTGAATACAAAACAAAGGTATTCTGGCAACACAAAGTCAGGTTTATGTTTCTCTTAGTTATGAGAAATTTTAATTTTATATTATATAAGTGTGACAATAAATAAATACATAAATACATAAATAAAAGTAAAACACTCTTGAAGACAGGCCTAGTAATGCATGCCTTAAGTCCAGCACTGGAAAGGTGGAGGCAGGGGGATCTCTGAGTTTGAGAGCAGCCTGGTCTACAGGGCAAGTCCCAGAACAGCCATGGACACAAAGAGAAACTCTGTCTCAAAACAAAACAAAAAAAGCCTTGAAGAATCAAAAAAAAAAAAAAAACCAAAAAAAAAATGTCTCTTTTAAAGCCATCTTCACACAAAAATAAAAAATAAAAAAAAGCCATCTTCACATTTAATAACTATGCTTCTATCTCCTCCTCCTCTTTTTTCTCCTCCTCTTCTTCCTCCTCCTCTTTCTCCTCCTCCTCATCTTCATCCTCCTCTTCATTCTTATCATCCTCTTCTTTCTCCTCTGCATCTTTCTTCTCACCCTCACTCTCACCCTCTGACTCATCTTTCTTATCCCCCCTGATTATCTTCTACCAAACCTGTTTTGGGAGCAAAAGGAAACCACAGATATGAAGTCGTCAAGTCCTGATAAACCCCACAGACATTGTCCCACCTGGCATTACTAAACTGGAGAAAGCTAGAAAGGACATCTCCCAGGAGACAGATTACAGACATGAGCGCTGCCTTCTCACAGGGGTGCTGTTACAGCAGTCCCACACAAAGAGCTCACACACAAACTGCCTCTGGGGAAAACAAACCAAAAACAGACCACAGCAGGGACCACCTTCAGTAACAGCATCAATCTTCCCCAGTCACAAGCAAATGGGAGAAGATCCACAAATAGTAAATCATTCAAGTTTCAGTCTCTCAGTCTGCTGCATCTTCTCCCAGTGGCTCCTCACAAAGGCTTGTGCTGACCCTGTGCCATGTAGAGCTCTCTCCAGCAGCAGAGCATATCCCTTCTCTCAGACTGCAACAGGACCTTCTTCCATGGATGCTGGCACCTCCTGATGAGAGTCACTCAACCTTCCACACCAGCCACGGTATGAGTCTCATCTTTCAAGTCATCTGGAGGCTTAATGGCTAATACGGAGGGGTGCCAAAGAGACAGGACTATGTCCCCAAATACCTACATTTCAGATACAGACAAAGACCACCAGGGCAGAACCATAAGGCATGCCTTCACTCTGTCACTTCTCAGTCTGCTCTTTACTTAATTATTGCATATAAATTTATTTCTGCTCTTCAACAATGTTTCCCTCTGTCCTGTTAAATCATGTGACACTACCTCCCCAGCTGTTCACTGGCTACATCTTTATATCTTTCTCCCAAGCTCTTCCTCACTAGCAACGGCTCACTGACTGCCTTCAGTGTGATCCAGGTTGGGTGAGAGTGTCTTGGTGTCTGGTGGTTCTAGCTGTGCTCCTTCTGTGTGGTCCTTGTCAGTAAGTCACTTCCCCAGCTCTACCCACAATTCCAAGGTTAGATTAAGCTAGTTGGAACCTGGTTGTTGTGTTAGTAGATATTTTAAAGGGATAATCCAGACTACTCAAGGCTTCACAGTCTTTGTTTTAGATTTATTTATTTTATGTATTAGTGTTGTCTTTGCAGTTATGTCTTTGTACCACATATATGCCTGGTGTCCAAGGAGATCAGAAGGCTTTGGATCTCTTGGAGTTGTACTTAAGGACATTGTTAGATGTCATATGAGGTCTGGGAATTGAAATTAGGTCCTCTGTAAAAACTACAAGTGCTCTTAACCACTGAACCATCTCTCCAGCCCCAAGGGATTCATATATTCTTATGGAAATTGATAGTTTCATGTATCACATTTCATTACACATTTTCTGTTTATAAAATTCAAGAAATAATACAAGATTGCATTAGTTTTCTAAATATAAAGAAAAGAAGATGTACTTCAAGTTGATTTTCAGAAAATGGACATTTTTAAAAGGTTTCTCCATTTGGGCTAGGTATGGTGGCACATGCTTTTAATCCCAGCCCTCCAGAAACAGAGGCTAGTGAAAAACTGTGAATTTCAGTCCAGCTTGGTCTACAGAGAGAGTCTCAAGAAGCCAGGGCTACATAGAGAAACCCTGTACCAAAAGATAAAAAAAAAATGTTTCTTCATTTGAGAGATTTGTGACTAGAGTTAGAAACATAGTTTGGAACTAAACAAATTGAGAATTAGACAAAAGTCACCTGCTGAAATGCTTGTGTGTGTTACCTCCTTAGAAAGCATCTTATAGCCGGGCAGTGGTGGCACTTGGGGGGCAGAGGTAGGCGGATTTCTGAGTTGGAGGCCAGCCTGTCTACAGAGTGAGTTCCAGGACAGCCAGGGCTACACAGAGAAATCCTGTCTTGAAAAACAAAAAAACAAAAAAAAAAAAAGCAAGCATCTTATACCCTTGACACTGCTAATCTCTCTGGACAAATATATACTACATACATACACACACACACACATACTATGTATATATGAGATATAGATATTATATATATCACATATATACCATGTGTTTATATGTATATGTACATGTACATATGCATATCCCAAAACTTGGGAGGCAGAGGCAGACGGGTCTCTGTGATTTTGAGGCCAGCCTGGTAGACATAGTAAATTCCAGAATAGTGAAAGCTATGCAGTGAGACCCTGTCTTTTTTTTTTTCATTATGCATAGGTTTGCATGTGTGTATATGTGTCTGTGTGTATGTGTCTCTGTGTGTCTCTTTGTGTGTGTGTGTGTGTGTCTGTATCTGTTTATATATCTGTGTGTATGTGTGTATATGTCTGTGTGTGTGTGTATGTCTGTGTGTGTCTGTGTGTGTTTGTATATGTCTGTGTGTGTCTCTGTGTGTGTGTGTGTGTGTATCTGTTTATGTATCTGTGTGTGTGTATATGTCTGTGTAGTGTATATGTCTGTGTGTGTCTGTGTGTGTATCTGTGTGTGTGTTCATGCATGTACACACAAGTGCAGTGTTGGCAGAAGCCAGAAGACATCAGATCCCCTGGAGGTACTGTTACAAGTGTTTGTAAGTCACTGAACATCAGTTCTCGGAACAAAATCCTCTACAAAAGCAGTACACATTTTTTAAAAAATATTTATTAAGCTGGATGTGGTGGCACACTACTTGAGAGGCAGAGGTGTTGGGGACCACTCTGCCAAATGTTGGAACCCACACTGCCAAAAGCTTGGGGGCCAAAATTGTTAGAGCCTGCACTGCCCCAAGCTTTGGGGGCTAAATTGTTCCAGCTCATACTGCTGCTCCGGTCCGAGAGTCAGGGTTCAGAAAGAGAGAGAATGAGGGTGGACTCGAAGAATGGAGACCAGACAGAGTGTGATTCAGTCCCGTTTATTCTCAAGTCTCTTTTCCTAGTCCAAGTCCCAAGTCTCGAGTTCCTAGTCCCTAGTTCCTAGTCCCTAGTGCCTCCAAGTTCCAAGTTTCCAGTCCCTTCTTCTGTCTCTCGCCTTTTATAAGTCTGACTTCTCAAGTCATGCCTTTAAGTCACACCTTTAAGTCACACACACACAGGGGAAAATCCTGGGTATATAAAACAAGATGTTATCAGAGTGTGCTCAACTGTTGTAGGCTGTTGAAAACAAGTTTCTTGTCAGGGTATATGGCTCAAAATGGCTACAAGGATGATAGCCACCTTCTGTTGGCTTCCCACACAGAGACAGGCAGATCTCTGTGAATTCAAGACCAGCCTGGTCTGTAAAATAAGTGCCAGGATAGCCAAAGCTTTGAAGGAAGACCCTGTCTCAAATATCAAACAAATAAATAAACAAACAAACATACAAATGAAAAAAATATTTATTATTTTTACTTATGGTGTATATGGGTTCCCTCAGAGGCCAGAAGAGAACATTGATTCTCTGTAACTGGTGTTACAACTGATGATGAGCTGCCTGGGTGGGTGCTAGGAACCAAACTTTGGTCCCTGAAAGAGTAGAAGTGCTCTTGGCCACTGAGCCATCTCTTCAGTTGACTCCTCTATCCGAATGTTAAGGCAGGATCTTACACAGATCTACTATGTAATGGTCTACTATGTAGACCAGGCTGGCCTTGAGCTCAGATATATGCTTGCCTCTGCCTCCCAAGTGCTGGGACTAAAGTCGTGTGCCATCATGCCAGGCCAGAACTTGTGTTCTAATGTGCACTGTCCCCCAGATGTGAGAGCAACAGAGCCCAGAAAGAGATGAATTTAATACAAACATAATCACTTGACACTGTAAGAATCACTCTTCTTGACAGAAAATGGGACAGGAAAAAAACAGTCCAATTTGTTCTTAGTAGCCTATAAATGTTTGTTGAACAATTACTACATGTTAGGAAACACACATGAGCCCTGGGGCAAGCCAACCCAGAAGCAGTTTATACCTTCAGGCTGTTTACACAGTCTCCGTGTTTTCTCTGTTTCTATGATGAAACACCATGACTAAAAGTTACTAGGTGAGGCTTACAAGTTACAGTCCATCATCGAGTGAAACCAAGACAGGAACTGAAGCGGAGGCCATGGAAGAATGCTGCTGACTGGCTTGCTCCCCTAACTCGCTCAGCCAGCTTCTTATACAACCCAGAAGCACCTGTCCGAGGGCGGCACTACCCACTGTAGGCTGGACTCTCCCACACCAATCATTACTCAAGAAAAATGCCTCACAGACATGCACACAGACCAATCTAATGTAGGCAATGCATCAAATAGAATTCCCTCTTTCCAGATGCCTCTAGATTTGTCAACTTGACAAAAACTACACAGTACATGGAGGTTCAGGGGTGTAGCTCGGTTGATAGAGTACCTGACTAGCATGATGGAGGTCCTGAGTTCAGTCTCCAGCACACTGTATTGGCACACTCCTGCAACCCCAGAACTGTGAAAGCGGCAGCTGCAGCCAGGGAGGTGTTCTTTCAGGGAACTCAAATCAGGTAAAAACACCATTTCTGACTTCAAGACAGAAATAATTTTTGGATGATCCAAAATGAAACAGAGTTGAGATTTGTTTTAAATGACTAAATTGTGGAGCTAAAGAGATGGCTAGGTGGTTAAAAACACTTGTTTTTACAGAGGACCCAGATTCAGTTCCCAGGACCCACATGGCAGCTAACAACTAGAGGAACCAATGCCCTTTTCTGATCTCCACCGGCTCCAGGCATATACACAGTACACATACATACATGCAACCAAAATAGTAATGTACATAAAATAAATAAATAAATACAATCATTTTAAAAGAAATAAAAAGCATAGGTTAAGCTTTGCACATGCCTTTCATCCCAGCACTCTAGAGGTTGACACAGGCAGATCTCTGTGAGTTTAAGGTCAGCCTGGTCAACATATTGAGCTGCATGTCAGCCAGGGCTACATAGCGACACTGTCGATTTTTGGTTTTTTGGGTTTTGTAATTTTTTTTTGTATGTGAGTACACTGTCACTCTCTTCAGACTCACCAGAAAATGATTGTGAGCCCACCATGTGGTTGCTGGGAGTTGAACTCAGGACTCTGGAAAAAAAGCAGTCAGTGCTCAACCTCTGTGCCATCTCTCCAGCCCCAACCCTGTTCGTTCTTTTTTTTTTTTTTCTGATTTTTTGAGACAGGGTTTCTCTGTGTAGCCCTGGCTGTCCTGGAACTCACTCTGTAGACCAGGCTGGCCTCGAACCCAGAAATCCACCTGCCTCTGCCTCCCAAGTGCTGGGATTAAAGGCGTGTGCCACCACTGCCCGACCTGTTCTTTCTTAAGAAAGAAAGAAACTTACACTTAATTTCACTAATCTACATTTTCTGTTGTTGCTTTTTGAGGTTGTCTTTAAATTGTGTGTGTGTGTGTGTGTGTGTGTGTGTGTGTGTGTGTGTAACACAATATACAGTCATGTGGAAGTCAGAAGACAGCTTTCAGGAGTCAGTTCTTGCCCTTCCACCTTGGTCAGGTGCTGTGCTGTATGCTGGCCCAAGAGCTTTAGGCAATTCTGTTGAGGAGTGCTGTAAATGCAAATGCACAGTACTGCTTCCACAGTACTGTATGCACAGTACTTCACTGCACTTCCGAATGTGGATTCTGAGTATTAAACTCAAGTTGTCAGAATTGCATAGCTCGTGCTTTAATCCAATATGTCAGTCATCTCACAGAAGTACATCTAGGTTTTGAAGCAGGATAGTAACACCAATTTAGACTCTTTGAGGACAGAGAATAAGCCCAGAGGTTAGAAAGCAGCCTCCAGTATCACCTTTTACTAAGTTATGTTTGTGAAAAAGGATGTTCAGTAAAACAGAAAACTGCTGGACAGGCAACCATGAGGCATGGTTGGAAGCCACATTCCAGCATTCACAGGAGAAGCTGCATGTCCTGAACAATAGTCAGTGGCTGCTTTATAGGTTACTGGAGGTTTCTAGTGTACAAAGCCTTGATTACAAACTTCTAAAGGTTGAGAAAGTCAACAGTATAGATTTTGCAAGACATAGCAACTTCCTATGACTGCCGCCATCATTTCAAAGCAGCTATGAAAGAGTGTGAGTGAGCACAGCTCTGTACTCGTGAGCTTTCAGCTGTAACACTCCTGGCAGAGCCTGGCAGAGCCCACAGGTCCTCCATATTGGTCGCAGCTCCACAGAACTTCTCCCATCACCACCCGAGGTTCCCACAGTCTCCTTCACTTCCTCCTCACTTGCATGTCATCTATCCTAACCCCTGCTT
Source organism: Rhabdomys pumilio (assembly GCA_030674055.1). Classification (NCBI taxonomy): domain Eukaryota; kingdom Metazoa; phylum Chordata; class Mammalia; order Rodentia; family Muridae; genus Rhabdomys; species Rhabdomys pumilio. The sequence continues at coordinate 197,072,523 of JANHMN010000001.1, read as the reverse complement.
ATCTGTTCTCTAGATCTCCCAAAGATGGAAAGAGTCAACTACACACTCTTGACTGAGTTCATCCTCACAGGAGTTCCCCACCCTCCAAGGCTGAGGACATTCCTGTTGGTGTTCTTTTTGCTGATCTACATCCTGACTCAGCTGGGGAACATGCTCATCCTCATCACTGTCTGTGCTGACACACAGCTCCATGCGCGCCCCATGTATATCTTCCTTGGGGCACTCTCTGTCATCGACATGGGCATCTCTACCATCATTGTCCCCCGTCTCATGATGAATTTCACTCCAGGCATTAAACCCATCCCATTTGGGGGATGTGTGGCCCAACTTTATTTCTATCACTTCCTGGGCAGTACTGTGTGTTATCTCTACACTACAATGGCCTATGACAGGTACCTGGCCATATGCCAACCCCTGCGTTACCCAGTCCTCATGTCTGCTAAACTGAGTACCTTGCTGGTGGCTGGAGCTTGGGTGGCTGGCTCAATCCATGGAGCAATCCAAGCCATTCTAACCTTCCGCTTGCCCTACTGTGGTCCCAACCAGGTGGATTACTTCTTCTGTGACATTCCTGCAGTTCTGAAGCTAGCCTGTGCAGATACCACAGTCAATGAGTTGGTGACCTTTGTGGACATTGGAGTGGTGGTTGCCAGTTGTTTCTCCCTGATCCTTCTTTCCTACATCTATATCATTCGGGCCATCCTGAGAATCCGCACAGCTGATGGAAGGCGAAGGGCCTTCTCAACGTGTGGAGCCCATGTAACCATGGTGACCGTGTACTATGTGCCCTGTGCCTTCACCTACCTGCGACCTAACAGCCACAGCATCCTGGATGGGGCAGCTGCTCTCTTCCCCACAGCCATCACGCCTTTCCTCAATCCCCTCATCTACACTCTGAGGAACCAGGAAGTGAAGTTGGCCTTGAGGAGAATGGTAGGAGGCCAAAGCACTAAGAGTGAGGTCTGAGCACCTCTTCTCTTCTGAGGAGACACCCAGGTTTCCACTCAGTCTTGTGTTTAAGTTTCAGTGAGGCTTCTCAATGTTTCTTCTCATTGGTGGAGCCTGCCACACAGATCCATACAATGAGATGGAGCATAGATAGATGAAGGGAAAGCACAACCTCCTAGCCGTTTTTAGTTTCTCCTCCAGACAAACAGCTCCAGCTGCCATAGAAGTAGATGGTAACACTGAGGCACTCTATAAGATGCCAAAGATGGTATGTGTGCTGGCTAGATTCTTTCTCAACCTGATACAAGTTAGAGTCATATGGGAAGTAGGAACTTCAACTGAGAAAATGACTCCATCAGACTGGGAAACGTATATATCTTCTTGATAGATTATTGATGTGGGAAGGTCCAGGTCACTATGGGTGATACCACCCCTAGGCTCTTTTTCCTGGGTTCTATAAGGAGGCAGGCTAAGCAAGCCAGTAAGCAGTACTTCTCTATGGAATCTGCACTGGCTTTTGCCTCTAGGTTTGAGTTCCTACCCTGACATGTAACTGTAAGCTAAATTAACATTTTCCCCATCAGCAAAAATGACTTTTGTCATGATGTCTTACCATACCAACCAAAACCTTAACAAAGGCAACATATTTATGTATCCAGATGACTAACATTCTAAAACCATCCAGTGAGTCTTTGGTGTCCTGGCCATCATTAGTCAAGCCCTTCTACGGTAGTCTACAGTTTGCAGTTCAATATACACCTCAACATCTAGTGTTAGACAAGGAACTATGGTTGTTTGCGGGGTTCCCAACAAACAAGCCTGACTTGGGACTCCATGTAGGTGAATGGATGAATAGGACTCTTGCCTGCTAAAAGAATAAAACTTCTTTTGAAATGGTGCTTTTCTTTTTCAAATTATATGACCCATAAGAAAGAATGCAATGGGGGCTCTTTAAATATCTCAAGAATATATTTCCAAATGCAGTGGCAGTTGGATCTCTGGAATTTCTGAGTTTGAGGCTAGCCTGGTCTACAGAGTGAGTTCCAGAATAGCCAAATCTACACAGAGAAACTCTATTTTGTTTTGTTGAAAAAACAAAGGAAAACAAAACCATCGTTACAATGGTGACTTGTCAAATCGTTTGTCACAGCATGACTGTGTGATTCACATACACCACACACTAACAGTAAATGTAAAGAGCCAAGGGTGGTGACTCAAACTTTCAGCACCAGCACTTACAGAGAGTAAGTGAAAAAGGAGGCATGATAGTATGTGTTTATGATCCCAGCACTCTGGAAGCCTAGGAAGGGCCATTGCTACAAGTCCAAGAATAGCCTGAACTGCAAAACCCTGTCTCAGCGTAGGGAGGGGGGAGAATAGAGATAAAAGGACCAATCGCATTGTGTTTATGTGTGGGTTAATAAACAGACTCGTTTTACAATTCACTCATGCATTCTTGAAATTTTCCCAAATGCAAAGTGGTTTTGTTTTTAAGGTATAGTTATGATCTTCCCAGGATAAAGCTTTCTAAATAGAGATAAAAATTAGTTGAAGGTCTAGAATGGAAAAGCATTTGCTGTGTGTATTAGCTATGTTTTTGTTGCTATGATAAATAGCAACACCAAAAGCAACTTCAGAAAGTGTCATTTGACTTACAGTTCCAACGGATTAGAGTCCAAAATGGGAAAGGGGACAAGAAACTAAAAGATAGCTGTCCTGTAGCATTCCCTCCAAGATTAAAGCCTTTTCTGTCTTGGAGGGAAGCTCCTTAAACAACAGGATGCTCTAAAGTAGTTGAAGCATTCCACCCTGCAAGAAAGAAAGCTAGTTCAGCTCAGGAAGTAAGTAGCTCAAAGGCTCCAGGAAGTCCCTGAAACTGACTATATCTACTGGGTCCTCGATCCCTGAGTATGTATAAGCTGTAAGGACTATTGAGAGGCACTCTGAGACAAACTGAGTTACATGGAAGAAATAGAGATCAGCTGAACCAACGAATAGTATCAGAGCTGATCTGAGCTATATGGAAGAGGCTCCCTGTGAAAAGGCTCTGAGAGATCACTGTCCTCTTCCACATGTCACCTGGCCTCTCTGAAACTGTGGAAGAAGGATGTATTATCCCCTGAATCTTGTGTCTTTCACACCTCCAAAATCCATCCCATATAGAATGCAGTGCTGAGAACAGCTGCCAGTTTGGGATGGACCTTGGTCCTCCGGACCAAAGTTGCATTGGCTTTTAGATGCAGCTTATTTCTAAAATCAAGAATCACCTGGACTGTTGGGCAATGGTGGTGCATGCCTTTAATCCCAGCACTTGGGAGGCAGAGGCTGGTGGATTTCTGAGTTCGAGGCCAGTCTGGTCCACAGAGTGAGTTCCAGGATAGGCAGGGCTACACAGAGAAACCCTGTCTCAAAAAAAAAAAATCACCTGGACTATAGCCTTACTGGGTAAAGTCCTGCCCTGAGGCCCTCTTTCCTCATGTCTCAGTGCAGAGTGGAAGATTTCTCATTCATGATGCTGACATCATTTTTAATGTAATTTTTACTGATTCTTTGTGAATTTCACAATTATACACTCCAAACCCACTCATTTCTAAATCCTTCCATGTTCACCCTCCACCCTTGTAACCCCAACACCAAAAGAAAATTAAAAATTAAAATTAAAATAGAAACTGTGTGTCACACAGTATAGCCCAAACATCTTTACTAGTAAATGTTCATTGCAATGTCATCAGTCTGTGGCTTCTGCTGCACCATCAATACTGGGTCATCACCAAGACTCCTCTAAGATATCCTGCCATTGCCCTGAGTCATAGAGATCTGTTGAGAACCGAGCTGTCCCACGTTGGGCGCCAAAAATGTTGAGAACCACAATAGCCCACGTTTGGGGGCCAAAATGTCAAGGACCACTCTGTCAATGTTGGAATCCGCACTGCCAAAAGCCTTGGGGACTAAACTGTTAGAGCCCACACTGCCCCAAACTGCTCTGGTCCACGGGTCAGGGTTCAGCAAGAGAGAGAGTGAGGACGGATTCGAGGAATGGAGACCAGACAGAGTATGATTCAATCATGTTTATTCTTCAGTCTCTCTTCCTAGTCCAAGTCCCAAATCTTGAGTTCCTAGTCCCTAGTTCCTAGTCCCTAGTTCCTAGTTCCTAGTGCCTCCAAGTTCCAAGTTACTTCTTCCAAGTGCTAAGTGCCTGATGTCTAATGATCTTCCAAGTGCCTAATAACTAACTCCAAGTTGTACTGTTCAAGTGTCTTCTTCCTGTGTCTAACTCCCAGTTGTACTGTTTAATTCCAAGTTCTTCCTCCAAGTGCCAAGTGCCTAATACCTAATTCTCTGTTCCAAGTTGTATTCATGTCAAGTAATCTGTTGTCTGGTTCTCTTCTGTCTGCCTCTCGACTTTTATATGTCTCACTTCTAAGCCACGCCTCTAAGTCATGCCCTTAAGTAAAGCCCTTAGGTCATGCCCTTAGGTCTTATCTCTAAACCACACCTTAAGTCAAGCCCTTAAGTCTCAGCTCTAAATCACACCTTTAAGTCTCACACACCCAAGGGAAGATCCTGGGTATCTAAAGCAAGATGTTATCAGAGTGTGCTCAGCTGTTTTAGGCTAATATAATCAAGTCTCTTGCCAGGGTATGTGGCTCAAGATGGCTGCAAGAATGATAGCCGCTTTCTGTTGGCTCCCCACGGAGATCCTATGGCTATGGTTTTGCAGGACCTGCCCCTTCACATACTCTAGCAGCTCATAAATGAGGTGGATACTGGGGAGGGCCAACTCAGACCTGGGCCTGGGAAGAAGCTGAGTTGGTCAGATGGACATGGCCAGGTCCAGCTCTCCTGTAGCTCTCCCATGCTCACACCAACAGGGAGGTCATCATGGTGTTAGCATCTTTTAACAAACATTTTTTCAGCACATTATTTTACTGCAGTTTTTAGCTTTCTAGTGCTCGTTTCCTCTCTAAATTACATTTCTTTAATTTCTTCCTGTACTATTTATTGCAGTTTCATCTTAAGTATGCATGAAAGCAATCATACATAATTATCATTTCACAAGCTCATTGTTATGCTATATTGAAATCTCTTTCATCAAAGAAATTGGTTGTTACTTTTTTTTAAGCCTCAGGCAAGTTCTCAGGACAGAGGCAGAAAGCAGCCATATTTTTTCCAAAGTATCACATGAATAGCGTCTATCTCTGCTGCTAATAGAGCCCTTATTGTTAGGCTGGAACCAACACTCTCCCCACTACAAGTTGGGAAATCCCATCAGCCCTCATTGTCCCAATCCTACCCACATTGAAAAACTCCAAACAAAGGAATGGCTCCATGTTGTGGCCTGAGCTGCCCCACGTTGGGCAACAAAACTGTTGAAGTTTGAGCTACCCCATGTTTGGGGGCCAAAATGTCAAGGACCACTCTGTCAGTGTTGGACCTGCACTGCCAAAAGCCTTGGGAGCTAAGTTGTTAGAGCCCGCACTGCCCCAAGCTGCTCTGGTCCACAAGTCGGGGGTTCAGCAAGAGAGAGTGTGAGGACGGATGCTAGAAATGGAGACCAGACAGAGTGTGATTCAATCCCATTTATTCTTCAGTCTCTCTTCCTAGTCCAAGTACCAAGTCTTGAGTTCCTAGTTCCTAGTTCCTAGTCCCTAGTGCCTCCAAGTTCCAAGTTCTTTCTCCAAGTGCCAAGTGCCTAATTCTCTGTTGCGAGTGTCTAACCTAATTCCTAGTTCCAAGTTGTACTGTTCCTAATTCCTAGTTCCAAGTTGTACTCTCTCAAGTAATCTGTTGTCTGGTTCTCTGATCTCTCTTCTGTCTGCCTCTTGCCTTTTATATGTCTCACTTCTAAGCCACGCCTCTAAGTCATGCCCTTAAGTCATGGCCTTAGGTCATGCCCTTAGGTCTTGTCTCTAAATCAGATCTCTAAGTCACACCCTTAAGTCACACACCTTTAAGTCTCACACACTCAAGGGAAAATCCTGGGTATCTAATACAAGATGTTATCAGAGTGTGCCAGCTGTTGTAGGCTATTGTAATCAAGTCTCTTATCAGGGTATATGGCTCAAGATGGCTGCAAGGATGATAGCCTCCTTCTGCCGGCTCCCCACAGCTCCAAGAGCCCAGTTTCACATTCTTGTCACAACTGCTTCCCTGATGCTTCCAGCCACCCTAATCCCTACCTAACTCCTCAGTTCTTGACCATACTTGGGCACAAGCCCAGCTGTGGCTAACAAGTCATCACCCTTTGCTACAGTCTATAAAAATTCCCCACCCTAATGTATGACTTCCTCAGCCTGTCCTTTGGGACTTATGAACCTGCCAAGGAGCAGCACCTAATAAACCTGTCTTTATCTACTTTTTATTGGTCTAATCTGGCCTACATCTGAAGCACCTAGGGAGGAAAAAAGCCCATCATCTCAGTGCCAAAACCCTGGAGAAACTGAGCCTGTGCCTGGTGGGCTGGTTCCAGGTGCTTGGGGACTACTCCTCTCTCTTTCCACCTCTCTACCTGACATGATCAACTTTCGACTTGGGGTAAATTGCCATTTCCCAGTCACAGCTTAAGAGGTACCAGGGTGCCTCTTCTTAGTCCAGGACCCCTGGACACTCTACCAAGAGTCACAGCTGTGCTAGGGCAAACCATCCCTTTCTGGAACAAAGACAGTCTGTGTTCTGGAAGCCTTGATTTCAGAGATGTCCTTTCCAGAGCTATTCCTCCACTGCCACCAACACAACCCCAACTCTTCAACGCCAAACTATCATGTGGAAACGATGCTGCGTCATAGTCTTCATGTATCCAGCACAGGCTTGGAAATGGGCACGGCTGGGCCTAAACACGACCCTCAGTCACCCTTGGGGTGCCTGCTATGAAATTTATCTAAATTCGGACTGTCTCAGACTTTGATCCCAAAATGCCTTCGTTCTATTGCCTGGCTTCAGTAACTAGTCTAAATGGCCACCAGAGGGCACTCTTAACTTTAACATCCATGATCTTGAAATTTTCTGCTGCCCGCATAGGCTCCTTCTACTTCATGGAAGGCTTGTCTTCCCTGAGCTCATCTTAAAGACTATTCATGCTTTTAACCCAAAATCATTTCCCAAGCTTCTAAATACGACATGGTGTGAGTCTACTGCCTTCTCTACAATGTGGATTTCAATACAGATTACAAACAATGATAATGCTAACCTCTCTAAAACTTATCTCTTTTTATAAACTTAAAAATATTCTTATAATCTTCAATGGCCCTGCAAAACTGAAGGGCCCTTGACCTCCTTATGACCTGCATGCTCCTGTGGTGGTGGTGGAGGGGAATGCTGCTACACCAACTGTCTGGCCTGATCTAAATGGGTGACCCAATATCCAAAGAGGGCTGGAACCCCTGCTCACCCCAGCACAATCTGGGAAACCTCATTTGCCCTCCTTCCCTCAACACCTCCTCACTGAAAAACAGACTAAAGGAATGACTCCACAAGCCCAGTTCCACATTATTTGCAGCTGTGTCAACCTCCTTCCCTGATGCTGCCAGCCACCCTAATCTCCACCTAAGTGCTCAGCTCTTGACCATACTTAGGCCTTCACCTACAGTCTGTTGTGTTGGAATGGCGGCTCACATTCATCCGGGACAGACACACCAGGCCAAAGCAATTCCACGTGGCAGAGGTTTATTGGGAGGGGAGACAGAGACAAAGGGGAAAAAGAGGGAAAGACAAGAGAAAGAAGGGTGGAAGGTGAGGAAGGGTCTGCCTTTTATTTAGGCTATGACCTGCTCACAGGTAAGTGTGGGGAGTGGGCTCTGTGAATATATGCGGTTGCCATGGCAACAGATGCTGTCCCATGTGCCTATGTGTGACATTCCTGAGTTTGGAGACATCTGCCAATCTGGTTCCTAATACCAATATACCTCCCTTTTTCTTATCATAAAGAGAAGAGGGAACAAAGGAAGGGGGAAGCCAATGATGAAAGGGAATAGGGCGAAAAGGGGTGTCATGTCCTTAGACTGCTTCCTGCTGTCTGGGGGCGTCGTCAAGTTTGGGGTGTAGCTGACTTTCACCATCAGGGTCCACTTGTTAAACATTCACATCAGGCTCCTCTGTGAACAGCAGCTGGTAATCCTGTAACAGGAACTGATGAATAGTTTGGTTAGAAATCTTTTGCATTTGTCCTTGAAGGAATGTAGAAACAAGATTAATGAGGCAGGGAGCGAATACTAACACCAGGAAGATGACTAGGAGAGACCTTACGAAAGGGAGTGTCCGCTTCCACACAGGGTTTTCTAAAATCCCAGAACTGGAGGCCTCACATTCCCTGACATTCTGTATGTCTGACTGTAGCTCCTGGATTTTGTCACTATCCCAGATTGGTTGACATAGAAACAGCATTTTTCCTGAAGGAACAGGCAAAGACCACCTTCTTTAGCTGTCAGGACATCTAATCCCCATTGATTCTGAAGCACCACAGCTGCCAAAGAATCGATCTGTTTCTGGATTGTAAGCATGGTTTCAGACATTTCTTGAAAATTGCTGTCAAGCTTGGAAGTGAATTTATCATATTGGGTCATGGAAGTCGTTATCCCTGAAAATCTAGTGCCAGCACCTGTAGCTATTCCTGCAGCGACCAAGAGTGGCACAACCTGAACTAACCTCTTACGTTGGGCAGTTATCGTATCTACAACTGAGACTGGCAAGGGCTCCTTTCCCTGGATTACTCCTAGTTCAGGGAAAGGGAGTACCAACATGCAAACTCCTGACAAGCTGGCAGGTAGGTGATGATATACCTAAGCGCCACAAAGGACTGACATGTTTTGGACTGCAGGGCATTGTGGCAGAGATGATGTATCAAGGGTTGTGGTTCTATTGCAGTCTAGGGAGCTTAGCATTCCTACAGAACATGTCCCAGGGGCTTTAAACCAGTTTGTCACGCCAAAGAGAGAGATAGAGAAAAGATATGGAGTCATGGCGACATCAGAGTCAGGGCTTCTGACAAAAGGTAAGGTAAAGTTACTTGGCAGTATCACTTGGAGAGGCTGTGAGTGGCAACTGTGAGTTAGTTCCAGGGGATACACATAGCCAGCAATCTTTAGAGCAACCAGGTCTGGTGACATTAAGGACTTGGTAAGGTCAAGGTCTGAAACAATAGGTGAAATGACAAGTTAGTGCCATTTATGAGGGGTGATGTCAAGAGGACCTCAGAGGAGTGTCTGATTACTTCCCCTACTTTTCTGATATCTAGAGGCTGGACAAGTGAGACATATTTTCTCTGGATTTGGATAGTACTTACTGGAGACCTGAGCTGATTTTTACTGTAGAGCTTACCAACAACTCCTGTCTCCTATCTGGGATTTCATGGGTCTTGTATGTAGAAAAAGAATGTCTTGCATTGTTGATAGAAGTGATTGGTCTGTGATTCTAGCATATGTATCTGACAAGACCGATATGGGCAGCCCCCATATTCGTCTGGCCATTTTTTATAATGATCTTTTGTCTGGTCAAAGAGAAAGCAAGTATAGAGATAATAATATTTAGATGGGACAACAGATACAGGGATGATAGCAGTTTGGATCTTTCCTGGCATCCGGCTATGAAGCAGTTACCTGACCCTATTTGGAAAGACTGTTTGTTATCTGTGGGGGTTTCTTGAACCTCGACTCTCCAGATGTAAGGGCTACCCTGGAAACGAACAGCAGGAGGAGGGTGAGAAGCCCATGTCTAGTCCTGTGAGGTCAAGCTTGGCTGCCGGAGTGGAGTCTCCTTTTCTGGGATTAGAGACAGGGTGGGTGGTCTCAACATCTTCTGGAGCTTAACAGAGCATGGTCCTGTTAGGATTGATATGTATGAAGAAGAGTCATTTTTAGTTGGAGGAATGAAAGGTTTGAGGTGAGACAGATGGACCCAATGAGAGAGTCCCTCGAGTTTAGCAGCTGTATGGGTCACAAGAATTACCTTAAAAGGGCCCTGCCATTTAGGAGAGAGGGGTGAGGGCCAATGGTCTGGAGGGGATAGAAGGACCTGGTCTCCAATGTTGACAGGCAGTGGACAGGAGACAGTGTGTGGTCGTGGTAGATGGTGGTCAGCAAAGTTCCATAGGAGAGAATGGAAGTGACAAAGTAATGTGGTGAGTAGATGGTCTGGGAGGGGAGATCATTTAGGTGAAAGACCAGGAGTTAGGACCGGATGTCCATACATGAGTTCAAAGGGTGAGATGAGGAGCAGCAGCTTGGAGAGAGCTCATAGCCTGAAAAGAGCCAGAGGTAGGAGTTTTACCCAATCAAGATGTAGTTCTTGTGACAGCTTGACAAGAGTGGTTTTAAAAGAGCAGTTAATGGTCCGGCAGTGGTGGTGCACGCCTTTAATCCCAGCACTTGGGAGGCAGAGGCAGGTGGATTTCTGAGTTCGAGGCCAGCCTGGTCTACAGAGTGAGTTCCAGGACAGCCAGGGCTACACAGAGAAACCCTGTCTCGAAAAGCAAAAAAAGAAAGAAAGAAAGAAAGAAAGAAAGAAAGAAAGAAAGAAAGAAAGAAAGGAAGAAAGAAAGGAAGAAAGAAAGAAAAGAAAAAGAAAATGCCAGGGGATGTCTAGGGCCTTAGACAGAATTTTAGAATTTGGGAAGTAAATTCAGGACCACTGTCTGACTGAAGGGAGGCTGGGACACCAAACTGGGAGATAATCTCTCGGAGGAGGAGATCAGAGACTGTCTGAGCCCTTTTGTTAGTTGTGTGAATTGCCTCCACCCACCCTGAGAAAGTGTCCACCAAGACCAGGAGGTTCTTGGCACATTTGACAGTGGGCATGTGGGTAAAGTCAAGTTGCCAGTCGGTTCCAGGAAGGGAACCCGATGGGTAGGAAAAGAGGTGCTACAATAGCTTGAGTTGGAGTTTGACATCTGACAGATTTTGCAAGAAGCAGTAATAGATTTTAAAAAACTTAAGTCCTCAGGAGTAGACTGTAGGTGGGTCTTAACAAAATAAGACAACACTTGGCTGTTAGGATGAAAGAGCTGGTGAAGATAGGACAGAGTTTGACGAGTGTCAGGGGGTGTAGGTGGGGATGTGGGTTGCAGTGTAAGAATGTCCTGGGGAGGGTGAGAGGAGTCTAGACCCCTGAGGGCCACAGCTCCAGCTGCCTCATCAGCTTGGTTGTTTTCCTTGGAGACAATAGAGTCATATGTCTGGTGGGATCTGCAGTGGACAATCCCAATAGCTGTGGGGAGATGGGAGGCCTTTAGCATGGCCATAATTTGGTTTGCATTAGTTACTGAGCCTCCTTTAGTGGTAAGTAACCCGAGATCCTTCGAGATAGCATTGTGGGATAGGAAGATATGGAAAGTATTATTTGGAATCTGTGTAAATGTTGAGGGATTGTCCCTGTGCCAGCTGGAAAGATAAGGGCTATTAGTTCAGCCTGTTGGTTGGTGGTATGAGCAGGAAGGGCCTGTGCCTCCACCACCTCTGTGTCTGACACTGTGGCATAGCTAGCTTTCCTGGCCCCTTCACATAGAAAGGAGCTTCCATCTGTATACCAAGTATAGATGGCCTGAGACAATATGCCCTCCTGAATGTGTGAAGGATAAGGTGATAGTTCCTCTAAAGTTTCAGTGCAGGAGTGAGATAGGGAGTGGTTAGTATTTGGTCAAGGAAAAAGATTGGAAATATTAAGACTCTGGCATGATTGGAAGGTGCAGTCTATTAGTGCTACCTGAAAAGAAAGAACCCTGGAGGGGGTACAGTCTGTAAGTCTTTGTAAGTCAGGAGCTATAACAGGTTATGAGAAGAGAAGACAGTTATAGGCTAGGTGTTTTTTTGTTTTGTTTTGTTTTTGTTTTTGTTTTTTTTGTTTGTTTGTTTTTTATTTGTTTGTTTCTGTTTTTGTTTTGTTTTTTGTTTTTTGTTTTTTGTTTTTTTTTTTTTGATTCTCCAATAAAGAGTTCAGTGGCTGCTAAGGTACGAATACAAGGTGCCCATCCATGGATGGTTAGATCTAGTTTTTTTGACAAGTATGCTATGGGTGCAAAAGAGAGTCCCAGTTGGTGACCTAAGACTCCAAGGGCAAATCCCTCCTTTTCAGTTACATGGAGGGAGAAGGGATGAGTCAGGTCAGGGAGGTGTAAGTCCTTAAGGAAAGCTTGTTGGAGCCTTTAAAAAGGCTTGATAACAGGTTTGAGAAGAGGTTCATGGATGGGGCCTGACACTGCTTCATATAAGGAATAAAAAAGGAGGGAAAAGGAAGGAACCCAGGAATGTAAAAAACTAGCTATTCCTAAGAATGATAAAAATCTCTTCCTTTGTAGAAAGAACAGAGACTGAATTAGATTCTTTCTATCTAAGGTAATAGCCTTGTGGGTTGGAGTAATTTTTAGTCCCAAATAGATGACCTGAGGAGTGAACAGTTGGACTTTAGAAGGTGAGACCCTGTAGTCTCAACTAGAAAGGAAATTTACAAGAGCAGAGGTGTCAGCTTGGCTAATTTCTAGAGAGGGGCTACAGAGAAGAATGTCATTCATGTAATGTACAATCTTAGATTTAGGGAGAGACAGAGACAGTGAGTCAGAAGCCATGGCCTGGCCAAATAGGTGTGAGATAATCCCTGAGGTGGGTTGGGTAGAGAAATGGGTGTCAGGATCTGTCCAGGTAAAGACAAATATGTTCTGTGACTGGGTGTCTAGAGGGATAGAGAAAAATGCATCCTTGAGATCTAGGACTGAGGACTGAGAAATGGGAAGTCCCTGAGGGATGGTGGAAAGCAGTATGTTAACCACCACAGGATGGAGGGGAACTACTGCAGAATTAATGTGTCTGAGGTCTTGAACCAGGCGATAGGTGCCATTAGGTTTCTTAACTGCTAGCATAGGGGTGTTAAAGGGGGAAGAGATGGGGCAAAGAAGTTTTTTCCTTAAGAGGTCAGAAATAATAGGCTTAAGTCCCCTGAGGCTCTGGGGAGAGAGAGGGTACTGAGGGTTATGTACCTGGTAGAGTTCAGTAATTGGATGACAATAGGAGAATGATGTTTAGCAACAAAGGAGTTCTGGATGTCCTAGACTCAGGGATCTACATGAGAAGCTGGTAAAAGAAACAATATGTTAGTGTTAGTAGGTTGACTGGCTAGAAGGAGCAGAGGAACTGCTGGCAATTTAGGCGAATGGGGGAGCAAATGGTTTAGGCGAATGGGGGAGCAAAGATAATAGAGGCTCCCAACTTAGCTAAAAGATCCCTTCCCAATAAGGGACAGGACATGTCAGTACTACCAAAAAGGAATGGGTGAGAGGTACATCCCTAAAAATGCAACTAAGTGGTGGGGTCTGGTGAAGAAGGTAAGGTTATCCTCCTACCCAGACAATAAGGGAATGAGAGGGGGAATTGGGTCCCAGTGTCCAAGAGGAAGGAGATGAGCCACCCACATACCACGATGGCTACCCGGGGCTCCCTGCTGGTGATGGCAATGGTCAGATCAAGGGAGCTCGGGCCTCTTCAGTCATCCATACCCAAGCCTAGGAAATAGGCTGGAGGGTTTTCTGGGAGTGGTATCCCTCTGTTCTGTGCAACATGTGGGCAATCGACAGCCTAATGTCCCTCTTGATGGTACCTACCTAGGACATGGTCCCTTTAGCTTGCAGAAGTTAGGGTAAGATCTCACCCATTGACCTTGTTGACCACAGTTGTAGCAGAAACCTGGTGGTCTCTGAGCCTTAGAAGACCAGGAGTCTGGGCCACTCCTGGGCCAATGGCAGGGGCTGGTCGCACAGCCTGTGCCAGCATATGGGATTTTTGTTTGTGGGCTTTCTCATCTCTCTTATGGTATACCTTGGAGGCCAGCACTAAAACCTCTGCCTGTGGAGTTAGGAGCCCCCTCTCTAGCTTTTTTTTGTTGTTGTTGTTGTTGTTTTTTGTTTTTTGTTTTTTGTTTTTTTGTTTTTTTGTTTTTCGAGACAGGGTTTCTCTGTATAGCCTTGGCTGTCCTGGCACTCACTCTGTAGACCAGGCTGGCCTCCAACTCAGAAATCCGCCTGCCTCTGCCTCCCAAGTGCTGGGATTAAAGGCGTGCGCCACCACTGCCCGGCCCTCTCTAGCTTTTTAAGTTTGGCTTTTATGTCAGGGTAGCTCTGGGAAAAGAAATAAGTCATCAGAAATTGCTTACCTTCTGAGTTTTTAGGATCCAGATTAGTATACTGCAATAAAGCCTTTTTGAGGCATTCTAAAAACTGAAATGGATTTTCCTGTTTTTCCTAGAGACCTCTTGGAGTTTTTTAAAATTAACTGGCAGCTCACGTGCTGGAAGTCTGTGAATCCCACAGTGGCCAGCGGGTGGCAGTGGTTCTGCAGCGAGGCTGAGGTGGGGCTGGGGTCCCGGCTCCAGGAGGCTCCTCAGACAGCAGCTCAGCTAAAGTTCCAAAAGTTCCTCCCGTGCAGGTTGCACCTGTGACGCGGGTGCCCTTCCCCGCTCTTGCCTGCCTGGTCCTGGCGAGCTCCTGTATCTTGCTGCTCCCGACTGGCCTGGGCTGGACCGGGCAGGGAAACTCCTCGGGCAGGCAGGTCCCGCCAGCGCGGGCTGCAGCTGAGCAGAGGAGGCAAGCCGACGTGCACAGCAGCTGCGGTTGCAGGCTGTGGTCAGTTGTAGCAGCCTGCCAGGCGACGGTCCAAGTGGCTGCCATCGGTCACAGTTCCCACCGGCACTGGTCCCCCTGCGCTGGGCGCCACGACCGCCACAGCAGCTGCTGGTGGGCACGGCTGGGACCCAGGTTTCAGTACCAATGTAGTGTTGGAATTGCGGCTCGTGTCCGAACAAACCACACCAGGCCAAAGCTGTTCAACGTGGTAGAGGTTTATTGGGAGGGGGGACGGAGACAAAGAGGAGAAAGAGAGAAAGAAGGGTGGAAAGTAAGGAAGGGTCTGTCTTTTATTTAGGCTGTGACCTTAACCTCACAAGTGTGCGAAGTGGATTCTGGGAATGTATGCAGTTGCCATGAGAACAGATGCATACGGGTCCCTGTCGTTTATGTGTGACATTCTTGAGTTTGGAGACAATCTGCCAAGCCAGTTCCTGTTACCAACACAGTCTATAAAAATTCCCCACCTTAGTCGAATGCGTGATGTCCTTAGACGGGTTCTTTTGGACTGATGAACTCACACAGGAGCAGTGCCTAATAAATCTGCCTTTATCTACTTTTATTCTGGTCTAATCTGGCCTATATATCTGTGTCACCAAAGGAGAGAAAGAAAAGGCCCATCACTTATCCCATCTGAAACCTCTCGGTCTCAGGTCCTCTCAGTTCACATTACTTGAGCATCACTGTCTTCCAGGCTCCTTCTAGAACGGCCCATTCAAGTCCAAATTTCCAAACGCTAGCAAATTTTTATTAATAATAATAATAATAACAACGTGGTCAGAATCACAACAGTCGCCCCACCTCCTGGTACCAATTTCTGTCTTAGCCACTGTTAGGTCCAAATCAGGTCCCAAAAATGGTGGCTCTGGTGATGACACCCTAAACAGAAGGACTCGGGTTGTGTAAACAAAAGGATTGTTATGGGGTAAACAAAGGCTTAAACTGAGCATTCCTCAAGGATCTCTTAAGGTGGGTTTCTGTTTACCAGGAAAACCACTACTTCCCTTACCCACCCATGATCGATACCTCGAATGCATACATGCATATGCAAGGTCTGATCCTCAACCTTAACACAGCTCTCAAAAACACTTGAGTTAGCTGAGCAACAGGGGTGGCAGCTGAGCCACAGGGGTGGCAGCTGAGCAACAGGGGTGGCAGCTGAGCAACAGGGGTGGCAGATGAGTAACAGGGGTGGCAGATGAGTAACAGGGGTGGCAGCTGAGCCACAGGGGTGGCAGCTGAGCCACAGGGGTGGCAGATGAGCAACAGGGGTGGCAGATGAGCCACAGGGGTGGCAGATGAGCAACAGGGGTGTTAGATGAGTAACAGGGGTGGCAGCTGAGCCACAGGGGTGGCAGCTGAGCCACAGGGGTGGCAAAATTATTTTCTGTTCAAATAGTTGATCTTGATCCTTATCACTGGGTTTGATCCCCATCATCACATAAAAAAAGATAAAGTGTGGTGACACCTGCAATCCCAGCACCCACTAAAGTGAGGCAGGAGGATCAGAAGTCCTGAGTCATGGTGGCTACATAATGAGTTTAAGGCCATCCTGGGCTACATAATATAAAAATAACACGAAAAAATAAATAAATGCCATGTCTGAAGGCAGGCATAGTGGTTCACACTTGTAATCCCAGCAATCAAGAGGAAATAAACATGTGTTTGAAGGCAGCCTAGATCCTGAGACATACATGGTAAGAGAGGACAGATTCCTGTAGCTTATCCTCTGGCTTCATCCTACACCGTGGCACATGCATACAAATAGATTAACAAATGAAAGTATATGAAGTATATATCACTTCAGCCTTGAAAACTGTTACAATATCCTTGATCATTTCTCCCCTTCTGTTCTCATTGTTCTCCCCAAGAACAATCAAGCATTGGATTTAGAGAGTCCTACTTTGTATCTACGTTTTTACTATATATGCCATCTCTGAATTCTTTTCTTTTATTTTCCTTTTTGCTTTTTGTGGGGTTTTTTGAGACAGGGTCTCTCAGTGTAGCTATGGCTATCCTGAAACTTGCTATGTAGACTAGGCTAGTATCAACTGAAAGAGATCCATGGGCTGCCTGGCCTCCCGGCCTCCGCCTCCACCTCCTTAATTTCAAAATATATAAACTACCATTTCTCTCTTTCTCTCTCTCTCTCTCTCTTTCTCCCTCCCTCCCTCCCTCCCCTCCCCTCCCTTCTCTCTCTCTCTTCTCTCTCTCTTTCTCTTTCTCTCTCCTTTTTTTTGGGGGGGGGCACTGTTTTTTGTTTCTTGTTGGGTTTGATATTTTGGTTTTTGTTTTTCTGTTTTTAAACCAGGGTCTCACTATGTAGCCCTGAGTAACCTGGAACTCATTTTGTAGATCAAGAGGACCTTAAACTGACAGAGCTCCACCTGCCTCTACCTCTAGTGCTAAGACAAAGATATGTGCCACTACCACCCCTGGCCTTCATTTTTTTCATTTATTTATATATTTATTTATTTATTTACATATTTATTTACTGTTTTGTTTATTTTATTGTTTTCCTGAAGAATGGGCTGAGGTATCAGACAAGCACTTGTAGAACTGCCAAGCCACAGCCCTGCTGTGTTAGTTTGTTCAACTGATTGGTAAAAGTTGTGTTGTGTTGTGTTGTGTTGTGTTGTGTTGTGTTGTGTTGTGTCAGTGGGCAGGAGGGGCAGGCATCTCATTTGTGGCTGAGCACTGTCATTCACTTCTCCTCTGACTTGACCACTGGTGAGTTTCCACAGCAGTCACTGTCCACTACACAGGGAAACTTCTCCGATGAGGTCTGAGAACTGCACCAGTCCGAGTAAAGAGAGACGAACTGAGGGCACTTTGATACTGCGTCTACATGGCAGAATAACGCTGGGAGTTCACTTCTCAGTCCATTAGTTCCTAGCCAACAGTTCTTGGCCAGATTTGCAGTCTCAGACATGTGTTTTCTCTTCCAGGAGTTTATGGAATCCTAAATGTTATTGTAACATTTTTGTGGTTTTGTTTGGTTTATTTATGTCTTTATGCCATGTGTGATTTATTTTTTGAGATTTACTTTATTTTTAGATGTATATGTATGTGCCTGAGTATGTATATGTGCACTGGATGCTTGTGGCAGCCCACAGAAGTCAGAAGAGACATTAGATCTCCAAGATCTGGTTACAAACCAGCCATGTGGATGCTGGGAATTGAACCCAGGTCCTCTAAACAGTAAGTGCTTTAACCACTGAGCCATATTAAGAAGTTAAAAGCAGAGGGCAGAAGCATTGAAATTAAAA
This sequence comes from Rhabdomys pumilio, assembly GCA_030674055.1. Classification (NCBI taxonomy): domain Eukaryota; kingdom Metazoa; phylum Chordata; class Mammalia; order Rodentia; family Muridae; genus Rhabdomys; species Rhabdomys pumilio. Next base: position 197,054,709 of record JANHMN010000001.1, on the reverse strand, counting down.
CTTACGGGCTGGAAAGATGGCTCAACAGTTAAAAGCACTGGGTGCTTGCTCTTCCAGAGGTCCTGAGGTTAATTCCCAGCAACCACATGGTGGCTCACAACCATCTGTGTTATAGGATCTGATGCTCTCTTCCGGTGTGTCTGAAGACAGCTATAGTGTACTCATTCATATAAAATAAGTAAATCTTAAAAAAGAAAAGAAAAAAAGAAAAAGAAAAGAAAACTTACTTTAAAGCCGTAATAGTAGGGTCTGATTGTGTTGGGCCTGTGGCATTACAGCAGAGGATAAAAGACCCTATTTCTCTTTTCCTATGGATAACTATTTAGTAGAAGTTATGACATAAACACACACCGTAAGGACCAGCATGAGAGACCGCCAGGAGAACACTACAATCCTGGAGAAGATTTTGAGACTGGCAGAGGTGGAGCAGTTAGGGAGGCAGGGATGGCTTTTGGACCGGAGGTATAGCAGGAGGGGTTGCTATGGGGTCAAGTGGAGTAGGGAACCGAGGGAGCGGTGAGAGACCAGGCCATCCAATAAGGGTACAGCCAAAGGAATAAGAGGCTTCGGGAGCTCAGGACAGTAGTTTATCAGAATGGAATGGCAATTGCAGGTCACGCGCACACACTAATACCTGCACACTCATGCAATCACATTCATGAACATGACTACACACATGCAATCATAGCACATACACAAGGGAAAAAAGAAAGCAGAAGTGGGGGGAGTTGGATTTTTTTTTGAACATCACAGAAGAGCCAGACCAGGAGGAAGTCTGCTGTGAAGCTGTCTCTCCTAGAAATGACTGCATAAGCAAGGCCCAGACAATGGCAAGATCAACAGGCTTGCTACTGTGGAAGGAGGAAACGGTCATGATCACAATACGTGACTGTAAGAGATGTTGTCAGTCAACTCATACAGGGGCCAGCACTTGAGAAGCCAGGGCCTCATTCACTCCACTGTCATCAGATCAGCAGCAGAAGTATCTGTGGGGACATCCCTTTTTGTCCCCTAAAACCTAAGACTTGAAGTTCCTTCCCTTAAACAGTGAGAGGGAAACCCCAGGTGAGCTAAGATTATTTATTATTATTATTATTATTATTATTATTATTATTATTATTATTATTCATCTGGGGAGAGGGCAGTATTTCGTATTGAACTCAGGTCCTCAAGCATTCTAAGCAAGAGCTCAGCGCTCAGCTCCATCCTTGACCTTGTTTCCTTTTTAAGATTTATTTATTTCATTTATATGAGTACATTGTAGCTGTCTTCAGACACACCAGAAGAGGGCATCAGATCCCATTACAGATGGTTGTGAGCCACCATGTGGTTGCTGGGAATTGATCTCAGGACCTCTGGGAGAGCAGTCAGTGCTCTTAATCGTTGAGCCGTCTTTTTATTTTTATCTCTTCTACACTCTAATTCCCTCCTGCAGCTTTCTAACTTTCCAGTGTGTGGCATCTGTTGCCGGTCCCCTGGTGTATTTGCCTGGGAAGGCTAAAGAGATGGACCCACCTTTCTCTTGTCCTCCTAGCTCCTGCAGAAAGACTGGCCACCTGTGGCAATGGCTGTATGGGGATGGGGATGATGATACTGTGACCCAGAAGAAAATCCAACCCTGGAAGAACCAAAGAAACTTCGTCGAAAAGGCATCTTCCATCTGCAAGCTAGCAAAGGCTGCTTCCAAAAGAGAGGTGGAGGGAAGACAGACACCTGTGCTCATGACACTTGCATTATACTGCATGCCTAACTACAAGACATTCAGTTAGGCAATCCTGACGTGATGGAGCCTTGAGTATAACAACTCAGTGACCGAGTGTGTGCTTTGCAGGCATAAGGCGCCTGGCGGATCCACAGCATCTTCACACATTCCCAAAATGATCACCCCAGTTTTAGATTAAAAAAAAAGTCGTCGACATAAGATGTTTCACTTGTGTATTTGCGTGTGCTTGTGTGTTAGGGTACATGTGCGTGACTGTGCCCTGGGAAGCCAGAGAAGCTGAAGTTATGGCCAGTTGTGAGCTGTCCAGTACGAATGCTGGGAACAGAAGTCAGGCCCTCTCCAAGAGCAGTGCGCCATCTTAACCTCTAAGCCATCTTGCCAGCCCTTAACACAATGTTTAAATCCTAGAATAGTTTATGTTGAGAAGACCGAGTTAATGTATCAGCCACTCTTTGCTAGGAGAGACTGACACCTCAGTCTTTAATTAGGTCTTCTCTCCTGGTGGTAGTTTGACGTTTCTACCACCAGGTGGCAATGTCCTGCCACCTTCCATCTACACACTAGGTATGCTGGAGAAATCAGGTTAGTCTTCTAAATACACATAATAAACACTTGCTTAAAAGTGAAAACAGAATTCAGGTCAAACTTGAGAAGTCAAGTGGTGGCTGCCTCTTCTTCCCCTCCCCCACCCTTTTTTTTTTTTTTCTCTGTCTTTGGTTTCCATAGGAATCTGTGTTTAACCAGCAACTTGGAACCCATTTTTGCTCCTCCTGGCTTCTGAACAACAGCAGAAATAGCAAATGTTGGAAACTAGATTCAGTGTGGTAAGTTTGAACAGGGGATGCCTACAGGCACAAGGCATGATGGGGAGGCAGGGAGGGCTGCATAGGGAGCTGGGAAAGGCGGGTAATGCTCTTTAGCACAAAAAAAAAAAAAAAAAAAAAAAAAAAAAAAAAAAAAAAAAAAAAAAAGAGAGAGGAGTCAGTTGACTTAGGATTTTTTTTGTTTTTGTTTTTGAAGAAGGAGTTGTTTTGTTTGTCCTCATGGACTGGCCAGCCACTAAAATACTTAGTAAAGAAGAAATTCTAGATCAATAAAAACAGTTTATTGAGTACACCGAACACCTGGCCTTGACTCTGCCACCCATGTACGCACATACACACAAATAACAATAAATTTCCAAATTTAACCATGTGAAGTCATTGTGATCTGCCTTTAATCTCTATAGCTAGAAGTGAACTTTCCTTTCTCTGAAGAGGGAAGACTCATTTGTTGCCTATCCAGGTCAGCAACGTGAAATTAGCTATGAAATGCAGTGAGCTTGGAAGACTGTAGGGCCTAGCTAGGTTAAATGCTTGCACTGAATTCTTCTAAATCTCCACCACAATCTTGAAAAGTAAGTGCTAATAGCAGTTTACATAGGAAGAAACTAAGACCCATAGGAGTTAAAGAAGATGCCTAGGAAAATGCAGGTGATAAGAGGAGGTCATTTAAATTTAAGCCAAGCTGCAGAATCTTCATTGTACTGAAAACAGACTTGTAACACAATAAATGTGTTACAGTTTCAGTTCCATAATTTATGGCTTATTACTTTAGGTCAATATATATATAGGATGGTGGATATCTGTAGAGCAGAAATAAAAATAAATGATAGAAGAAAAACTTCCCTTGCATAATATTCCTGTTTTCCAGTGCCTCCTCTCAATCCTCTTTTCTATCAGACTCCCACTAATTAACACACACACACACACACACACACCATTACCACCACCACTACTCAACCAAAAAAAAAAAGAAATGGTGAAAATTGTTGAACCCAGGCTACATAGTAAGTTAGTTCCAGGCCAATCTGGGTTAAAAAAGCCATTCACCTCCTGTAAAACAATCTTCTACCAACTGTCCCTGCCTCCAGAATCACCAGCTCCTGGCTTGTCTTGCCTGTTGGGATACCCCAAGAAGTATTCTATTTCTGCTTACGGGGAGGGTACCCATGGTTTCTCAAAAGTATGGATGCAAGGATCATGGAAACAGTGGCTCTCACTTACGCTTGCTCTCTGCACTGCACCCAGCACTCTCATCTGATGCTAATGGGTGACAATGGTGGTGACTGGGTGCAGGAGATTGAGCCTAGGGCTGTGCATCTCCAAAGCACACTGCTACGGTGCTACATTCACAGCGGCTGATCTACCTTTGCTCTTACCCAGAGGCCTAGAAGTGATCCAGCTCTTTCTGAGACCTGTCTTCCTGTGTTGAGGACCCAGGGTGGTGATGCAGCTGGACTCATCCCAGTCCCTTTCTTTTCTCTCTCCTTCCCTCTTTCTTCTTTTCCTCCTTTCTTTTTTTTTTTTTTTTTAACAGGATCTTACTATGTAACCCTGATTGGCCTGGAAATTACCATGTAGAATACGCTGATCTCAAACTCTAATCTGAGATTAAAGGTGTGTGCCACCATGCCATGGTCTAATTTTTAAAAGAAACCTAAATGCTTTTGGTTTTTACAGCATGGGCAGTAGGGGATAGAGATGAAGTTCAATTGCTAGAATGTTTATATAGCATTCATGAGGACCTGAGTTCAATGCCCAGCCCCCAATGAAATCTGGAGTGGTGGTATAATTGGTGAAATCTCACCACCCAGGAGGTAGAGCAAAAGAATCCAAGTTCAAGGTCATGCTTGACTACATTTTAAGGCCAGCCTATTACTTGTAAGATTGTACTAATAAAAACAACAAAGAGATGCCATCAAAAGATTAAAGTTCAGCCTTAATCCCAGCACTCAGGAGGCAGAGGCAGGCAGATCTCTGAGCCAAGTCTAGGCTAGCCATAGCTACATTGACTCTATCAAAAAAAAAAAAAAACCTATAAAATCCAATTACAAAATTGATGTGTAAGACTAGAAAAGAGGCTCAATGGTAGAGTGTTTACTAATAATGTGCAAGGTTCCATCTCCAGCACTGGAAATGTTTAAGAATTGTGCAATAGTCATCCAATGGTGGTGGCACATACATTTACTCCCAGCACTCAGGAAGCAGAGGCAGGCAGAGCTCTGTGAGTTTGAGACCAGCCTGGTCTACAGAGCTAGTTCAAGGACAGCCAGGGCTACACAAAGAAACCCTGTCACCAAAAATAAAACAGAAAAAAAATCTATACAATAGTCAACAGAACAAAATCTTACAGTGCTTTTACACACTGCCTAGCTGCCACCACCAAATCAAGAACCTTTTACCCATGCTCCTTAAGCAACCCTAATTAAACTCACTGGGACACACACACACACACACACAGACTCATGGATGCAAAGAAGCACACATATACTAATACACACACACACACACACACACACACACACACACACACACACAGACGTAGGACTAATAGGGAAGAGGAAGATCAGGAGGAAGAAGAAAGAGAGCACAAGAAAATATTGGGTTGTGTGATAGCTATTCTTGGTTGTCAACTTGACTACATCTGAAATTAACTAAAACCCAAGCAGCTGGGTACACCTGTGAGGGATTTTTTTTTAATTGTTATTATTGAATATTTGAAGTGGAAAGAGCAACCCTAAATCTGTATCTTTTGAGGTAGAAAGACCCGCCTTAAATCTGGGCCACCCCTTCTGGTAGCAGCCTGTATAAAGAATGTGGGGAAAAGGAGTGCTGGTCTTGGCCTGCTTGCCCTCACTCTCACTGGCAAGTCCATTCCTTCACTGTCATTAGAGCCCACTTCTAATTAGTCTTCTCCCCAACAAAGTTAAAGAAATGGTAAATTCTAGAGAGAACCAAGAAAATAAGTTACTACCTGCTTTGTTTCCCATTTGTTTCCCACTTGTTTCTGCTGCGTGCATGCGTGTGTGTGTGTGTGTGTGTGTGTGTGTGTGTGTGTGTGTGTGTATGTTTTGCGTAAGTAAATGTGTATGAGGCCAGAGTGTAACATGGAGTATTTTCTCAGGTCACTCCATCTTATTTTTTTTTACGATTTATTTTTAATTATGTCTATGTGAATGCAGGGCCCTCAGAGGCCAGAAGAGGGCATCAGATCCCCAGGAACTGGAGTTGCAGGTAATTAAAATTGTCTCAGTAGGCACTGGGAACTGAACACAGTCCTCTCTGCAAGAGCAGTAAGTGCTCTTTAATTGCAGAGCATCTTTCCAGCCCCTCCATCTTATTGTTGTTTTTGTCGTTGTTTTGTTTGGTTTGGTTTGGTTTTGAGACACCTGGAGTTCACCCAATGGCTAGACTAGCTGGACAGCAAGGCCCCCAGGATCTACCTGTCACAGTCTCTTAGGACTGGGACCAGGATGAGAAAGGCATTCATAGTGGTTCTCATGCTTAGACTCATCGTTTTTCCCTCCCCCCTCCCCCTCCCCCTCCCCCTCCCCCCCTCCCTTTCCCTCTCTCTCTCCAAGGTTTCTCTATCTAGCCCTGGCTATCTTAAACTTGCTCTATAGACCAGGCTGGCCTCAAACCCAGACATCCACCTCCCTAATGAAATTAAAGGGGTGGTCTCACCACACCCGACCAAAAGGAATCATTGTTTCTAACATACCTCAGTGTATGTCCCACTTGCTCCAAAACTTGCCTCTAGCACGTAGCCCTTCCTTATCTGTCTGATTTGTTCTCCTTTCGGACAGCTTTGTTAGGAGTTTGGGTTTCTCACTACCCTGTTGCCTCCTTAGTCCTGATTCTAGCCCTTGATTTTTTTTTTTCTAGTGTGTAAACCTAGGATCCTTGGAATTTTAACAAATACACGCACACATGCACACACACAGGCACACCACTCTCGCCCCTCCCCCGTCTCACCCTAGCCTTCTCCACCCTTTCCTCACACCCTCCCTTTCCTGTTCCATTACTTTTCCTCTTTAAAAACTCAAGTTCCTCTGGTATTTAAAGGAAAGCAAAAAGAGTAAGCCCTATCCTTCCTCTTCCGAATGTTTACATTCCTGACGTCCCTAACGGAATGAACGCTGAAAAGAGATACCAGAAAAGACTCTGAATGCCCATCCTTGATCTTCACTCCCTCCCACTGCCTCTAAAACATCATGGCAACTGCCACCTGAAGTAGGCTGGCACAACTATCCAGTAAGACCAGGAACGGTTTGCTCTTACTCAGCAGTTTGCACAGGGCACTCCCCTTCACTCCATACTGCTTATGTACTTTTGCTAGCAGGACGACAAACATGACAATACATGCAATGCCAAGAGCCAGAGTGGATGGTACATATTTCCTTGTCGATGATTGACATATGTTTTTGGTGGTGGTGGTGGTGATGGTAGTTTTGGTTTTTTGAGATAGAGTTTCTCCATGTAGCCCTGACTGTCCTGGAACTCGTTCTATAGACCAGGCTGGCATCAAACCTACAGAGATCTGCCTGCCTCTGCCTCCTGAGTGCTGAGATTAAAGGGATATGTGTAATAGTTGGAATATGCAGAATATGCCACCATCACCCAACTCAATATCTAATTTTTTAAGATTTATTTTATATACAATGTTCTCCCTGCATATATGCCTGTACACCAGAAGAGGGCACCAGATCCCATTACAGATGGTTATGAGCCACCGTATGGTTGCTGGGAACTGAACTCAGAAGATGCTACTTACCCACCTCTGAGCCATCTCCCTGTCCAATGTTTACTTTTAAAAAAAAAAAAAAAATCTTGACATTTAAACCATTTTCAGATCTGTAACCAAGAAAGTGGGGCTCTTGAGTGAGGCAAAAATCAGCAGGATGTTGGGTAACGAAGTGCCACACTGTGGTGAAGGAAAGGCTGTCCAGTCAAGCATGTTTCCACCTCTCCAGTTACCAGCTTTGAGACCTTGAGCAAGAAGCTAGTTAGCCTCCCCACACCCAGCCTGCCCACTTGTAGGTGAGTGTGCAAAGAGAACAGAATGAATACGTTCTACCTCTTATGAAATGAGATTCTGCAACCAAATCTAGGTACATAATGTAACCTATAGTAAAGTGACCTAAATGCTAAAATAAGATAATATATTCAAAGAACCAAAATGAAGATTATTGTTATTGGTAGAAATCCGACATGTATTTTCAGATTCCTAATTCAGTCCTTTCCCAACTAAGTTATAGAACCATAACATTCTAGTTCTTTAGAAGGTAAAAAATGGCTCCATACTGCCTCTATTTCTATAAACCAGCTAGAAAAAGAACAGAGATTTGTCCGGAGAAAAGAGCCATCAGAGGAAACACCAAAGGTTTCTTGGACCTCTCTATATGACTACAATTTTACTTTTATGGCAAATCCCACTTAGAGTTTAATATGACATTCACATGACCAAACATGCATTAATCTTACCACCACCAAGCACTGGCTAGCAGTTGTGCATATACTGGGCCACAAGTTATCTACTCAGTCTAGCCTTGAAACAATCCGAACTCCTTTAGCTACCTAATGGCTGGAGGTTAGAAGCCAGCAGTTTTATGTATTGTTTCAGACTTCACTCTGCAGAAGCATCTAAGACACTGTTTGAAATTTTAGTTTTACAGCCAGAAAGTCTGATCAAGTACTGCAGTAAGGTGCAGGCATGTGACGGCTCCATAAATCCTCCATGCGATTACAGTATTTGGGATCACCGGTTCAAAGGCTCTGGGAACAAGGGTACCCACAGGGCTTCTCATTTCTCCTGGAATCTCATCTTGTTCCCCTCTGGTGTCTCACAGTTCTGACATCTGCTAGCTGTGGTGCTATGCTCAAATGACAAAGTTGTATGCAAGAAGTATCCTGAAAAATCAAACAAACTGATCAGTTTGCTTTAAAATGCAGTTTGTCAAGGCAGGGGAGCTACCTAGGTGGTTAAAAGTACTTGCTGCCCTTGCCGAGGACCAGAATTAAAATCTAAGTACATGTTCATTGGCTTAACACCATGGACAGAACCCAGCTTCAGGGAATCTGAGAACCTCTCTGACCTCTGTTGACACCTACGTTCATATGCACTTATCCACTCACATAAATACAAATTATAAAAAGAAATCTTTAAAAAGCAATTTGCCTTTTCGCGATCTCATGGGAGGGGGAGATGAGCAAGGGGAGGAGTGTATTCACTTTGTAGTCCAGGCTAGCCTAGAAGGCCTTATATAGCCCAGAATGGTCTTCAATTCACTGTCCTCCTGCCTCAGCTTCCTAAGTACTGTGTTGACAAATGTGAGCTACTTATCCTGGCCTTGATGGGAGTTAGTTTTGACACAAAATTAGCTTCATGTTCACCTTGGTTCTATTTTATTTTACTTTATTCTATTGAGACAAGGTCTCCCTATCATGTACCCCTGGCTGTCCTGGAACTCACAGAGATCCACCTGCCTTTGCCTTCCAAGTCCTGGGATTAAAGATGTGCCCTACCATGCCTGCCACACCCATCACCATTTTTTTAAAGATTTATTTCTATTATTTTTAATTGTGTGTAAGACGGTTGGGGGGGGGGGGACAGTGTTCAGGTGAGTACCGGTGTTTGATCCCATGGAGCTGAAGTTACAAATGGTTGTGAGCTGCCTGATGTGGGTGCTGAGAACCAAACTTGGGCCCCTGGAAGAGCAGCAAGCACTCGCAACTGCTGACCCATCATTCCAGCCTCTCATTTGTTTATTGCGGTGGAGGGACAGGACCTAGGACCTTACAGAACCTGGGCACGAACAAGTGCTGCACACTGAGCTCTTGATTTGTGTTTGTCTTTATTTTGTTCCACTTGTTGGTATAGAGTTTAACGTAGCTCAGGCTGGCCTCAAATTTTCTATGTCACCAAGGATTATATAAAACTCATAATCTTCCTACCTCTACCTCTCAAATCCTAGAATTACAGATGTGGGCCACTGTATCTTGTTTTATGTAGTGCTGGGATTAAACCTAGGACCCCCTGCATAGTAGGCAAGCACTCTAACAACCAACCTACTATATCCCCAGCCTCTGGGTGTTTTAATAATCACACTTAAGAGGAAGACGGGCAGACAGGAGAGATGGCTCAGCAGTTAAGAGCACTGGCTACTCTTCTAGAAGTCCTGAGTTCAATTCCCAGCAATCACAGTGGCTCTCAATTGTCTATGATGGAATCTGATTCCCTCTTCTGTCTGATTTCTTGTTCTATCATGCAGGTATACATGCAAATAGTGCACACATATACATAAAATACATAAATAAATAAGTCTTTCAAAAATAAAAATTAAAAAAAAGAAGGTGAAAATCACCATCTTTCCAAAAGCAATCTACAGGCACAATGCAATTCCCATCAAAATTCCAACACAATTTTTCTTACAGACCTTGAAAGAACAATCTTCAACTTCATATAGAAAAGCTTCATATTCAAAAGAAACAGACAGGTTCATCAGTGGAATGAAATCAAAGACCCAGAAATAACCCCACATACCTACAGACACTTGATTTTTGACAAAAAAGCTAAAACCATATAACGGAAAAAAGAAAGCCTCTTCAACAAATAATAATAAAAAATCTTTTTAAAAAGAAAGGAAGAAAGAAAGAAGAAAAAAAGAAAAAAGAAAGAAAGAAGGAAAAAGGCAAGCAGGCAAGAATGTCTGGTTACCAGGAAGCAGCAGAGGATTTAGTCTGTGTTGTTTCAGAAAAGACAACTGTGGAAGAAGTGACTAATAGGCCCCATGTTCCACAAAGGAGCTAGACACAACTCATTATTTGTGTGTGTGTGTGTGTGTGTGTGTGTGTGTGTGTGTGTGTGTGTGT
>JANHMN010000001.1:196981924-197041326 GCA_030674055.1 Rhabdomys pumilio | reverse complement strand
TGTGTGTGTGTGTGTGTGTGTGTGTGTGTGTGTGTGTGTGTGTGTGTTTTGTGGGGGTAGGGGCTGCTAGGGGCCGCCACAATGGCTTAGCCCTTGCCGGTCAAGTCTGACAAGCTGAGTTGGATCCCCAAAACCCAGATCCAGATGTAAGAAGAAAACCACCTCCACAAAGTTGTCCTTTGATTTCCACATTCATTCATGTCGGATCAGGAATGCTCATACACACATGAATCATGCACACATATACAATAATAACTTTTTTTATTAAAATTTTAAAAAGCTGCTGAGCTAATTTCAAGAGTTTCAATACTAAAATACATCATAGCAGTCGAGATCTGTATAAATTATTAAAGCTATAGCTACATGATTATTATAATGTCTGTTTTTACTCAATCTACCTATCTTTTCATATTCCCACTTTCACCTGGCAATAGCTGACTTCTTGGCCTGAAAATGAATATATATGTGAAAGTTTGTGTTGAAGGTTCTAACCCAGAAGCTGAGCATAGTCAAACACAGAGGCACGGTTATGGGAAAATCAAAAAGGTCCGCAAAGGAAGATACTGGGAGAAGAGTTAGAAAAACAAGCCTTGGGCAGTCCCAGTGAGGCCGGCAGAGTCCTGGCAGGGAGGAGAGGGTTAAATCCCTTCCTCTGCAGTACAAAAGAAAAGAGTGTGCGGAAAGATTAGGATTTTTGCTTTTACAATAGGAGCTGCAGGAGCGTTGGGAAGAAGCTGAAGGGGAAAAAAGGGGGCGTCTCTCCTTTAAAGACTTGGGAGATTGAGAGAGAAAGGGAGTCGGGAAAGAGTCACACTAGTCAGTTCGTCTCTGGGACAGGAGAATTCCTCTGCTTCTCTGCGGTTTGCACGGGGGGACCGACACCCGTTGGCCTCGGACTAGTCCGGGTGATCGAACCAGGTCACCCCATTAAAACTCAGTGCGCGGTGAGGTGCCCTCCCTCTCCTACCGCTCACTACTCGGGAATGTCTCGGCGAAAGCAGCGGAGACCCCAACAGTTAATCTCGGACTGTGAAGGTCCCAGCGCTTCTGAGAACGGTGGGTGCTGGGGGCAGGAGGTAGCGGGGGTTCGGGGGTGTAGGAGTCAAAGCCTGCATGGTTCAAGCCAGGGCAATGGAGGGCACCTCGGCCATGAGCCAAACCTGAACAGGACTTGGTCACTGGGGATGTGAAGGACTCTAAACTGGAGGATGGAGGAGAGGATTCGTGCAAAGGAGATACCCCCCTTGATTGCTGTTGGGATTCATTCTGTTTGTTTTCCTTGCTTTTCTCTGGATGAAATGTAGTTTTCAAACTGGCTCTGTTTCTCTACCCAAGAGTTTTCTCTCCAAGTCCTTCTTTGCTCACTGGTCTTTGTGCCGTTGCTAAGTAACGTCCTCAGACCTGAAGACCCGTCTCTTAGGGATGGGATTTCCCCCCTCTTCTTTCTGGAGAGTTGGGTTGCAAGAGAATGAATTGGATAAACGTGAAGGTTCCCCTGAGGGGGGGAAGAGAATAAAGTTTCTCATTGTTGCGCTGTGCAGAGAGCAGAACTCCCAGAGGAAGAAAGCTAATGTCGGTCAGAATGCAGGCTAGCCTGGGGATGTGCTCCTCTTTATCCCGAAGGGAAACTGAAAGACAGCCCTGTAAAGGGACTCTTTTAAGGGAGGTAAAGGTAGTACTTAACGTGCGAGTTAACATATCTGTTCATATATGCTATAACTGTACCTTGCTATTTATTTATTTTTAGTTTTTGAGGCAATCTCCTGATGTAGCCCAGACCAGCCCAATAGTCACTATGCATTCCTGGCTGGTCTGGAACTTTTGGCAATTAATTCTCCTGTCTCAGACATCTGAACAAACATGCACCATCATGCTAAGTTGCTGTATGTTTCTTTTAATCAACAAATTTCCTCTGGGAGAAGAGAACAGGCTAGGTAGCTGTAGTCAAGCTGGCCTTAAACTCGTGATCCTCCTGCCTCTACCTTCTGTGTGCTGTGATTACAGGCATACACCAGCACAGCTGGATGCTTAAGTCTGTGTAGTCTTAGACTACTCCAGCATTCGACAGGCCATGATAGGAGGAGGAGGGTATTAGGGACTGGTTGTTCAATGCCTCAGAGACAACCGAAGACACAGTCAGCAGAAAAAAAATATGTATCTGGATGCTTATATCCCTAAGGCTGGTGGTACTCACTATCTAAGGCTGAGCTAGGAATAGGTATCTATGTCTAGATGATTCTGAGACTCAAGACAGTTTTAGACTAAGTAATATGGCTACATGTGTGCTCACAAGATGGAAGTCTGAAAGTCTAATTCTGGGTCAGTCTTTTGCTTAGCAAACACACATGGTATGCCTAAAAATATATATAAAATATTATGCATAAAGGTTCTGAAACCATATTTTCAGGATTGGCTTTTGGACAAATCCTGATCCCTCTCTTTGCTAGCTTTTACAAGCTTAGTTTTACTTTTCTTATATTTTTGGTTGTGAGCCTAGCCTTTAACGGCTGAGCCATCTCTTCAGCCCTACTTCTCTATGCCTCAGTTTCTTCATCTGTTAAACAGAGATGGATGAGTATAATAGCTACCTTATTAACTTGTGTAAGTCATGTGAAGAAATAACCAGCATAAATGGCATTTCTTAGAGATATACCTACTATAAGTACTTAGTAGGAAGGAATGTTGCAGTTATCACATGTGAGGGCAATGACCACTCAGGACCTCTTGGCAACATCAGTATGCCTTTATAAGACATGAGGGATGCTGACGTACTGTATATGTGGCGGCTAGACCTAATTATGGGTTGAACTTGTCTTTTCCACTTGTACAAAATGACTTTAGGTCGAGTCAGTGCGGCATGCACAATGAAACCTTAACAAACAAGTTAAGTTTGGGTAGGAACCATCTTCCCCAAGCCATTGCTTGGCTGAGATCCCACTGTGCCCATATTTAGAGGTTCTATGGTGATGGCATCCTTCCCCCCTGAGATACATTAAGCCTCCTTAATGCTGCTGTAGGCCGGATGTTTCCTCCTCGAGCTCTATAGGAGATTTCCCCTAGAGCCTGCAAGTTGCCTCGAAGTCCTGCTCCCCTGCTGCTTCAATTGTGGAACTATGCTGAATGCCACCCCCCAACTGCCCCCCCCAAAGGCATGTTCTCCTCTCCTTCCTCCCATCTGTTCACCCATTCCCCACACCAGGGAAAGCTGAGGGAAAGCTTTCTGCATGAGTCAGAAGGTATCCAGGATCCTCAAGCCTTTTGGGGTACAGTTTGACTTGGAGGGTTCTGGATACCTGGAAGTGTAGTGACACTGCTGTAAATCCATTCCTATAGAAACCGGAAGGGCTTACACCCTATGAAGCAGGAAAATTTAGGTCAACTTTATATTTGTAGCAAAGGCAAAAGGTAACATAGGGAGCAAGGAAGCATTAGAAACTTCTGTTGATCTGCCTTAAGCAGGAGAGTGCTGACTCCAGCACCCTGTCCAGGGCAGCACTCCCAGCCCTCCTAATACTGCGACCCTTTAACACAGTTCCTCATGATGTGGTGGCCCCAACCATAGCATTATTTTTGTTGCGGCTTCATAACTGTTATTTTGCTACTGTTATAAACTATAATGTAAATATCTGTTTTCTGATGGTCTTAGGCAACCCCTGTGCAAGGGTCGGTTGATCCCCAAGAGGTCGCAACACACAGGCTGAAAAACAGTTGGTCCATGGCATATGCACACACACACACACACACACACACACACACACACACAATGACTACTACTACTACTACAATCATAATAATAATAATAAATAATAATCGTAATAATAATTCGTTTGGTTGGTTTTGGTTTTTTTGAGACAGGGTTTCTCTGGTGTTAGTTGTTAGCTCAGACGTCCAACTGCAGCTCAGAACAGACCACTCCAGACCACACGGTTGGTGGGGGGAGGTTTGTTCAGGAGATGATAAGGCAAAGGTGGGGGGAAGAAGATGGAAAAAGAAGAGAGTGAGGTCAGGGGATCCTGCCTGTTTTATATGGGCGGTGACATTCTGTGTAGCTTTGGCTGTCCTAGAACTCTTGATTGTTGTTGTTTGTTTGTTTGAAGATTTGCTCTAAGGCATAAGAGCACTGATTGCGTTACCAGAGGACCCAGTTTAAATTTACAGCACCAACATGGCAGCTCACAACCATCTGTAATTCTAGTGCCAGGGGACCCATTGCCCTCTTCTGGCTTCCATAGGTACCAGGCCTGAAAGTGGTGTGTACACAGATGCAGGCAGGACACTCACACATATAAAATATAAGTAAAGACATTTTTTTAAAAAAATTTTTTCTTTATTTTATGTATATGAGTACAATTATAGCTGTCTTCAGACACACCAGAACAGGGTATCGAATCCCATTACAGATGGTTGTGAGCCACCATGTGGTTGCTGGGAATTGAACTCAGGACTTCTGGAAGAACAGTCAGTGCTCTTAACCCCTGAGCCACCTCTCCAGTCCAATAAATACATTTTTTAAAAGTCTATCTTAAGAACTCCTAAAGTCCTGGGCATGGTGGAACTCAACTTTAATTCCAGTGTTCAGGAGACAAAGACAGGTCAATCTCTGTGAGATCAAGACCATCCAAGAAAAGAAAAAGAAAGGAAGGACAAAAGGAAGGGAGAAATGGAGGGAGGAAGGGAACAGAAAGAACTCCTAAGGGTTTTCATATCGGAACTTAGAGACTTTCTTACCTAATCTCAAGGTGACCTAAACGGAGGCTTGTTGGCTCTCTCCTGCAACTTGACATGTCTCTCCAAAATTCTCTCCTCTTTTATAAGCATGTAACATATAAATTCTCCTTCTCCCCTTTTCATAGGGGTGTCTCTAAAAGGAGTAGGCTATCATGGAAAAATAAAGAGATTGTCTTGCATTCATGGGGCCCTGCGTTATCTTTTACACAGAATCCACTAACAACTATGTCATCATTATGCTTCCAACCTTTCCTTCTACCCCACAGCATAGCCCAGAGTTAGACAGGAAGGATTCAGGATGTAACTCAGGGAAACAGCATGCATGAGGCCCTTCGTTTCATCTACACACAAAGCAATGCTTACACTAAATAAGAACTGCTGTCCTTTGCTTACCTGTAAACTTAGAGTGCATTGCTATTGTGCCTTTAAGAAACAGCCCTGAGAAACCTATTTCTCCACTTTCTTCTTGCATAGCTCCCTGACTAGACACCAAAACCTAACAAAATACTTACTGCACATAAGTGATGAGCAGGAAACAGTCTATCTACTTAACTCTGGAGAAAGAAAAAGAATCTCTCCCCTATAGAATCTAGGTATCAGGATTAGAGAGCATAAGGAACGAAACTGGAGGAAATGTTAACTAGTACATCTGGGAAATGATCAGAAACCCAGATATTTAGTGAGGAGAAACCAGGACAACAGCCACACAGACCTGGAGGGAGAGAAGGGAGTTGGCAGACAACGAGAATAGCAAAGGCAAGGAAGGCAAAAATAGGGCACGTTACACGTGAAAGAGAGGGCTCCTCTCTCAGGCTTCTTAACCGCCTGAGACTTCAGTTTTAGTACCTGCTGCGGTGGGCATCAGGAAGAATGTATCTCTAAGTGGACAGAAAGTAATTTAGAAGTCTGTGTTGTGGCTGAGGCAGGATGATCAAGGCCAGTCTGAGCAACTCTAGACTGTCAAGAAAGAATGGGAGATGGGTGGAGAAACTGATTGACTGACTCAGACTTAGCTAGGACCTGGGATAAGGAAGCAGAAACCCACTATTTTTTTCTTTTTTGTTTTTTGTTTGTTTGTTTGTTTTGGTTTTTGTTTGTCTGTTCTTGACAGAGTTTCTCTATTTGGTTTGCTATCCTGGTACTCTGTAGACCAGGCTAGCCTCGAGCTCAAAGAGATCTGCTTGCCTCTGCCTCCTGAGTGCTGGGATTAAAGGTGGGCACCACACTGCCCTTTGCTTTCTTTCGGAGAAAACTGGGTTTTCAAACTAGTCTGGAGCTCAAGAATATATGACCTTTAACCCTGGACAAATCCTTTCTTTCCTAAGATTTCAAGGAAGGGAAACCCAACTCCCACCCCCATTTTGTTTTGTGTTTTGGTTGCTTGGTTTTGTTTTGGTGACAGCATCATGAAGCTCACACTGGCTATCTGTGAATCCCTGATCCTTCTGCCTCAACCCCCCAAGTCCTGGGATCAGAGGCCTAAGTCACCATGCACACCCATCTGGATCTCAGGTATGGGCCACCAGACCATAGTACTCGCTGGAGACACACGCAGGTGTTGCACTTGGCTGCTCTTGCACGTCCTTCATTTTATTCCTTCCAACTCCTCTATCATCGGCTCCTCTACACGGACTTCTTTGTTTGTTGTTTATTCTGAGATAGGGTCTCACTAAGTAGCCCTGGCTGGCCTTGAGCTCACAAAAGATCTGCCTGCCTCAGCCATCCAAATGCTGATGCTACCAGATCCAGCTGCCTCCTTCATTTCACAATAATAATAATTATTATTTTAGATATTTTTATTTTATTTTATGTGTATGGGTGTTTTGCCTGCATATATGTCAATGTTCTACATGTGTGCTTGGTGCTCATGGAGGCCAGAAGGTGGCAGAGAGTGTCAGATCCTGTAGAACTGGAGTTACACTCAGTTGTGAGCTCCCCTGTGGGTGCTGAGAACCAAACCTGGTCCTCTGCAAAACAGCAAGTGCGTGCATTTAATCCCAGTACTTGGAGGCAGAGGCAGACAGATCTCTGAGTTTGAGGCCAACTGGTCCACAGAGCCAGTTTCAGGATAGCCAAGGCTACTCAGAAACCTTGTCTCACAGCACTTGGGAGGCAGAGGCAGGCGGATTTCTGAGTTCGAGGCCAACCTGGTCTACAGAGTGAGTTCCAGGACAGCCCGAGCTATACAGCTATCTCAAAAATATATACATAGAAAATATATACATAAAAAAATATATAGATAGCTATACAGCTATCTCAAAAAAACCAAAAAAACAAAACAACAACAACAACAAAAAAAAAAAAGGCAAGGTGGCGCACAATTTTAATCATTGCACTCAGGAGAAAAAGATAAATGGATCTCTGTGAGTTCTAGGTAATCAGGTATACAGAGTGAGCTTCAAGCCAACCAGGGATACAGAGTGAGACTCTGTTTCAAGATGAAAGAAAGAAAGAAAGGAAGAGAGAAAGAAAGAAAGAAAGAGAGGAAGGAAGAAAGAAAGGAAGAGAGAGACATATAGAAAGAGAGAGACAGAGAAAGTGTGTGTGTTAGAGACAGAGATTCTTCTCAAATTGAAAAGAGGAAAAAAGAAAACCCAAAACTGGGACTTTAATTGACCATTTGTGTTCTGTGAAGGGTCAGATCTCTAAAATACTTTTGAGCTTCAAAAGTCACACAAATTCCACACAAATGTCTTTCTCACTTGGTACCTGGTATCTGAGTCATCTTGTCTCCTGTCACCATGTGGAACAGGCCATGGGTGCATCCATAGGTTTCAGTATAGTAGTTTGGTTTGGCAAAGAATGGCGTGTGTGAGTTTAGTAGAGAAGACCGAGAAAAGAGACCATGGGACAGTCTCTGAAAAGTGATCTTGGTAGCATTTACAAATCTATGTATATTTATGGAAGCTGCCGATGAGTAACGATTTAATTCAGGTAACATTTGTGAGGAATAGGAAAAGGTGTGAAGAGGATAGTCCTTGAAGCTCTATTGTCAGAGTATTTGCCTCTTCTTGTGTACTGTGGGCTGGGATTATGTGTGTGCTGGACACGGAACACAAAGCCTGTGGCCACTGGACAGCAGCAGCAGACCTTTGTTTCAACATACAGTTTGTATCTGTAATGTATATCAGGGTCTTACTCTATGTAGCTCAGAAATTAAATAGTGGCACAGCCAGATGCTGAAGTGACAGGCATTTACCAAAATGCCCACTGTGGTGTGTGTGTGTGTGTGTGTGTGAGTACACATGCATGTGTTCGCTTAGGATTATACTTAGAGCCTCAATGTGTGCTAGGTCAGTGCTCTCCCACTGAAAGCTACATTCTCAGCCTTCAGCTGTACAGTGGAATAAGTGAGGAGCTCATTAAAAAGCTAATGCTTGAGCTGAAGAGGTGGCTCAGCGGTTAAGGACACTGACTGCTCTCCCAGAGGTCCTGAGTTCAATTCCTAGCAACCACATGGTGGCTCTGTAATGGGATCCAATGCCCTTTTCTGGTGTGTCTTAGCTACAGTGTACTATTATACATAAAATAAATAAATAGATCTTTTTGGGAAAAAAAGAAAACTAACGTTTGAACGTTGGGCAGTGGTGTCAAGCACCGCTAATCTCAAAGCAGGTCAATTCTGAGTTTGAGGCCAGTCTGACCTACATTACAAGTCCCAGACTCAGAGCTATATAGTAAGATTTTGTTTCAAACTAATAAAGGTGATGGTTATGATAGTGGTGATGATGGTAAAGATGCTGGGATCCTGCCCTTAGGGCCTTTGAATTTATTTTAGCCTTGAGATGAATTTTTTGTTTGGTTGGTTTGGGTGTATATGTTTTGTTATCTTTCTTTCTTTCTCTCTTTCTCTCCCTCTTTCTTTTTTTTTTTTTTTTTTTTTTTTTTTTTTTTTGGGGGGGGGGGGTTTCGAGACAGGGTTTCTCTGTGTAGTCCTGGCTGTCCTGGAACTCACTCTGTAGACCAGGCTGGCCTCGAACTCAAAAATCCTCCTGCCTCTGCCTCCCAAGTGCTGGGATTAAAGGCGTGCGCCACCACCGCCCGGCTCTTTCTTTCTTTCTTTCTTTCTTTCTTTCTTTCTTTCTTTTTCTCTTTCTTTCTTTCTTTCTTTCCTTCTTTCTCCTATTGTTTATGATTGAACTCAGGGACTCCTATTGAGTTACAGTCCCAGCCCAAGACATCAGAATGTCCTAAAGCTCTAAAGGCATATCTAGGACAGTAAAGGCTGACAGCCACCGTTTAGATATGCCCACTCTGCTGCCCAGGCCTCATGTTGTTTTGTTGTGACTGTGTTCTTCCTAACCATTCTCTCCCAAGACTGAAGCAGCTTCTCTGGAGACCAGATTTTTTGTTTATTTTTCAGATAGTGGTTTATATAGTTCAGGCTAGCCAGCAACTTATGTTGAAGTTAATAAGGATTCCTTTGACCTTCTGATTCAGCTGCCTCCAACTCCAGAGTGCTGCGATTATAGGTGTGCCTGGTTTATGTTGGGGATTGAACCCAGGATTTTGTGGTTGTGCCAAGCACTCTATCTACTTACTGATCTAGACACCCCAGCCTCTGAGCACTAGGCTTAGAAGAGAAGCTACTTGTTTGTTTTGTTTTTATTTTTCTCAGCTCTTCATAAATTTGAACAAGCATGTGCAGGTCCACACCCATCACAGACTCTTTGTGGCCTAGGACAGCCCACTTCACATTTTCTGCTATCTAGGTGTACCATTACCTGCTTAGCATGTTCCTGTGTTTTGTGACTTTAGTCCTGTTTGCACAAGAATCTTGCTCCCTTTTTTCAGGATAGGCAGTAAGTGAAAAGGGGGTGCTGAGGAGTGGATGGTTCCTCTTACTGGTGGCTGTTGATACATCACCTTTCACCAGGGACTAAATTTACCTTACAGGGTGTGGATCAAATGACACATCAGAAAGCACATTTCATTACAAAGCAAGAAAGGGGACACTGTTTCCCAGGAGAAGGAGAAAAGAAAAGGATTTCTTTTCTTGTTCAAGGACTTGACAGAACAGCAACTGGATATCAAATGTTCAGTGCTAATTAACAAATGCTCTGTAGAAAGTCTGCATCTGATTCCTCCTCTCTGACTGGAGGGCAAAGAACAAACGGTAGGAAGGAGTCACACAGGCCCCTTTCTCTAGCTTTAGGATGTGCATGGGAAGGAAGCTGGACAGGAGCCAGGGTGGTGACTGCGGCTCCACTGAATTACTCTGTGGACTTGGAAAAGTCACTTAACCTCTGTGAGCTTGAGTTTCCTTATCTGTAAAACTAAAGCACACTGCACTTAGCTGTCTTGGACAAACTGAAACCCTGAACTCCATCTCCATTTGCAAGGGTCAGATCTTAGAGAAGCAGAACTAGCTCGTCCATTTCAGTGCTCTGATTCATGCGGCTCATAAGGCTAAAATCTCTGAGATTATCTGTTTTTTTTTCCTTGTCATTTTTTAAAAATTATTTTTATGTAATTGAGTGTTCTATCTATATGTACACCTGCATGCCAGAAGAGGGCTTCAGATCTCATTACAGATGGTTGTGAGCCACCATGTGGTAGCTGGGAATTGAACTCAGGACCTCTGGAAGAGCAGTCAGTACTCTTAACCACTGAGCCATCTCTCCAGCCCTGAGATTATCTGAAGTTTTAAAACATAAAATTGTATTTTCTATATATTTATTTATTTATTATTTGGCCAGGCTGTTCTCAAACTCAGAGATTCAGTCACCATTCACCTCCCTCTGCTTGTAGTGCTGGGATTAAAGGCATGCTTCACAATTGTCCAGCTGTTTTCTTTTTTTTTTTTTTTTTTTCTTTTTTGTTTTTTTTGGTCTTTTGGTTTTTTTGAGACAGGGTTTCTCTGTGTAGGAACTCACTTGGTAGACCAGGCTGGCCTTGAACTCAGAAATCCGCCTGCCTCTGCCTCCCAAGTGCTGGGATTAAAGGCGTGTGCCACCACAGCCCGGCTGTCCAGCTGTTTTCAGTTTATAAATACAGTAGCTGTTTACTTTTTTTAGACAGGGTCTCACTATATAACCCCAGCTGATCTGGAGCTCCTTATGTAGACCAGGCTGGCTTTGGAAGTAACTGCCTCCTGAGTGCTTGGGTCAAAGATATGTGCCACCACTCTCAAGTATGTACTAAATTTTGATTAGATTGGGGCACATCCCCCACCCCCAGACTCTTTAACCTAGACATATGCCAGTGATACTTCTGAGAAATCAACAAGATTGAGGGATGAAGGATGAGGATGTCGCTCAGCAGTGGAGCTCTTTCTCTAGCATTTGTGGGATCCTAGGGTCACTCCCCACAATAGTGCTGGGGTGCAGTGGACATGGTGGGTCAGGTTCATAATAATCTGAGTCCATGGGAAGCAGAAGGAGCCAAGCCAGCCTTAGCTATGTAGTGAGTTTGAAGTCAGCCTGGACTACAGGAGACCCTATGTAAAAAAAAAGCCAATCAACAAGCAAAAAGATATTATTTTAGTTGTATGTGTATTTTAGGTTCTCTTATTAAAAATATAAATTCCCTAATCCATAATATTTAAGGCCCTTCAAATTTAAAAAGGTTCCTAATTTATATTCTCTTTTGGAGGGGAAAAAAATCCCACATATATTAATACTATGCTTCTAGTATTTTCTAGTCTAAGCATACAGCTTTGTGGTGGGGCACCTGGTACAAAGTTCCATCGCCAGCACCACAAAAACAAATGATTTGCAATTTTTCTGCTTTCAAAATATCTTTCTGATAAAGATAGTGTATGTAAAATATTGTCTCCTTAAAAAATTGGGATGGTGGCGCATTACGTGTAGCTGGCTCCAGTTTATCAGCCAGGCAAAAACAGAACTGGGAAGACTGTGACTGCAGAACTGGAGGAAGGTTGGGAGTTTACCACTAGACTCAGCTACAAAGACCATGTCTCAAAAACAAACACTAATTAAGAAGCCATAGTTGTAGCCCTAGATTTTGGGATGCTGAGGCAGGAGGGTTGCTTACTTCAAAGTCAGCTTGGGCTACACTAAACATTTAAAGAAAAAGAAAAAAGAAAAAAAGAAAGGAACAATATGATTTTTTTTTTTTATTATTCCTACCACTAAAACACAAATCCTAGACCTGAGATCACTTTTTTACATGTAAAAATATGGGATTTTAGAAAGTGGGGGACCCTTTAAATCTCATTTCAAGGAAGAAAAAAGAATGCCGATTAGCTGATCTGAGGCACTATAGCTGGGCTATAGGGAAGTTATCAGTCCCTCTGAATAAAAGGCAGGGCCCGATGGAGGTGAGCAGGTGTCAGTCTTATTTAGGAATTGAAATCCGCTTGGGGCCGTGAGGAGCTTTGGATCCTGAGCGGCAGACTGTGAAAGCCCATTCCGCATCTTCCCCATTGTTTCAGAAGGAGCTCCCCTCCCCCAAGGTTAGAACTGGGTGGACCTCCTTAGGCCTTTGTAAACTAATATCTTATTTAATTGTCCGCATTAGGGAGGGGGGTTGGTGGTGATGGTGGTGGTGTTAGGGGTGGAAAGAGGGTACCGAACTGGAGAGGGCTTTTTTAAAGTAGGAACTCCGCATTTGGTGTAGAGCCGGTGGCCTGGCTTGTGTTGAGCTGTAATTCTGGGGGAAGGGCTTAGTGTTCCTCAAGAAGGGGCCCTTAAATGACTCCCTTGGGAATTCTATCTTGCAATCCTCCCCGCCACCCCCCCCCAAACTTCTTTTGTGAAAAGAGATGAGGGTAGGATGGGAGTAGAGGTGAAGACAAAACTTGAGATCATTCTGCGGTGTGCGAGCTGGTAAGGGGTGGGTGTTTGAGGCCGCTCCTCCCATTCTTGTCCTCCGACCTCTGAGGCGGGCAGACCACCCTTTGGAATCCACGTTTTCCAAGCTCAGCAGATCCTTTATCCAAAGAAAAATTACTGAAGCCTATCGCCTTATTCTATTGAGCGGGCAATGTTTCTCACTGTGGGCTTGGGGCTGACCCCGTGGAAGCAGCTAGGATAAAGACATCTGGGGTGGGGAGCTGGCAGAGGGTAGGTCACAGTGGGCCCCCGAGGTGCCTCACTGACACCTGACCCAGAGCCGGAGTAAAGCTTCCTAGACTCCCCCCACCCCCAGCCCCCGCACTCTCCGCTCTCGCCTCCTCCAGCTTTCGTCTCCCTCCCTGGCAGCTTCTCCCCACAAACTCTCCTCCCCCATCTCCCCACTACCAGCTTTCGCGCTCCAGCTCCTCCCCTCCTCCGCGCCTTCTCGCTCCCCTCCCCCGCTCCGCCGCTGCTCCCTGCCCCCGCCACCGCCGATCTCCTCCGCAGTCTGGGCCGCTGGGTGCAGAGACTGCCGCAGCGCCAGCGGCCTTCCCAGACCGGATACCCATTGTGTCCTATCCCATCCCGCCTTCCACTTCTCACGGCCATGGCGCAGGAAACCGGGAGCAGCTCTCGACTCGGGGGGCCCTGCGGGGAGCCTGCGGAGCGCAGAGGTGCGGTAGGGCCAGGCTTGGGCAGAGATGGGGGCCAAGGGGACGCTAGCGTGTAAGGACTTTAAGTGGGCGGATAAAATGTGTGATTTTGCACATAAGCCCCAGTTCTCTTAGCCATTCCCACCCTTCCTGGGCCAGAAGAGGGGGAGGGGGAACGGAGGAGGCTCGGAGAGTGGGCGCCCTATCCCCCAACCCTCCTTTTGCTGGATGTACAGAAACCACGAGAGTCGGGTCCGTCTAGCGCTAGCTTCCTACAGGGTCTGACTGTAAGCTTGTATTCCGACCTTAACCGGAGGTTCCTGCACCGCCCGTTCTTTAGAGCCTCCGTTATCCAACACAACCGCATTACCCACACTTTCTCCTTGTCTTCTCCCCAGGTGATGCTAGCGAGGAAGACCACCCCCAAGTCTGTGCCAAATGCTGCGCACAATTCTCTGACCCGACTGAATTCCTTGCTCACCAGAACGCGTGTTGCACTGACCCACCGGTAATGGTGATAATTGGGGGCCAGGAGAACTCCAGCAATTCTTCAGCTTCCTCTGCGCCCCGACCAGAGGGCCACAGTAGGTCCCAGGTCATGGACACAGAGCACAGCAATCCCCCAGATTCTGGGTCCTCTGGGCCCCCGGATCCCACCTGGGGTCCAGAGCGGAGGGGAGAGGAATCTTCTGGGCATTTCCTGGTCGCTGCCACAGGTACAGCGGCTGGGGGAGGTGGGGGCCTGATCTTGGCCAGTCCCAAGCTGGGAGCGACCCCATTACCTCCAGAATCCACCCCTGCACCCCCTCCTCCACCCCCTCCCCCTCCCCCTCCAGGTGTAGGCAGTGGCCACTTGAACATTCCTCTGATCTTGGAAGAGCTGCGGGTGCTGCAGCAGCGCCAGATTCATCAGATGCAGATGACTGAGCAAATCTGCCGCCAGGTGCTGCTACTTGGCTCCTTAGGGCAGACGGCGGCTGGTGCCCCTGCCAGTCCCTCAGAGCTACCTGGGACAGGGACTGCCTCTTCTACTAAGCCCCTACTGCCTCTCTTCAGTCCCATCAAGCCAGCGCAAACTGGCAAGACACTGGCATCTTCCTCTTCATCGTCTTCCTCCTCAGGAGCAGAACCACCTAAGCAGGCGTTCTTTCACCTTTACCATCCACTGGGATCACAGCATCCCTTCTCTGTAGGAGGGGTTGGACGAAGCCACAAACCCACTCCTGCCCCATCTCCTGCTCTGCCAGGCAGCACCGATCAGCTGATTGCCTCACCTCATCTGGCATTCCCAGGCACCACAGGACTCCTGGCAGCTCAGTGTCTTGGGGCAGCAAGGGGCCTTGAGGCTGCAGCCTCCCCAGGGCTTCTGAAGCCAAAGAACGGAAGCGGTGAGCTGGGCTATGGAGAAGTTATCAGTTCCTTGGAGAAGCCAGGTGGAAGGCACAAATGCCGCTTTTGTGCAAAAGTATTTGGCAGTGACAGCGCCCTGCAGATACACCTTCGTTCCCACACTGGTGAGAGGCCCTATAAGTGCAACGTCTGTGGTAACCGGTTCACTACTCGCGGCAACCTCAAAGTACATTTCCACCGGCATCGTGAGAAGTACCCACATGTGCAAATGAATCCACACCCAGTACCAGAGCACCTAGACTACGTCATCACCAGCAGTGGACTGCCTTATGGAATGTCTGTGCCACCAGAGAAGGCAGAAGAGGAGGCAGCCACTCCAGGCGGAGGTGTTGAACGCAAACCTCTAGTGGCCTCCACCACAGCACTCAGTGCCACCGAGAGCCTGACACTGCTCTCCACTGGTACAAGCACAGCAGTGGCTCCTGGGCTCCCTACTTTCAACAAGTTTGTGCTCATGAAGGCAGTGGAGCCCAAGAGTAAAGCCGATGAGAACACTCCCCCAGGGAGTGAGAGCTCAGCCATCACTGGAGTAGCAGACAGTGGCTCGGCTACCCGAATGCAGCTAAGTAAGCTGGTGACATCACTACCGAGTTGGGCACTGCTTACTAATCACTTGAAGTCAACTGGAAGTTTCCCGTTCCCTTATGTGCTAGAACCCTTGGGGGCTTCACCTTCTGAGACCTCAAAGCTGCAGCAACTGGTAGAAAAGATTGACCGCCAAGGAGCTGTGGCGGTTGCTTCTACTGCCTCGGGAGCTCCCACTACTTCTGCCCCTGCACCTACATCCTCCGCTTCTGGACCTAACCAGTGTGTCATCTGTCTCCGGGTGCTGAGCTGCCCTCGGGCTCTACGTCTGCATTATGGCCAACATGGAGGTGAGCGGCCCTTCAAGTGTAAAGTGTGTGGCAGAGCTTTCTCCACGAGGGGCAATTTGCGCGCACATTTCGTGGGTCACAAGACCAGTCCAGCTGCCCGGGCCCAGAACTCCTGCCCCATTTGCCAGAAGAAGTTCACAAATGCTGTCACTCTGCAGCAGCATGTTCGGATGCACCTAGGGGGCCAGATCCCCAACGGAGGTTCTGCACTTCCTGAAAGTGGGGGAGCTGCCCAGGAAAACAGCTCTGAGCAGTCTACAGCCCCTGGACCAGGGAGTTTCCCCCAGCCGCAGTCCCAGCAGCCGTCTCCAGAAGAGGAAATGTCTGAGGAAGAGGAAGAAGATGAGGAAGAAGAGGAAGACGTGACAGATGAAGATTCCCTAGCAGGAAGAGGCTCAGAGAGTGGGGGAGAGAAGGCCATATCAGTACGAGGTGACTCCGAAGAGGTATCCGGGGCAGAGGAGGAAGTGGCAACATCGGTAGTAGTCCCCACCACCCTACCCACCACCGGGAAGGAGATGGATAGTAATGAGACAGCCACTCAACACGCTCTGCCGCCACCTCCACCACCACCCGACAACCTGGATCATACCCAACCTATGGAGCAGGGAACCAGTGATGTTTCTGGAGGCATGGAGGAAGAGGCCAAACTGGAGGGAACCTCAAGCCCGATTGCAGCACTCACCCAAGAAGGGGAGGGCACCAGTACCCCTTTGGTGGAAGAGCTGACCTTACCAGAAGCCATGAAAAAGGAGCCCGGAGAGAGCAGCAGCAGAAAGTCCTGTGAAGTATGTGGCCAGAGCTTTCCTACCCAGACAGCTCTGGAGGAGCATCAGAAGACCCATCCCAAGGATGGGCCACTCTTCACTTGTGTCTTCTGCAGGCAGGGCTTCCTTGACCGAGCTACCCTCAAGAAGCACGTGCTGTTGGCTCACCACCAGGTACCTCCCTTTGCACCCCATGGCCCTCAGAATATTCCTACTCTTTCATTGGTCCCTGGCTGTCCCTCCTCCATCCCTTCTTCAGGGCTCTCCCCATTCCCTCGAAAAGATGACCCGGCCATTCCATGAGCCTGTTTTCTGTACCTGGCCCTCTATGACCCAGAGAACAGAAACTGAGAGCTCCATAGGAGGACCTCCAAGATTTACTCATCCCTCTTCTTGTCTTTTCTCAAGTTCTGACATGATGTTTCTAGTGGCTTCTCTCTAGTCCCCGAGCTTGACAATGGCCTTTGAAAGGGAATGTCCCCTAAGAAAATTTTTATCACCTTTTTGTTCTGTGTAACTAAGGGAAACAAATTCCCTATAGATTTGATGTTCTCAAGGGGGAGCTCTCTCCTGTTCTCCCTTTCCCTCTGGCAGGTATACTAGAACCCCCATCTTTGGAATGGCAGCCTTGTTCAAAGGGGCTGGCAACTGTCCATGGAAAGCCCAGTGCTACCCCTGGGTGATCTTGACCAAGTCACCCCTCAAGACTTTCTTGGGCCAGGACCTTCTTGAGAAGCTTGTGAGGGGTGGTTGGTTTCTTTTCTTTCTGCAACCACTACACAGTTTTCCATCGAGCCCTGGAGTTCTAGATCTACCTGCATTGCCACTTGAGCCCCAGCACAGTCATTGCTGTCAAAGCCCAGGAACTGTGCTTGACAAGGTGACTCCAACGACATTATCCGGAGAGGCCAAGGAGAGCATAGCTTCCCTCCTACTTCAGCCTCCTGTAGCTGAGGCTGTGCCCAACAAGCACACCAGAAGAAAGAAGTGACTAGAACTTCTTTCTCCTTCCCTCTGCTCCAGAGGGTACTGGCAATGAAGATATTCTTCTAATAGTTGGTGGCTCAACCCTAGGAGGTAGGAGCAAATGAAGGACCGAGATCCTTTTTTTCAGTATTTCCCTTGACTCTCCACATTAAGGCAAAGATAGTGGCTGGTCAAGGTGCCAGGGCTCCTTCAGCTTCTCATCATGGCTTCTCAGCTAACAAGCAGGTTTCTTACCAAGAGGCCTCTCATGTGATATTTTAGGAAGTATGAAGTTCTTGACTCTAAAGACCCTTGTTGGTAAGGATGGCTATTTAAGCAATGATGGGGAGTTGAGGATTGTTGCCAAAACAGGCATTACTGTTGATGAAGAACTGAACTTGATGTAAGGGGACTTGATATTCAGCTCTTGTGAATATGAACGTTTTCTTTGAGCTAATGATGATGTGGTATGCAGAGGCACCAGGGGTCATGGGGGGGCCTCTTGCCACTAGAATGTTTTTAGTTTTAGATGACTCCCTATTTTATTCCCTCACCC
Source organism: Rhabdomys pumilio (assembly GCA_030674055.1). NCBI lineage: Eukaryota > Metazoa > Chordata > Mammalia > Rodentia > Muridae > Rhabdomys > Rhabdomys pumilio. The sequence continues at coordinate 197,023,572 of JANHMN010000001.1, read as the reverse complement.
CTTGTATTTCCCTTGTTGTCTTCTCAAAACCCCTTTCCTCCCTAATTTTGCCTGACCATTGGGCCAGAGATTATGTCTTATTTTTTTTCCAGAAATTGAGAGACAGAGCTTCCAAGTGGTTCCTCCCTGTCTCTCTGTCTTGTAGTGAGCTGTAGTATTTACTCTTAACATAGGATCCTGTGGACCAGGAGTTCTGAGAAGACTGAATTTTGCTGTTAGCTGATGTCAATGATGATTCTCTAAAGTAGTGGGCTCCAGAGCTCCCTAACACAGTGAAATGTGTAAGAGCAAAGAGGGGAGATACTAGAATCTTTTCCTTCATCATTAAAGGTGTTTTGGCCAAGTTTTTGTGTGTTTCCTCCTTATTTTATGACTAAATAGCCAGATGGGGTGTGATACTGGCATTTCCTAACATGGAGATTCTCTTCCCACCTTTTTCTCCTGCCAAAGCTAAACATATGGTGTAGAAATACTTAACTTCCTCGGCCTTGTTCCCAAACACCCTCCAGTGGATGTGATTTCACTGTGAGTGGGGAAAGGCTTTTTAAAACAGAGATTCTATTTTTCAAAAGGTACTTGCCCAGTGTACAGGCAATATCTAGGTTTTCCTTTAGGATTTTTTTTTTTACCACTTCCTACCAAAACACAACTTTTTTTGTGTGTTGTTTTGTTTGACTTTGGAAACTGTTCATCAGTCTTTCCCAGACCTCAAGCAGCCCAATGACAGCAGTGACTCTGTAGATCAAGATAATGATACCTTATGATTTTTGAGATCCAACATTGTAATCAAAGAGGGTAAAAGTTCTACCAATAAAGGAAGATCTTGCTATTAAGAATGCAAACAAAGGGGCTGAAGAGATGGCTCAGCAGTTAGAAGCCCTGACTCACTGGCTGCTCTTCCAGAGGACCCAAGTTCAATTCCCAGTACCCGTGTAGTGACTCATAACTATCTGTTAACTCCATTTCCAGGAGATCTGATGGCCTCTTCTAGCTTCTGTGGGTACCAGGCACACGCGTCATACAAATACATTCAAGCAGACACAAACATACAAAACAAAATAACTTTTAAAAACAATAATGCAAGCTGGGTGATGGTGGTAAACATCTTTAATTCCAGCACTGGGGAGGCAGAGGCAGGTAGATCTCTGAGACTGAGGCTAGCCTGGTCTACAAGGACTAGTTCCAGGACAGCCAGAGCTACATAGAAAAACATCTTCTTGAAAAACAAAACAAAACAATAAAGATAGTGTGAAGAAAAGAGCTAGGGGTGTAACTCAGTTGATAGTTAGGGGAAGAGTCTTTTTATATAGCTCTTGTTGTCCTAGAACTCACTAGATAGAGCAGATTAGCCTCAAACTCACAGAAATCCACCTGCCACTCCCAAGAACTGGGTTAAAGCCTTGCAACTACAATATCCAGTAGAAAAACTTGTCTTTTTTTTTTTTTTTTTTTTATGTGCACTAGTGTTTTGCCTGTATGTATATCTGTGTAGATCCTGGAGTTACAGACAGTTGTGAGCTGTTATGTGGGTGCTGGAAATTGAACCCAGGTCCTTTGGAAGAACAGTCAGTACTCTTAAACCCTAAGTCATCTCCAGCCCCAAAAACTGTCTTTGAAATTATATATACATGTGTGTGTGTGTGTGTGTGTGTGTGTGAGAGAGAGAGAGAGAGAGAGAGAGAGAGAGAAAGAGAGAGAAAGAGAGAGAGAGGTAGCATTAAATAGACAATTTCTCTTTGTAGCCCTGGATGTCCTGGAACTCAAAGGCTGTCCTGAATCAGATCCCTCTGCCTCTACCTCCTGAGCTCTGAAACTAAAGGTGTGTACCACCACCATCCAGCATTTTCCCCCTTTATAAGATCATAATATCACTGAACCTTCATACTAAAAGAACATAACTGGTTTTAAAAAATAAAAGCACAATGTCTCAGGCTCAGATTCAGGCAAGCACAGTGGCTCACCTGTGCTCCAGCATGTGGGATACAGCAGGAGGATCAAGTATCCAAAGTCATCCTTGACTGTGTATGGGGTTGATCACCAACCTGGACAAGCATATGAGACTCTCAAAACAGCCCAAAAAGAAATTAAGCAACAACAACCAAAAAAAAACAGGTCCAGTTGGACGGGGTGATGGAGAACTGTAATTCTGCTATTGGGGAGCGGGGGTTGCAGGAATGGAAGGCTAGCCTGGACCATATAAAACTATTTAAGAGAAGAACTAGATCCTGAGATTCCAGTGTTTGGTGATGAGGTGCTGTTCTGTTACGTCTATACTGACAGGAGGCTCCCGAAAAGACAGGTGAGTATTCTTCACTCTGCTAAGAATAAAGAACTATTTGATTCTAGATGCTCCTATCAGAGCAGTGCAGGAGGCACTCATTAACACACGGGAATCCTGGGAAGTTAGAAGAGTTAAGGAGGGAAAAACAGCTATTGTTTTTAATTCCTGTCAAAGCTTTGTAAATATATTTTTTTCCCATTCAGCTTTTGTTGGAAGGGAAGTGACTTTCATTCCTTTAACCTCCTTCATCCCTACTGGACATAGATAATGCCGTTTTCCTCACTACACCAGACTGGCCTGCTAGTTAGGTGTTGGCTCTCATTATGGTACCAGCTGTCAAGGAAGGTTCATTGACACTAAGCCTGCCTCCCCATACCCTTTCAAGGCTCTTTTCTATCTCCTTTTCAATCTTTTCCTGATTTACTTTTCTTGCTTTTGTGTTTCTTTCTCTTCACTGCTAACTCATCTTTCCAAGTGCCTTTGATTTCCTCTTTCTTGCTTGGACTCCATCCTCGCTTTCTCTTTCCTCTAGATCATCTTTTTGGATGGTGAGTTAATGTTAACCTGCTAGAATGGGTATATGTAAATACAGCTTGCAAAATTTACTTTACAGAAACTAAGCAGAGAATCGAGTCCAAGCTGGAGGGATAAATGTGTGGATGGGAAGCAAGAGAATTAGTTTCTCACTCATTCATATGTTTCTGAGCGTTCATATAGTCCCTAGATAATAAGGTAAATGAGACATGTCGGCACTTCCACGACCCATTCTAGGAGGAAGGATTATGTAAACAGATTCTTTTAAATGGTGATAAGCACTGTGACTGAGAAGAAAAATGTCCTGTGGGATCCTAGAGATAACTAACAAATCCAACCATAGAACTGGGGCTGTTCTTAAATGTAATAACTGATTCAATTCACTCAGCAATCTGGTACATTTTACAAACCTCTGTAAGATCCATTAAATTCCCCTTGGCATACAGAAGCCCCTGTAAGAACATCTGTCTTCAAAGAACCTGATGAAGTGACAACCTTTGGCTATCTGACTCTTGTACTTTCTGGCCAAAAACTGAAAATGAACAAGCACAAGAAACAAGCAAACACTCAGGCTCTAATGAGAGCTTCCATCGCTCTGTCAGAGCCTAGACCTGCACCTTTCTCTTTAAGGTCTCAGCGTTTCCTTTCAGAGAATTCTACCCATTTGCCCATATTCATCCATCCATCTTTCATTTTTCCTTTCTTTTTCTTTGTCATTTTAAATTCTTTAAATACTTTCCTCTGTTCGAGTGTTCTGTCCATCATAGCAGCTGAACACACATGAAGATGCAGGATCTAAGAGAGCTAATATGGGCTGCAAACCTTGGTTCTGAAACTCAGGAAATACCACTCTTGCCACATTCTGTTTACTAAATCTAGGCAGAAGCCAGTTCACACTCAAAAGGGGAAATGAAATTAACAGGAAGTGTTTAGTTTTTGGGTCCCAGGACAAGGGACTAGGGTGCATATCTTACATATCAAAGCAGACCTGACCTCTAGGTTCTCCCAGCATCCTTCTTCAGTCCCTACCTGGCATACCCTGCCCACAACCTTGAACTTGTCATTCCAGGGGTGCAGGGATGTCCTCCCAGAGGCTCCTCCCTATATAATCCAGACATGTTGCTCTCTCTTTCTCTCTCCTTCCCCCCTCCCCTCCTTCTCCTCTCTCTTCTTTTTCTTTTCCTGTGCAAGAACTTTATCTTTTTCTCTTCCCCCATCCATGGCAACTCCCCTGGCCTCAATCCTTGAAGGCAGTGAACTCACTCAAGAGCAGATTCCAATAACCTTTCATATGATCTAATCTGGCTCGAATTGGCTCATTTCACCAGCAGAGAAATAGCTTATTGGGAAGAATAGGAAGTATATACATTCCATATACGAACATGAAGTATTGAAGACATTGGTCCAACTGTGAACCCAACTCCCACAGCACAGGAGGCAAAGCTGAGTGTGGGGAGTGAAATCTGCTCATGATTGGGCATACACTCTTTTGCTTTGCTGCCCTAGAGATCTCTGGCATTGTGCATACTATGCACATACTCTGCCACTTAGCTATTCCCCATCACAGCCATTTATTTACTTTATTTATATGAGTACACTGTTCCTGTCTTCAGACACACCAGAAGAGGGCATTGGATTCCCTTACAGATGGTTGTGAGCCACCATGTGGTTGCTGGGAATTGAACTCAGGACCTCTGGAAGAGCAGTCAGTGGTTTTAACTGCTGAGCCATCTCTCCTTAACTTTTCATTATTTAGGGAATATTTTATTAGTTTTTGTAATCAAAGTACTGCACATAAGAACTTGTTTAATACAATGTTTAATACAGTCTGTTGCCTCTGTACAAGTGGAAAACAATAGTTTAATCTTTCTAGGAAAATATGCTCATTAATTTTTATACAATTGCACACTGACAACCTGGTAAACTGATACATTTACCAAAATTGACAGATTGACAGCACAGCTAAAGCTCAAAAGTTCAAATTATTACCAGGTGTGGTGGCACACACCTTTAATCTTAGCAGGTGGGTAGCAGGTGGATCTCTGTGAATCTGAGGCCAGTCTGGGCTGTATATCTCAAAACAACAAACTGTGTGTGTGTGTGTGTATGCTGGATAGCTCAGTAGTAGAGCACTTACCCAGCTTGCACAAGGCCAGGGCATTCAATGCTACAATGCCTGACCTCCAACACCATACACAACGTAAATACTTTATGTAAAAATATTTAATTATAATTTATATTTAATTATATATAAATTATAATTAATTTATATATAGGGTCTACATGTTAAGGACCTTAAAAGAGCAGTGATCTCTGAGCTGGGGATCTATCTTAGCGGTAGAGAGACCCAATAATTCAATCCCCAGGATCATGAACACAAAAAAGTGATCTTATCAATGAAATCCAGATTTGTGAATGATTAACTTCAGCAGTGCTATCATCCCAATAATAGAAATCTTTTACTTTAGTTCTTGTTTCTGGCTAGGTTTGCTAGCCAGGCAGGGAGATCTACCAGTCTCTGCTTTCCAACACTGAGATTACAATTGCCTCATCATGGGCTGGAGAGATGGCTCAGTGGTAAAGAGCACTATTCATTATTATTGACTTGAACTCAGGTTCAAACCCCAGCACCACAGCACATTACAGATTACAACTGTAACTCCAGTTCACAAGGATGACTCCCTTCTGGTCTCCAAGGGAAGTGTGTGTGTGTGTGTGTGTGTGTGTGTGTGTGTGTATGCAAACACACATATATGCAAATATTCAAACACAAAAATCTTTTTCAAAATTAAGCTAAAACAATGTCTGCCATCGCACACAGCTTTGCCCTGAATTTCTGTGGGTTCTGGGAATCTCAGAATCTCATGCTTCCACAGCAAATACTTTTCTGAGCTACGTCCCCATTTGTGGACACATATTTTTAAAAAGAACAAATTATTATACATATATGAGTACACTGTAGCTGTGTTCAGACACACCAGAAGAGGGCATAACGGATCCAATTACAGATTAGTCACCATGTGGTTGCTGGGAATTGAACTCTGGACCTCTGGAAGAGCAGTCAGTGCTCATAACTGCCGAGCCATCTCTCCAGTTCCTCCTGCACATTTTAAAAGAATGCTCCCTCTCGCTGAAAAAGACGGTTCTCTAATTAAGATATTTGTCTTAGAATATGCCCAAATTCCCAGAACTGAGGATACTGAGGCAGGAGGATTGTGAGTTGGAGACTGGGCAGAGCCACATAGTGAAACTCCACTCTCCTTTCACACACATAAAAAGAAAAAAGAAACCGATAATATTTAACTTAGAAAAAAAAAAATTTGACTTAGAAAAAATGGGGTCCGAAGGGCAGAAATTTGTGATACAGTGCTTGCTAGCTAGAGTATACAATCAACCAGACTAACAGTCTGTTCACCCCATCCCGCTCATCTCTACGCATACACCTATCCGTCAAACACTCATATTCGTATTAGTCCTGCTATTTTAATGTGCGATCACTAACAATTTAAGGAATCAACATGGCCGCTCTGCCAGCTACCAACATGGCAAACACAGCCTCAGAGCTCCCGGAAGCACAAGAGAGAACTGCCGCGAGGATTACATCCGGTTGGTTCGCGAACCGGAAGTGGCTTTTCATCTTGGCTCTTTACCCGGCTGGCCTTCTGGCGTCCGCGTGAGAATTGGATGTATCGTTCTAGGGTAGGGAGGTGTTAATCCGCCGCGGCTGATTCGTGCCGAGTCCGCGCTGGGAACTAGGATGTCGGACACGTGGAGCTCTATCCAGGCCCATAAGAAACAGCTGGACTCGCTCCGTGAGAGACTGCAGCGGCGGCGGAAGCAGGACTCTGGGCACTTGGGTGAGGTGCGGGGTGGTCGGGGCGGGCCTGGGCGGGGCGAGCGACTCCAGGAGAGAAAGACAGCCCCGGGCTCTGCGCCCTTTCCGGAGCAACCCTTTATTGGACTCCTCGACTGTTGGTTAGCCCATCTTTCCCGAGTAGCTGAAACGCATTTCCACCTGCGGGAAAGCTTGCAGTGCCTCCTCCCGGGCGTCTGTTTTTCAAGCCTTAACACCACACCAACATGGACCCCCACTCCTCTCCTTGTGTCCCACTTGAGTCCTAAGAGAACATTGCGTTTGTGAAGCCTCTCAGTACCCTATTCCAAGAGGCAGCAAAGCCCTTTTTGTTGCTTCGGTGTCTGTTTTACCTTAATTGTAACGTTTGCTTGGTCATTGTCTTTTCTTTCCCATTGTGGGCGGGGAGCATGGGTCGCTTCTGTATATCCCGTGCCCAGTTTAGCAGCCACAACAAGGTCCTCACTAGGTGGTACTGAATGAGAGTAGTGCAAGTGTTGACAAACGTCGCAAGAATCCGAAAGCACTTGGTTTTAGTCTTTAAACATTTTCCCCCTCTCCCTTGTATGACAAAGTTAGAAAACGTGAAGGCACTTCAAAAGATCGTTGAGTACTACCGTAAAACCTCTAGCACAAGTTCAATTATTTAAGGTAAATCAGTTGCAAAGCTCTGCGAGAATACCGAATCCATACCACGCGTGGCAAATGTGTCAATGCTTATCAGTATTCACAACTCCCATCAGCAGACCTTGGTGAAATTAAGTTCATGTGCTTATTTTCTGGATCTGGATGCTCTGGGAAGATTCTCGCCATAATTAGTAAACTTTTGTTGCATATCTACACTTATTCATGAGTTTCGACAAAAAGAAGACACGGCTCTTACCTTAAAGGAGCTTAAAATCTAGGTGAGACTCAAAATTAGAAGAAAAAGCCGGGAGAAAACCCAGCATGGTGGCTCATGCTTTAACCCCAGTACTTTGGAGGCGTTGACAAGGGGGTATCTCTGAGTTCGAGGCCAGCCTGGAATACATAGTGAGTTGTGAGTTCCAGGACAGCTAGGCCTACATAGAGAGATCCTGTCTCAAACAAAACAACAAAAAATCAAAGCCAAAAAAAAGGTCATAGCTACAGTATCATATATGTAAGATGTTAAATGAATGGGTCCACGGTCAGTACAATGACTGAGGAACAGAAACGGGATATCCTCAGGGGACCATCCTACTGGAGTTGACAGTTAAATTTAACCTTGATTTTTTTTAATTTAATTATTTATTTTATGCATATGAGTACATTGTAGCTGTCTTCAGACACACCAGAAGAGGACATCTGATCCCATTACAGATAGCTGTGAGCCACCATGTGGTTGCTGGGAATTGAACTCAGGACTTCTGGAAGAGCAGTCAGTGCTCTTAACTGCTGAGCCATCTCTCCAGCTCTTGGCCTTGATTTTTAAATTGCATTAGCCAATACAAGATTTATCAGATTACATAATTTAAAAAAGATAATAGGGCATTATGGAACACAAAGTGCAAAGTAGGAAAAGGCAAAAGTTAGAAACCAAGATTTGGAGATTTTTTTTTTCTTCACCATACAAACTAACATCTCTGCCTGGTAAGTTTGGTTTTCCTATACATAACCCCTGTTTCTGTTTTATGTGTATGGATTACGGGTATTTTGTCTGCATGTACGTCTGTGATGTCTGGCACCACACACCTGGTGCCTTTGGGGGCCAGAGAAAAGAATCCTTGCACCTCACAATCCTTGCGACTGGAGTTTTAGAAGGCTGTTAGCCACCATGTGAGTACTAGGAATCTATAGAAATCAAACCCAGGTCGTCAACAAGTACAGTCAGTGCTCTTAACTGCTTAACCATTTCTCCAGCTTCTGTTTCTTTTTGTTTATCAATTTTAGGTAGAAAACATAATTATATATCTATCATAGACAAATGACTAAATTGGCTTTTAATCTATTTACCAGTCTCCAGTCTAGGGGCTGTTGGGAGATAGTGCAGCAGGTAAGAGCACTTCCTGCACAAGCATGAGGTCAGAGTTTCCATCTCCAGCATGGAGATCTCCAAGTCCTGTCAGCCGCAGAGACAAGGATCAGAGGAGCTCACTGGCTACCAGCCTAGCTGTACAAATTCAATAAAGGACTCGCCCTGTCTCAAGCAAATAAGATAGAGTAATAGAGCCTGCCACTTGCAACACAATACACAAATGAGGAAAAAAAAAAAACCTTTTAGTAAAAGATTGAGTGTTCCTGGAAAATCATGCTTTAAGTAAAAAATATGTTGAAAATTGTAGGTCTGGTTGGGTCTAGTAGCATACACCTGTAATCTTGCACTTAGACAAGAGAATTTTGACTTCAAGGTCATCCTCAGGGATATCAACAGCCTGTGTACTGGAAAGGAACTTGCCTCAAAACCAAAAAGGTGAGCGGTGGTGGCTCAGGCCTTTAATCTGTCTTTAATCCAGAACTCTTGAAACAGAAGCAGGCAGATCTTTGTAAAGTTGAAGCCAGCATGGTGTACATAATGAGTTCCAGGATAGCCAGAGCTACAAAGACAGACCCTATCTTAAACATAAAGGGAATTAAGAGAAATAACATTTTAATCACAAAAATGTAATAGGCACAGGTGTCAGATTGCTTGTTTTGAGTTGATAGATTCTGTTTTGTTTGAAGTAAACCTAATAGCAAAAAGTTTGTTCAAACATATATGGTATTAGGTATCATTGCATATTTATGTAAAATACCAGTTTTAACTGTATTTGTGGCTTGAAAAGTAATACATGTTTACACACAGAATTCTGGCTAGATTACATTTGAAAGGATGTTTCTGAAGCTTTAATAAGTTTGAAATCATAAAAAATACTCAAGAATTTAATATTTATTTACTTATATTTGTTTTGATCATGGACAACCTTCCCAAAGTATGCTCATTAAATTGCCTTAGACAAACCCCCTACAGAATTGATGTATAATAAGAATTGCCGTGCCAGGTAGTGGTAGCACACACATAAATCTTAGTTTGCACTCAGGAGGCAGAGTTCAAGGCCAGCCTGGTCTACAGAGAGAGTTCTAGGATGGCTAGGGCTACACAGAGAAACCTTGTCTTGAAAAACAAAACAACAATAAAATAGAATTGCCTGGAGAGGCCTTGAGTTTTGATTAGCAAAATAAACATTTGTAAGGAACAGGATTGTATTAAACAGTGCTTGGCCCACATTGGTTTGTTTGTTTTTTATGTATATAAGTGTTTTGCCTTCATGTAATTATGTGCACCACTTGTGTGCCCAGTATCCTTCAAAGCCAGAAGAGGTCTTTGGATCCCATGGAACTGGATTTACAAATAGTTGTGAGCCACCATATAGATTCTGGGAACCAAACCCCAGGTCCTCTGTAAGAACAGCAAGCACTTGTAACCATTGACCCCACTCTTCAGCCTTGGGCACATAGTTTTGAGTATTAATGGGGAAATGGCTAATACATGACTTGACTTAAAAACATTTCAAAATCTACCTAATAAGCTAGACATGGCATTACATGTCTATAACCCCAGCAGGAAGGTAGAAAATTTTAGGTTAGCATGGGCTAAGTAGATACTGTCTCAGACAAGCAAGGCCAGGTATGATCGTTCATACTTGTAATCTCAGTACTTGGGAGGCCAAGGCAGCAAATTTTGAGGATACCCTGGGCTACATAGTAGGTCCAGGCCAGCCTGGACTAAATAGTAAGACTCTATAAAACTTAGACATTTCCATGATAAAGTAGTGATATATTTTGATTTAAAACTGTATTATGATAGTTGTGGTGGTGTATGCCTTCAATTCCAGCACTTGGGAGGCAGAGGCAGGCAGATCTCTGGACTACATAGTGAGTTCTAGGACAGCCAGAGCTACAAAAACAAACAAACAAAACCAAAAAAATGCCTTATCTATATTTTATAGTCCCTATCAAAAAATGCCCCCCTCTTTTAGGGGAGGAGATTTACTGGTATTGTATCTAGGGTTTTTACGTACTGAGCAAGCAGCCTACCACTTAGGTATATGCTAGCCCTTAATTATTTTTATTTATATATCTAATTGGTTTTTATTGATGGATTATCCCCCGCCCCCAGACAGGGTTTCTCTGTGTAGTCCTGGCTGTCCTGGAACTCACTCTGTAGACCAGGCTGGCCTCGAACTCAGAAATCCACCTGCCTCTGCCTTTATTGATGGATTGTATCTAGAGTTTTTACATATGAGCAAGCAGCCTACCACTGAGCTATAGGCTGGCTCTTAATTATTTTTATTTATATCTCTAACTGGTTTTTGCTATTTATTTGTTTATAGACAATGTCTTACCATGTAACTCTGGCTGGTCTGGAATTTGCTATGTACAGCAAACTCACCTCAAACTTGGAACTATCTTCCTGCCTCTGCTTGAATACTGGGATTAAAGGCAATGTGCACTATGCCCAGCTCCCTTTTTAAATTTATATTTTGAGAAAGGTTTGCTAAACTGTCTAGACTTAGGCATGAACTACTCTGTAGCCCAAAGCTTCTGTGATCCTTCCTGCCTTTGCCTCCCAAGAAGTTACGCTTACACACCTGGCTTGTACAACTTATATATTATCCCCTTTGGCATACTTTGAGTCAAGAAACTGCTTTAACATTTAAGTTTGTTGATAGAATCTGAATTCCTATTTGAAAATAGCTTGTGTTTCCTTGTTACAGTGGCTTTTATCATTGTGCATATTTGCTTATTGAAAGTAATTTTGGGGGGGCTGGAGAGGTGGCTCAGAGGTTAAGAGCACTGGCTGCTCTCCCAAAGGTCCTGAGTTCAATTCCGAGCAACCACATGGTGGCTCACAACCATCTGTAATGTGATCCGATGCCGTCTTCTGGTGTGCAAATGTACATGCCAGCAGAACTCTGTATACATAAGAAATAAATGTTAAAAAAAGAATAATTTTTGGTACTTCAAACGAATTTCTAATTTCAATAAGAAAGCTCATTATTTGCTCCTAGTATTATGACTCTGTTTTAGTTCACATTTATTAGACTTGTAGAATCTCTGAATTCCAAGAGTCTAGTAACAACAAGTGCAGTCCTGCTAAGTGCAAGTATTTATTTCTCTTACACTGTTGTAAGTGTGGTATATAGTAACTATTACTTACATTTCTTGTATACTTTTAGCTAAGGCAGTTAGGTATTCTAAGCCGTCCAAACCTTTAGTGTGCTTCTGTGACCTTTTCATGTGTACAGTTGGTGGAGTAAGAACACATAGGGGAAATACGCTGCAACCATCATTTGTTGATCAGGCCTTTAGCCAGATATTTCAAGGGTCTGATGTTTGTAAGTATAAAATATATTCTCCATGGCCAATGGCCATGTTTCATTAAAAATTCAAAAGCCATCCCTGGAAAACATAATCAGATCCCAGTTTTGATTATTGAAAATACTAATTTTTTTAAAAATTTTAAGCTATAGATTTATTGTATCATTTGAGAGAAGGAAAAGGTGACAGAAACCTGTAAATGAGTCATGTTACTTTACTTCCTTTGAAGCAGTGAGAGCAGAGAATCAGGGAAAGATTGTTACCTCAACCGAGAAACAGTTTTTCTCAGTAAAATCCAGGATTATTTTGACAAAACAGCAAATGCTAACGTGAGTGAACGGTGATCTAGTGCTGATGCTGGTCAGAGAACCTGCTTGAAGTGAAGGGTGTGTGTGCTTGGGATGCTGGGGAATGAGCCCCGAGGGATGGAAACACTGAGAGGCTCACCTTTTCACTTATCTTCTTAATTTTAGATTTAAGGAATCCAGAAGCAGCACTGTCCCCAACCTTCCGTAGTGACAGCCCAGTGCCTACTGCCCCTACCTCCAGTGGCCCTAAGCCCAGCACAACGTCTGTAGTCCCCGAATTAGCTACAGACCCTGAGTTAGAGAAGAAGTTGCTACACCACCTCTCAGATCTGGCCTTAACCTTGCCCACTGATGCTGTATCCATCCGCCTTGCCATCTCTACGGTAATAACCTGATAAAAGTAGAATTTATTCACACATTTGCTTTTGTTCATGGTGTCTTATGATCATCTCCTTTCTTTAGCCAGATGCACCTGCCACTCAAGATGGGGTAGAGAGCCTTCTACAGAAATTTGCCGCCCAGGAGCTGATCGAGGTGAAGCGAGGCCTCCTACAGGATGATGCGCATCCCACCCTTGTGACTTACGCTGACCACTCCAAGCTGTCTGCCATGATGGGGGCTGTGGCAGAAAAGAAAGGCCTTGGAGAGGTAGCAGGGACTATCACAGGGCAGAAACGGCGTGCAGAACAGGACTTGACTACAGTGGCTGCCTTCGCCAGCTCTTTAGCATCTGGTCTGGCCTCCTCAACATCAGAACCAGCCAAGGAGCCGGCTAAGAAATCAAGGAAGCATGCTGCCTCAGATGTTGATCTGGAGATAGAAAGTCTTTTGAACCAACAGTCTACTAAAGAACAGCAGAGCAAGAAGGTAGGGATCATATGAAAAACGCTCACATTCCTCAGTCACAGTTCTGATTGGTTACTTTTTTGCACGAGGAATATTTCTTAGAATTGAGACATAGAGCAGTGGTTCTCACCCAGGATGAGTTCCTCTACCATCACCTCTACCCCATATGTGGTGTCTGGGTCCAGTGTTGTCACAGTATGGTAGAGTGCTGTTGGCACTGAATAGAGGATCTGGAAGTAGGGCCTAAAACTTTTGTTAAACATACTACAATGTATAGTAGGGCCCCTCCTGTACCTCCTTCCCCAAATAAAACTTTTTTTTTCCCCACGATGGGGTTTTTCTGTATAACCCTGGTTGTCCTGGAACTCACTGTGTAGGCCAGGTTGGCCTCGAACTCAGAAATCCACCTGCCTCTGCCTCCCAAGTGCTGGGACTAAAGGCGTGCGCCACCACTGTCCAGCAGTGGAATTCTCTTTTGTTCCCAAGTTCTAGTTTAGTTTTAAAAAGTTAGTTTGGTCTTTGATGACAATAACTAGTGTTCTCCTTTACAGAATTATTGAATAGACTGAGCTAAACGATACTCAGCTTATACTCAATATAGAATACTAGCACTGTGCCTTTTTTTAGTTACCTTATCAATACAAATTAGCTTTTTTGAGAAGTTAGACTCTTTTAGGGGAGGTAAGATCAACTTACTGCTTAGCTGTAGAAACCAGGCTCTTTGCATTTGAATTCCATTCTAAATGCTTGTGAGGACTGAACCCATTACAACTCTCCTACATTGTTCACTCGCATATCCCTCATCAGACATTAATATGATTAGACTTATAGAGGCAGTTGAAGGGCTAATTTATCTACAAACCCTTAAGACCAAGGCTACTTCTGTCACAGGTCAGTCAGGAGATCCTAGAGCTATTAAATACCACAACAGCCAAGGAACAGTCCATTGTTGAAAAGTTTCGCTCTCGAGGTCGGGCCCAGGTGCAAGAATTTTGTGACTATGGGACCAAGGAAGAGTGCATGAAAGCCAGTGATGCTGATCGGCCTTGTCGCAAGCTGCACTTCAGGTCTCTTGGGAGGGAATGAGGTGGGGAGGGTTTTCCAGAATCAGGAATTCCTTGGCAGCATATTCTTCCTGTCTTTGGAGTGGCTACTGTATGAGAAGGAATACAGGCTCACTTCTAAGTAAAAGGAAGATTTTCTGGTCAAGCATCTGGGTTTCTGAGTAGCAATGAAAGTTAAAGTCTGGAAGGAGGGTAGACCTAGGAGAAATCAGGGGCCTGGGTTTAGGGCCAGTGTTTTACTCTGAAGTAATGAGACAAGGTCCTTTCTAGACTATATTCTTTCTTCTAGTAAGAGAAGAAAGTCTGTATTCTGTTGTTTTTGAGACAGGGTTTCATAGCTCAGGCTGGGCATGCTAAGGATGATCTGATTTTCAGGCTCGGGTTATCAGTGCTGGGATTACAGGCCTAAGCCACTGCCCACAGATCAAGTCTTTATTCAAGAAGAACTAAGTTCTTTAGTTTAACAATACAGAAAACTGGGGGAGAAGAAATTTTGCATTTGAATTGTATGATCTACTTCTGAAGTACCATCCTTGATTCTGATTCCTTTTTTTTTTATTTTTCCCAGACGAATTATCAATAAGCACACTGATGAGTCTTTAGGTGACTGCTCTTTCCTTAACACATGTTTCCACATGGATACCTGCAAATATGTTCACTATGAAATTGATGCTTGTATGGATTCTGAGAGTCCTGGCAGCAAAGAGCATATGCCAAGCCAGGAGCTTGCTCTTACACAGAGTGTTGGGGGTGACTCCAGTGCAGATCGACTCTTCCCACCTCAGGTACCTACATGTCCAGGCAAGCCTGGGAATATCTTATTTTAAGCTATATACTTAAACTGAGTGGGTTATCCATACATGTAGAAAAGTGGGGAATATTTAGCAATCTTGCTTCCTGATGGAAGCAGAATGGGATAGGAATGCTTGAGTTAGAGGGTTTGGGACTGTGAATCTGTGAAAGAAGGAAAGATGACCAAATACTACCTCATGCAGTGGATCTGTTGTGATATCCGTTACCTGGACGTCAGTATCTTGGGCAAATTTGCAGTGGTGATGGCTGACCCACCCTGGGACATTCACATGGAACTGCCATATGGGACATTAACAGATGATGAGATGCGCAGGCTCAATATACCAGTGCTACAAGATGACGGCTTTCTCTTCCTCTGGGTCACAGGCAGGTAATACAATCCAGACATGCAGGTATGGGCAAATTCAGCAGAGTGACAACTGGGTAAGCCCTGTGGCTCTTAGGCATTTGATTGTCACTGACTTAAGATGCCTGCCCCTTCCATGCTGTTTGATGTTTATAGCACTTGGTATTCTTGATTTTAGAAAAATAAAGTCTTTCAGATTAGATGCTGCTTCATCTTTTCAGTCTACTCATTTGTTCCAATGGTGTTTTTCATGTAAATGCTTCTGATATTTATAATACACGCAGTATTTTGAAGGAAAAAATATGAAGATATGGGCAAATTGTTTAACCTTTCCATCTTTTTAGGGCCATGGAATTGGGCAGAGAATGTCTGAACCTCTGGGGGTAAGTAGAAATTGTGTTGCCTTTTTTGAGAGGAATGTAACTTGAACTGTAAGAGATGCATGATCCCTTCTCTCAGTGTTCCTTTGTGAACAATCTTTGCCTGTGTGTCTAGCTCTGTGTGTAGCTGGTTAGAGCTCAGGTCTCTCTTATGCTCCACAGTTACGAACGGGTGGATGAAATCATCTGGGTGAAGACAAATCAACTGCAGCGCATCATCAGGACAGGCCGGACAGGTCACTGGTTGAACCATGGGAAGGAGCACTGCCTGGTTAGTAACAGTAGTTGTAGGAACTGCTTCAAAGATTGAAAGCTGTGGGCTCACAAAGTAACAGTGTTCTTTCTCTGTGATGAGCAGGTTGGTGTCAAAGGAAATCCCCAAGGCTTCAACCAGGGTCTGGACTGTGATGTGATTGTAGCTGAGGTATGTATTCCCTGTGCAGCTAAAGCACTCAGATTTTTAGTACAACTACTACTCTCCAATTTATTTTCCTCATTTGGATAACACAGGCCAGGCTAGAACTGTATCTTGAGTAACTTTTTAAAAATTTATTTCATGTGCATCAGTATTTTGCCTGTGTGTATGTCTTTATGAGGGTGTCATGAGCTGCCATGTAGGTGCTGGGAATTGAACCCAGGTCCTCTGGAAGAGCAGCCAGTACTCATAATTGTTGAGCCATCTCTATCTATTGAACAATCTTGAATAATTTAAAGTAGCTTGAGTTTTTATTTTTTAGGTTCGTTCCACTAGTCATAAACCAGATGAAATATATGGCATGATCGAGAGATTGTCCCCTGGTACCCGCAAGATTGAGTTATTTGGACGACCACACAATGTGCAGCCCAACTGGTAACATTAGTAGGGCTAGACCCGTCCTCCTCGCCCCCCCAAAATCCCTTTATGGCCAAAGTCATTGTGTTGTATAATTTCTGGTAGTCTACAAATGGACTTTAAAGTTATAACTGCCCAAGGATCTTTATCTATTCCATGGGATGTATTAAATTTGCCCCCTAGTGGCTACTAAGTACTTAATTTGTCAATCTTAATATTTGACTCCAATGGCTGGCATTTTAATTGTCCAAAGATTATTCCTTGACTGAATGAAATAGGCCTGGCTACCATCAATTACTAATCCTTAGATATACAGATCTAGCTGGATCTTAGGGCATGAGACTGAAGCAGAAGGTCTACCCTATGCTACATAATGAATCTAATTTAGTTAGATGTCTCAAAAGGGAAGGGGGCTGGTAGCTCAGTGTTAAGAGCACCTATGTACGACACCTAGGTTCAACCTCTAGGAAAGACCACCACCACCAAAGAAATTAAAAAGAAAAATCCAGCCAGTTTTTATATCTGTACCAGTTCCTATGTATTGACATTGCTATATTATTTGCAATGATCTCTTTAAAAATTGACACGGGCTGGGCATAGTGGAGCACACCTTTAGCCCCAGCACTTGGGAGGCAGAGGCAGGTAGATCTCTGAGTTCAAGGTTAGCCTGGTCTAAATGGAGAGTTCCAGGACAGCCTGAATTACATAGTGAGACCCTGAGACCTAAAGAAACAAAACCTGACATGGCCATTTGGTGACAGGGGGGTATCACCAGAAAGTAGAATATTTTAACATTAAGCCTTTACAGGATTTGTAGTTTGTCCCTTCTTTCCCCCTTGTTTCAGGATTACTCTTGGAAACCAACTGGATGGGATACACCTACTAGACCCAGATGTGGTTGCCCGGTTTAAGCAAAGGTATCCGGATGGTATCATCTCTAAACCTAAGAATTTATAGAAGAAGTACTTCCTTATAAAGCTGAGCAGTGTAATAGCGTCCCCCACCTTATATATAAATAAAAGTTTGTATTATAATTGCAATTTTTGAAGTGAAATTCTGGATTTCCACTTAGTATGTATCCTTGTGACTCTTTTCTTAGCATGATTCATTTTAAGTAAAAGTAATGTTAGCTACCTACACTTCATTAGTTTTGAGTGTCAGAACTAGATATATGG
Source organism: Rhabdomys pumilio (assembly GCA_030674055.1). Classification (NCBI taxonomy): domain Eukaryota; kingdom Metazoa; phylum Chordata; class Mammalia; order Rodentia; family Muridae; genus Rhabdomys; species Rhabdomys pumilio. Next base: position 197,005,821 of record JANHMN010000001.1, on the reverse strand, counting down.
AATAGCATTAACATGTTGTTATAAAGTAGATTACACAGGTTCACAGGGCTTAGCAATTAGTATACCATAAACAGGGTTAATTTGGATTTCACCATGTATATGGCACTCTAAACTTTTGCTTATTCTATGTAGCTTTGTTGTTTATTAGTCTGTAGCTTATTCTAAGAAAAACAAGATACCTTCAATTAAAAGAAGAGCTTAGAATATAAAAGAATTGGCCTATGCAACATTATGTAAATGAATGCACATTTAAAAAATGTTTCATCAAACACAGATTCTTTACTTTGTAAAACCTCTTATTAGGGGTATAGAGTTCTGCTTCTTACATGCAAAACTGGTAACCAAGTCAGGTAAAGAAATACTTGAAGAGAAAAAGATAGTTCTAGATGATGTCATTTTTGCTCTGCCCAATGTGCTGAGACTTGAGACAGAAACAGAAACAAAATTTGTGTTTTTGTCAGGGGCAGGGAGGAGAACCTTAAGATAGGATCTCACTAGGTAACCCTGGCTAGTAGCTTCAAACTCAAGAGATCCAACCTGCCTCTTGCCTCCCAAGTTCTAAGGTTAAAGGGGAGACAAAATCTACTATGTAAGTTCAGATTGGCCTTTAACTCAAAAATCTTCCTGTCTACCTCCAAAGTACTAGGATTAAAGGTATGGGCCATCATGTTCTGTAAAACCTTTGACTCATGTATCTTAGCTGTTCTCAAACTCACTAGTGGGCTAAGGATGACCTTGAACTCCAGATCTTCCTGCCTGGGGTCTGAACTCAGAGCTCTGTAGTGCGAAGCCATAACCCCAGGCCTACAAACCTTCATCCTTATAGCGCTGTGTATATTAATAACATCAGTTCCCTTTTAAAGGGGTTATTACACATTTTATTTTAAATCAGTATTTTCATTCCTCTTTCATTTGGGATTTAAACCCAATGTGTGTTACCACTGAGCTATAACCCTCAGCCTCTCCTATCCTATCCCAGTGCAGTTTCCTCCTAGATCAAAGCTAGGCACTCTCCCAATAACATTGTAGGCAAGTCCTCTGACAATTTTACTGACACATTTCTTCTAAACCCCTATGATCTGCTCCTATCACCTTTCCCTGTACTTGCTATTAAGCTGGTAATTTTGCTTACAGTTGAGAGTAAAAAGCAATTCTAAATTACAGTAAATTTGCTGGCCTCTGCTGAAGAAAGAAAAGGGAGGTGGAGGCATGAAGGACTATGGGTAAAGGTGAGGCACTACCAGAAGCCCAGCTTGTGTTTCAAAAACAGGCTTTTGGACTCATGTCCAGCAGATGAATCTTCAAGGCTTGGAGAAGAGGAAGGCTACTTCACAAACACCACAGAGTTTGGATTTCTAGAGGCCACCCAGGCCAAGAATACATCCCTAAGAGAGAAAGAAAACACAAACTCATTATAGAAAAATCATACCCAAATATTTCCCTATATCTCTCCAAAGTATAACATCATCAAGTAGCCTAAAAGTCAGATGTGGTGGACTGGGCCAATCAATCTCGTAGAGGACACACATGCCATTTCACGGATATAGGCAATTCCCTGGGATGTTTTGGTAGAAGGGCAGTTTTCACTTACTACTCTCTTGACACATAGCATTTACTCTGCTTCTTTCCCCTTACCTATCCCTCACCAATTTCTTTGACACCAGTAAAATGAAATCACGACCTTACCTATGCCAGGCAAGCAGTTGTCAGTTGAGCTACATTCTCATCTCTAAGCAACTGAACGTTTTCTAGGAGCATCTCTAGTCAGATACTCACCCACCCACCCACACCAGCCACTCGGCCTACTAAGGCCGTGCTCCCCAGTTTAGCCTCCCTAGCTCAGTTCTACGGACTGTTACTCACCTGCAGTGCTTCACCACACACTCATTGCTGCAGTATTCGTTGTCCCAGTCCTTGCTGATAACAGGAGGGTTCTCACAACCAGACCTCACACATCGAGGCTGAGGTGACAGTGTCACAGGGGATCCACTCACCAATTCAACATCCATCTGAGAAGGAGACTCCACCTTAGAACAGGGAGCATGACAAGGATGGATTAGAGTGCTACTACCTAGTCAAAACATCTGCCACACCCCCTTTATAAGGAGTTTCAGAAAAAGGTGAGTTTTCTTACTTATAACCAAGCTTACAGCTCCAGGAAGTAGAATGACATGTAGACTCTTAAAGAATTTCATTTTAAAATTATAAAGTGAAGCTGACATGCAGAGGCAGGAGAATCAGGTTCAAGGCCATCTTTGGCTACATGAGTCCATATGTCCTGGCCAACATGGGACCCTATCTTAAAAAAGAAAACAAACAACAGCAAAAACAAAATAAGGCTTACCTCAGGAACTACATCTGCGATCATTTCACAAATTGTTTCTGGAGAGGTTGCCTCTACTGTGTGGGCCTCAGGGCTGCTGCTGTTCATAGGCTGCTCAGGACTGCTTTCTACAGTTGGAGGGACCACGGTAGTCTGTATTTTCAGAGTGGGTGGAGGCACAATCTTGCTCTGCAGAGGAGGTGGCTGCTGCTGTAAATTGATTCTAACTTTCTGAGGTGGAGGTTGTTGCATGGCCTGAAGTGGAGGAGGTTGCTGAAGAATGGTGACTTGCTGTTGAGTTGGGGGCTGAGGCATCTGTTGCAATGGAGGAGGCTGTAGTCGGGGTGGAGGCAGTTGCATAGAAGCAGCAGCTGCTGCTGCTGCCTGCAACACTGACCGGGTAACAATCTGGGCCTGCTGGCTTGGCTGAATGGTAGCTGTACTTGTTTGGCCTAGCTGGAGCCCACGGGAGGTAACCACTGTGGCTGGGATAACAGTAACCATTCCTCCTTGAGACATGGTAATAGAAGAAGGCAACATCTGTTTGGTAATAATCAATTTGGTAATATTGGGCTGACCTCCAGGCCCAGATGATGCCTGGTTTGCCACATAAGATGAAAGCGTGGAATTAACTACAATGCAAGGGGACAAAGCAGGGGACTCCGTTGAGGCTGGTGCTGGAGATGCTGGGTCAGTAGTAGTCACAGGAGGTGGTGAAGGAGTCTGTGACTGTGGCACGGGATCTAATTCCACTGTTTCCACAGTAGCCTAAAAGACCAACAACAAGTAATTTACTCTCCACTGTAGCACACATTCATTCTCATTACACCAAGAAAAGACATCATAGAAAAATAAGTACTTTAAGTAAACACTGGAAATAATGGATAAACTAAAGGACTCACTTACAAAGCTTATGATTGAAATACTGGGTAGGGAAGCTCTAAATTTTAACGCTATTATTTTTTATGTGTATGTGTATTTACCTGCACATATGTGTACCATATGTATGCCTCAGGTCATAAAAGAGAGCACAGGATCTTAAGGAACTGGAGTTACAGATGGTCCTAAGTCACCATGTGAGAAATGGGGACAGAATTCAGATCCTTCCCAAGAACAGCCAGTGCTTTTAACTGCTGAACCAACTCTTACAGCCTCATCACCATTTTGGTTTCCTGGCTCTCTTTTATGTACATGTGCACATGCGTGTGAATGTGTATGATTTACCTATAACGACTGGAAAAAATAATTGGCTTAAGGTATCCATTTATTATAACCTTACCTGACATTCCTGGTTGTCTTTATAAGCAGCTAGTGCCTTGAGATACTCTTTCTTGGCAGCTTCAGTTTTCCGCTTGTACACCTATAGAAAAGATAGTGTTTCAAATGAACCACTGGTAAGACTGGTAAATGTATTGTCCATCAGGAACTCAGTCCAACCATTCATGGACTACTCTTCAGTGAAAACACCAAGGAGGTCAACAACTCCACGTTCATTGCCATATAAAGCATAAAACCATTTCCAAATTGTAAGATCAGTAATATACTTAACTCAATACTGCCCAACTCAGACATGTTTCCCTTAGGAAATGTGTAAGTTGTCAAAGATGACCTCAAGAGTCCTTACTTCTTGTCCCATGTGCCTTCTTGTGCCTTCTTACACCAAAAGCTGAAGGCTATTTTTTACTTAATCTGGGCTATCTCTGTGACTTGTTTGGTCATTAGAATGTAACACACTATTTAAAACACAAGAGGCAATAGATCTCTATGAATTTTAGGCCAGCCTGGTCTACAAAGCCAGTTCCAGGACAGCCAGGACTACACAAGAAACCCTGTCTTAAAAAACAAAACAACCAAAAAATACCACATGAAAGACTACAAGGAGTAACAACACAGCAACTAACAGACAGAAGTAACTTCCAGCTATAGCCAGCCATATTCCATCATTTGGTTAAAACAAATTCAGCTTTTTAAGATATTGAGGATTTACTTTGACAGAAGATACAGGCATATAAAGTAATGATAATTCCAGCTACCTTCAGTTTACATGCCTTGATGATTCATACCATTCATTCCCACCAACACACACACTTCACAAGCTAGTCTTGAAACTCACGTTCCTCTGCCTCTACCTCTTATGTGCTAGAACCACAGCAGTATGCTACCGCGTGTTTCTTTTGCCTAAAGAGATGGTGTATGTGTGTCGAAATATGTTGTTGAGCCCAAATCACTGGGGTCAAGGTATTCTGCCCTGCCCTGCCTTGCCCTCCCTCGTATAACTGGGACAACATGCACATACCATTACTACCAGTTGATTTTTTTTTTTTTTTTTTTTTTGGTTTTTTGAGACAGGGTTTCTCTGTGTAGTCCTGGCTGTCCTGGAACTCACTCTGTAGACCAGACTGGCCTTGAACTCAGAAATCCGCCTGCCTCTGCCTCCCAAGTGCTGGGGTTAAAGGTGTGCGCCACCACCGCCCGGCTTGATTTTTTTTTTTTTAATTGTTTAAATTTAGGGAGACTATATATACTTCTCAAACTTACACTCGATGAGAAAAGCACTAATAAAACTATACCTGAAACTTTGAGGGAAAGTTTCTTTTTTAAAAAAAAAAAAAAAAGATTTACTTCATTTATGAGTACACTGTAGCTGTCTTCAGACACACCAGAAGAGGGCGTTAGATCCCATTACAGATGGTTGTGAGCCACCATGTGGTTGCTGGGAATTGAACTCAGGACCTCTGGAGGAGGAGTCAGTGCTCTTAACCTCTGAGCCATCTCTTCAGTCCCTGAGGGATAGTTTCAATGTGCAACTTAGCAAGAAATACCTTAACTTTACAATAGAAAAAACAGGAGGCTCTGGAAAGTTAACCTAAATACTAAATAGTTAGAGACAAAAGAAGGGTTAGACACTATTGGCTGTTACATGGAATTTCAAGGCTTTGGAAAGCTAAACTAAACAGCTGAAGACACAAAGGATAAGGCACAGTGCTGACATGGAATTCCAAGTTAAGGGAACAAGACTGTCCAACCCTATCAGTTAGAAGCTATGTGACCTTAACTGGGCAGAGAACCTCAGAGTCCATTTTTAGATCTATCATCTTTCTTCCTTCCTGTCTTTCTTTCCTTTCATCGCCCCCCCCCCCCTCCTGTGTGACAGGGTTTCTCTGTGTAGCTCTGGCTGTCCTGGAAGGCACTCTGTAGAGCAGACTAGCCTCAAACTCAGAGATCTACCTGCTTCTGCCTCCTGAGTGCTGGGATTAAAACCAAGCACTACTACATCTGGTAGAATTCACCATTAGTAAACAGAGAATGATGGTTATTTTACAGCTAAGGAAAGATGCAGTAATTTTTTTTAAAAAGATTTATTCTTATTTATATGAGTACACTGTAGGTGTCTTCAGACACACCAGAAGAGGGCATCAGATCCCATTATGATGGTTGTGAGTTACCATGTGGTTGCTGGGAATTGAACTCAGGACCTCTGGAAGAGCAGTCAGTCTCTTAACTGAGATACAGTATTTTTATAATAAAATTTTATTAATTATTTATTATGTGTGCATATGTATATGTTTTTGGGTGTGCATGTAGAGATTAGAGGATAAATTAATTCTTACCTTTCACCATGAAGAATGCTGGGTTCAAGGTCATCAGATGCCTTTACCCAATGAGGGCCAATTTGCAGTCCCACTTGGTACAGGGTTTGGTAGAGCTCAGTTGGAGAGCAGACACTTAGCATGCATAAAGCCCTGGGTTTGCTACCCAGCACAACAAAAATAACTATTTAAAATGATTTTTTCCTGAAGAATGTGTGAGCAGGACTGGAGAGATGGCTCAGCAGTTAAGAGCACTGACTGCTCTTCCAGAGGTCCTGAGTTCAATTCCTAGCAACTACATGATGGCTCACAACCATTTGGAATGAAATCCAATGTTCTTTTTTGGTGTGTCAGCTGAAGACAGTGTACTCACATACATAAATTAAATCTTATAAATAAGTGTTAAAAAAAATGTACCCCCCCAGCCCCCCAGCCATCTGAATGCTTAGTCACAGACAGTTGCACTGCTTGAGGAAGATGAGGACGTGTGGCCTTACTGGAGGGACTACGTCACTGGCCGTGGGCGTTGAGATTCTAAAAGCCACGCTGGGTCCAGTGCCCCGTCAGCAGGTCTGGATGTAGAGCTCTTAGCTACTTCTCTAACACTTCTGCCTGCATGCTGCATGCTCTATGGTAAGAATGGACTAAACCTCGGAAACGGTAAGCAAGCCCCAATTAAGTGCTTTTACATGCGTTTCCTTGTGGGCTGGAGGGATGGCTCAGCGGTTGAGAGCACTAGCTGCTCTTCCAGAGTTCTGAGTTCACTTTCCAGTAACCACATAGTGGCTCACAGCCATCTGTAATGGGATCTAATGCCCTCTTCTGGCACCCAGGTGTACATGCAATAAATCTTAAAAAAAAAAAAGTTGCCTTGATCATGATGTCTCTCATACCAACAGAGCACTGAGTAAGGTTCAGCCCACTAAGAAATGTTTACTACCCAATACTCACCTGTTTTTGCTCTTCTCCAAGACTGTCCCACATGGAAGCCACAATCTTCGAAACCTCACCAAAGGTTGCATTCGGGTTCTGTCCCTTGATGGCAGCCTGCGTATCTCGAAAAAATAATGCATACGCAGAGACTGGCTTCTGAGGTTCATTGGGGTCTTTCTTTTTTCTCTTCTTGGGGGCCTTTTGCTTTTTCCCCGTTTCCACTACCACTGTCTTCTGGGCGGGAAGTTGCTGTCAGAGAGAAAAATGGAGAATTAAAAGATGGCAGAAGGGAAGTACTGGGTCTGGAGAACTTTGAGAAAAGGATTTGACAGGAGCAAACTAGGCTGGAGAGATGGCTCAGCAGCTAGGGAGGGAAAGTAGCCAGCCATGGCATTTAAGCTAAAAATAGAAGCAGAGGTGTTCAAAGTCCTATTTGAGTATTACTAAGAACAGTGACTGAGAAGAAAACCCAGAATCAAGTAAAGATGACTAGCCTTATATGACAAGCATTTTACCCTGGAGTAACAGAATTGACTTTGGCAGGGAATGCCTCACCCTCCGGAAATCATCAACACCATCCTCATGAAGTGAATTGGTAGGTGAAGGAGTAGTTGAAAGACGATCCTCAGGTGACTGGGCAGGTGGCAAGATGGTGCCACCTCCTAAACTCAAACCAAGTTGAGAACTCAGTTCTGACTGATCAATAGTGGTCAACTGGCTGTGTCCCATTAAGCCAGATGTCATGTCTGTCATTGGTACATCAATTGTAACAGGTGGGTTGGCACTATACTGAGTTCCTATAGAATGGTCCAGGTCCTGAGAGAAGCAGAAGGACTAATTAAACACTAATTATTAAAATACCATGTCCCCCTTCTTATAAACCCTGGGCTTACGTAGCCCACCATCATTTAAATCCTACAGAACATCAGATAATCTGTCTGCATAAAAAACATGTTAGGAGGCCAGGCTTAGTGTTATCTACCCTGAATTCCAACACTCAGAAGATAAGAGACAGATGGTGAAATCTCTGAGTTTGAGGCCAGTCTGATCTACATATGTGAATTCTAAGTCAGTTAGGACTATATAGTGAGAACCTATCTCAAAAACAGAAAAGAACAAATAACTCATTCCATACAATCTGTGGGGTCCTATATAGCACATAGGCTAAACCCACTTGTATTTCTAGAATAATAGCTTTTAAAGTTGTAATGCATGGGCAGTGAGAGCAGAGAAGCTGAAGTGGAGACAGACATCTGTCATCAAACACACGAGACGGGGATGTGAGACTGACAAAGTGCTCTAAACCCTATATGTTTATCATATCAGAGTCTACAATTACTGTATTTGGTCCAGCCCATTCTTTAAATAAATCACTCAATGTGACACTTACACATTAAAATTCCAGAATATGAAGGCTATTACAAAAAACAAAATCCTTTTTAAAAATGTAATTTTCATTTCAAAATAGCCAACAATGGATATTTTACAATTTAAAATTATTTTTTCAAGGAAATCTCATTCAGATAAAATGAAGACTTTGTTGTTCAGTCTTTAGCTATAAGAATAGGAAACAAGTACTACCCAAGTTTAGCAGACAATAGGGATTAACTTTTGTTCTTCTTAAACCATTCCTATCACTTAGGTGAGCCTACCACTGTTACTTCTTACCATAGTCAAGCCCCCGCTCAGGAGCCCCCCGCCCTGCTCCATCAAGCCATGGGTCATGCCCACAGGCATGTCCAATGTCTGGACCCCGTATTGAGCTGAAAAGCTTCCATCCTGTGAAGAAGAGGGGTCTGCCAGGTCATCAAAGTGGCCAACCACATCTGAGACAGCCAGTGAGGGATCAGAGTCCAAGGAGATAGGTGGGATTTCAAATTCCTCATCGCCCAAGCTTGGTGTATGAAATGTCTGTATGGAAAAAACGGGGAAAGAATTAGTAGGAAGAGAAGTATTTCACTTTATAACAAGATTCCATAGAACTCGGTTTACAAATAAACCTCTTTTTAACCTTTAAAATCTGTTGCCAAGTGACATACCTGAGAATCCAGCACCACTCACAATGGTCATTTATTTTATGTTTTCAACCTTTACTATCTTTGTCTTAAATTATTTCTCCTGGTCTAGTAAAGTCTTTAAACACAAAGAAGGAAACAGTCTATGATGCTTAATCTCCACCACAGACATAACAGACACCAGTTAGTTCACAGTGGTTACACCTAAATCTTTAGACCACAGAATTGTTGTTGACCAATCACACTCTGTTGTTTGAGGTTCATCTGGAGCAAATCCTAAAAAATAACACCATGGAAAACTTCCCTCTAAGATATCTACATGAAGGGTTTCTTAGGACCTCACCATTTCAGAAATATCAGTGTTAGCAACACAATTCTTAGAGTACATGATCTGGGGACCCAATAATAAAAAAAGGATGGATAATAGTTACACAGTGAAGTTGAGGCTAGTAACCTTATATAAAAAGACCCTGTCTAAAAAACTAAAATGTAAACGAAGGAGGAAAGGTTTGTGCACCTGGCTAAAGACTCAGTCCCTTCCTAAGTCAGACTACAATTCAGTCTTTTCTAGGTTTTGGGTTTGTTCCACACCCTACCCACCTTTTCTCCCCTCTCCTTTCTTTCTTTCACTTATTTATTATTATTATTATTTTTTTTTTTTGACAAGGTTTCTTTGTATAATAGCCTTGGCTATCTCAGAACTCACTTTATACACTAGGCTGTCCTCAAACTCAGAGGTCCGACAGCCTCTGCTTCCCTAGTGCTGAGATTAAAAGCATGCCCCATCACCCAGCTTCTTTTAAAGACCTTGTCTCAAATCACAAGCTTCTTGGCCGCTGGAATTTTAATAGTGTAACCACACCCAGCTTCACTCTTATTCTGTGCGGGGTCACCATCCACAGAACTAACAGCAATGTCCACCTAAGGTATATTTGGCAGTTTCCTTATGGCACTAAAAAACTAAAATAGAAGCATTTGGAACAATAAACTGTTATAACTAATAAGCAGGAGGCTTTGTAGAAAGAGCTGTGTTTGTCTCAGCTCACGACCTTGAACAGGTTTTCCTTATCTATAAAAATGGAGATTATGGCCTGAACAATGGTGCATACTCATCTCAGCATACAAAAGAAGAGACTCAGCAAGGAAGGTGACCATGAGTTTCAGCCCTGGCTGGGCTATATAGTTTGTTTCAGGCCATCCAGTGAATGATCTTATCTCAAGAAAACAAAAACAAGCTGGGTGTGGCAGCATATACCTTTGGTCCTAGCACTCCAGAGGCAAAGCACTTAAGTCTGAATGGTCCCAGGCTCTGGGCTTTTGTAAGGAAAAAGCCAATTTGAGGATTATGTCTATAAGATGTCAAGGAGTTAGTGAGATGGTTCACTGGGTAGGGTGCATGCCACCAAGCCTACCTACATGAGTTCAATCCCTGGCCCCAAATGGGAAAAAGGAGAGAGGAAGAAAGGGAGGGAGGGAGGGAAAGAGAGAGAGAGAGAGATCGCTCACCTGCTCTCTACCCCTCACCACTCTTTAGTGCATGTGAACACACACACAGTAAATAAAATGTAATGCAATTAAAAGTAACAATAAAGATTGCTTAGATGCTGATTGAAGGAGAGGCAGAAGAGATGACTCAGCAGTTAAGAACATTTGCTGCTCTCAAAAAGGACGCAGGCTCAGTTTTCAGCACCCACTTTGCTCACAACTATCTTTAACTCTAGCTCCAGGGATCAAATGCCTTCTGTCCTCTGCATGAACACAGACGCACAAAACATGAAAACCAGTATTTTCTCCCCTGTTCTCATCCTATCTCCCTGTGCTTCTCTATCCTCTTCCCTTTGTCCAGAGGTTCAAACTCAGAATCTCCCACACACTAAGCAAAAACTCTAAAAATGACCTATATACCAGTCATCCATTATTTTAAAAACTAGTTGATTAGAGCTGGAGATGGCTCAGGGTTAGAGCATCTGCTACTCTTCCAGAAGACCTAGGTTCCAGTCCCAGCACCCACATGGTTGCTCACCAATGTGTATAAATGAAGAGCCAGAGGAATCTCTTGCCCTCTTTCTGACCTCAACAGGCACCAGGCATGGGTGCACAGACAGATGCAGGTACAACACCCATACACATACAGTCTCTCCAGTCCTACAATGATGCATTTGATATACAGAAGTTCTTAACTTGAACAGTCATTTTTTTCTATTATTTTATGGCTAATACTCCATAGGGGCAGCAGCTATTTTCTTTTTGACAATACAAAAAACAAAACAAAATAAAAACCAAACAAACTTGAGAAATGACTGTTCTTCAAAAAGAATGGCTTAAAAAGATCGCCTATTTTTAAGATATCTGTGATGGCTCAAAATAAGGCTGGAAACAACAAAAGCAATACATTCATTAACATGAAGGTTAAAAGCCAGGCATGGTGGTATATATTTTAATCCGGAAACTCAGAAAGCAGAGGCGAAGGAAGGCCAGCCTAGTCACATAGCAAGACTGCTGTCAGCCAAGACTACACAGTGAAACCATTCCCCCCAAACAAAACAAAAACATAAAGTTTAAAAATTCACTGAGAGGCCGGGCGGTGGTGGTGCACGCCTTTAATCCCAGCACTTGGGAGGCAGAGGCAGGTGGATTTCTGAGTTCGAGGCCAGCCTGGTCTACAGAGTGAGTTCCAGGACAGCCAGGACTACACAGAGAAACCCTGTCTCCTGTCTCGGAAAACCAAAAATCACTGAGAGACAGAAACAAGTAGGTGTACAAGTTGTAAGTAACAAGGACAGAGTCCAGGCCTAAAGGAAGCCACTGAAATGGAGCTTAAAACTTAGCTGCATGTCCCCTCCTCTCAACAGAAAGGGCATAACAAAACAAAGGGCAGAAACAAGCCTGGAAAGTCCTTCCTCTTTCTGCCAATGCTGCATCAAGGTCCAGTACACAATAGGCCAGTGGTGCTTCACTACCTAGTCCCTGGTTGTAAAAAGTGCCATTCCTTGTGTAGTTTGCTTTTGATCAATTTCATAAACAAGACTGGTAGGAAAAATTTGAAAGCTGTTATTTACTTTTTTTTTTCCTTTTTGGAAACATGGTCTCTCTATGTAACTCTGGAACAAAAGAGATACACATACTTCTGCCTCCCAAATGCTAGGATTAGAAAAATGTGTAACACTATACCCAGCCTTGTATTTACTTTTAAAATGCACTTTCCTATAAATAAGGACAATGTGACTTACTGCACTCTAAACAATGAAATTTAGCCCATGGAGACCTCTTGGATAGCATAAAATCACCAAGTACAAGACTTCCTTTCCTTTCTCGTTTTGCCACTCATTTGAGTCACACTTCCCTTTGCTTAGGAGAATATTCAATAATAATACGTTAAAAAATAAACCAGCAGCCAGGAGTCCTGGAGCATGCCTTTAATCTCAGGAAAGAGTTCTGTTCTGAATGGAAAGAACTTTTTACTGCAAAGGCAGAAGCAGGTGGATATCTTTGCATTTGAGGTCAGCCTGGCCTACATAGTGAGTTCCAGGACAGCCAGAGCTATGTGAGACTGTCTTTTATTAAAACAAAACAAAACAAAACAAACAAACAAAAAACCAAAGCAAGCTAGCAATCACTCCCTGCCAGTCAGCTCTCACCTGTAACAATGTTCCTACAGGATAAGCCACACAGAGCAATGGACAACTACTTTTGGTGCAAAAAACCATGCAAATGAGTTTACAGCATTTGGGGGGAGGGGTGTAGTATAAAACCCTCAAAAGATGGACCAAGGCTCAACTCCTCAAAAAATGGGAAAAGTTCATACACTGAACCTTTTCCTTTTGCTTGCCCAAGTAAGTGTTATGCTTATACTAGGGAAATCTGTCAACCAAAAGTTTTCCAGAATATCTTTTTTTTGTTTTGTTTTGTTTTGTTTTGTTTTTTTGGTTTTTCGAGACAGGGTTTCTCTATGTAGCTCTGGCTGTCCTAAAACTCACTCTGTAGACCAGGCTGGCCTCGAACTCAGAAATCCGCCTGCCTCTGCCTCCCAAGTGCTGGGATTAAAGGCGTGTGCCACCACCGCCCGGCCTTTTAGATCTTCTTTAAAGACCTTTAAACCTTTAACATTTTCAAAGGATTTATTTTATATGTACCAGTTCAGCGAGTTTATGTGTTCCCAATTTAATCCCAATTGCTGGGATTAAAGGCGTGCACCACCACCGCCCGGCTTTCCAGAATATCTTAGAGCAGTGGGTCTTAACGTTCCTAATGCTGCATGGACCCTTTATTACACTTCCTCATGTTGTGGTGACCTCCAACCATAACTTTATTTTCGTTGTTATTTCATAACTATAAGTTTGCTACTGTTATCAATCATAAAGTCTCTGTTTTCCCGTGGTCTTAAGAGACCCTTGTTGAAGGCCTTAGAACCGGCAACAACCATTATTTCTACTTCACACCACCTTTAAAAAGCAAAGCAGAACAAACAAACGCTATTATTACAGTCATTTGACAACTGTGATCCAAAGGTGAAGTATTCGGTCTGTGACCACTGGGAAACAGGTGCACTCTACCCCTTTTATGTTCTCTTGGCAGCGATTTCTTTCCCTCTGTCCTTCCTTGGCAAAGCAAACAGAAGCCACGTCGTCGTCAGTAAGATTAACCACTTTTATCAGAGAAGACATTTCACATAAAAGAGACCCCTACAGAGTTCAAGAATTAACAACTGTCCGAGATTAATCCCTGCTAGATAAACTACTCTCTTTATCTCGATTTCTTTACTGAAAAAATTTTCTTTCTTGCTGTCTCCAAGATTGTTAGTTATTTCACCCCAACCAAAGAACAATTCCATTCGTTCTTCCTATTCTGAACAGAAACTCTTTCCTTAAATAGGCTGTCTCTTTAACATCCTGGTTTTCTGATGACAGCCGCTTTCGGTTCGTCCCCCCTCCACAGTCCTCAGAGGCGCTCGAAGCCTCGGCCACTGTCCTCTCCAGCTCCCGCCAGTCCCCGCGCTCACCCCCACCGTCCTTCCCCAACCGCTGCCTAGGCCCTCCGGCGCCCCAGCATCAGCAGCTTTTGCTCACCTCGGCCCCTGACAGGAAAGGGTGCGAGGGCCCAGTGATCGTCAGGTAATTGTCATTTCCTCCGGGAAACTGTAAACCAAAAGAAAGCCGCGAGGATAAGTGAGCGGAACAGGGGCGTGCTGAGACCCCAGCCCTCCCAGCACTCCCGAGCCCCGCTCGCTGCCCTGCATTCCCGCTGCTGCTTCCTTCCACTAACCGGCCGCGGACCTTCATAAACCCTCCATACTCAGCGCCTACCTCCATCTTCACAGCACCACTACCAGCGTCTCAGCGTCTCCGCGTCCGCATCGCTCCCACCGCCCCTACTAGGTTCCGAACGCGTCACTTCCTCAAGGAGGAGCGTCCTTCTCCCATGATTGGACCGAGTCAGGGACGCAACCAGTCGCGATCCGAGCTGCCCGAAGGATCGCTGTCGCCCCCTGGAGCTTGGTGGAATAATGGCAAGTAGAAGAGCATGGGGCGGCCCTAGAGCCGGCGTCTGGTATTCCGGATCCAGCGAAGATTTCTGGGGAGAGCAATAGAGACGCAGCTTGAGCTAGAAGGGCCTGAGCGGAGGCAAATAAGGAGATCGGTAGATTGAGTGGCTAGAGAGGTCGGAGGTAAGTGGCTGTAGAAATCGGGAGGACCCGGAACACAGACGCCTCGGGACCATGACTTACGCTTATCTCTTCAAGTACATCATCATTGGAGACACAGGTAACCGGCCGACGGACCGCCTCCAGGTTGGGGCGGGAATCCTACCTCCAAAATCGGCTGGGGGCGGGGCGGGGCGAGCGGAGTTGAGTGGAGGGGGCGGGGCGAGCTCCGGGGGCGGGGCTCTGCCCCTTAGACCCTGTACCCCGCCTGGGAGCCTGCGGCTTCCCGGGTGACGTGCGTCTAATGTACACCATTCTTTTTCAGGTGTGGGTAAGTCATGTCTCCTCCTTCAGTTTACGGACAAGCGGTTTCAGCCTGTGCACGACCTCACAATAGGTAAGCTTATCTCCTCGTTCCAGAACAGATAAGAGCTAGCTGACAGAACTGCTAAAGGAGAAAGTTAACAGTCTCAATATTCTAAATAAAAAGTTACTTCTCACTACCTTAGTCTGAAGTCGTGGTATATGAAAAATGGTAAAAGCTGGTAAGTGGAAGGTAAATGATTGAAAGGTAACTTTAGAGGTGGAGGTAATATAAATACCAGCTGGCGTACGATTTTTTTTTCTTCAAATGCAACTTGTATGTTTATGGAAAAATCCCACGGAAACGTGACTGCTTATTAAACATCTCACCTGTAGTTTGTGGTTAACTACCAGCCTCGCATGTTTTTCAAAGTAAACATCGACATACGATTCTTTTTAAGGCTGGAAAGGTAAAAGCCAATGTAAGGACTATTCTAGTTCTTCCTCCACCTCTACCTCCTCTCCCCTCTCCACCTTCTCTTCTTTTGGAGGCAAATTCTGGCTGTTTAGTCCAGGAAAGCCTCAGAGTCACTATGTGACCCACACTGGACGAGAACTCCCGGAGACCCTCCTGCATTGGCCTCCAAGTGCTGTGATTACACACGGGGATTCCTTAATACGTTTGTTTTTGTGCTGAGCCTGGCTTTGAACTCCATGGGTAGCCTGACAGTGACTCTGAGTAAGTCTTGACTTTCCCAAATGCTGGATTAGATATGCACCACTACGCTCAGCCTGTTTTTTTAGTTTCTTACTCGTTGAAATTACAATCTTATTGTTCCAAAAGAAAGAAAAATTGACAGTGAATTTTTTTCCAAAAAAAAAAAAAATCTTTTGATTTTTGTTGAGGTAAAGCTAGATTAGTAATCTTTCTTGGAAATATGAACTTAAATGCTATATGTAAAATACTATTTTGAAAAAAGAAAGGGGGATGCATTGTCTGTATATGATGCAGTGGGTCTTTTTGGGTTTTTTTGGTCGTTTTGAAATATTGTCCTTGAAAGAGATGAATTTTGCCTTGAAATAGAAAAATGCCAAAAGCCATATCAGCTCATCAGTTTCCATACTGCTTTGAGAGAGGTTAATACCAATGTACTCTGGGAATTACCAGTGGTTGAACAAATTTTGTCCTTGAAGACCTGTTTCTTAGGCTTGCTACCTTAATTGCAAATGAAACTAGTTTTAGAATTGCAGTTAAGAAGTGCTGCTTCATACATAGAACTAGTCAGCGCTCCCAGATACTGTCAAAAAAATACTTTCAGTGGAGCTGGAGAGCAGATTCAGGAGTTAAGAGCACTGATTACTCTCCCAAGGACAAGGGTTCAATTCCCAGCAACCACATTTCGGCTTGTAATCATGTCACTCAGGTTCCAGGTGATCCTTTGCTTTCTTCTGGCCTCCACAAGTACCAGCCGTGTATATTACACATACTTACATTACTTTCAAACAGTTTAGAAGTTCTCTGAAAAAAATTGCAGAATTAAATATTACCTAGGCAGATTTCAGTGTAAACTAACATTCCTAACAATTTATTCATCTCTTTTAGTTTTATTTGTCCTAGAATTGTTAATTTTCTAGAATTTTTTTTTATTTTTTTTTTATTTTTTTTTTTTTTTATGAATTGTAGCTTTGCAGTTCATTTTATGGGAACTGGTTGTCACAAAACTTTTTTTTAGTTGCTTTTTTTTTTTTTTTTTTTTTTTTGTCTCACACATTTTTTTTTTTTTGAGACAGGAGTTTTTTGGTACAGCCCTGGCTGTCCTAGAACTTGCTTTGTAGTGAGTACACATTCTTCAGATATTATTTGCAAATTGTTACAGTGACTGCACTGTCACTTCTCTTAAGGCTAATAGAGGATGATCTAGGTAGAGTCTTCATCAGTATAAGGCCTTAAAATAAATCAACTGCTTACGTAATAAATCAAACTTAGTTTATTACCAGAATTTGTAAAACCAGACCTAGGGAAAGAACTATTTCTGGCAACACATATGTGTTGTTTTTCCCCTCAGATTTTTAAATTTTTTATTTGTATGTATATGCATATGTATTTGCACATATGCGTACAGGTGCCTGCAGGGGCTAGAGATTGTTGAACCCCCTGCAGCAGGAGTTAGAGGGAGTTGTGAGCCCTTGGACATGGGTGTTGGCGACTAAACTCTGAGACCAAGTGCTCCTAACCACTGAGCCATCTCTCCAGTCCATCCCTACTCCCAACCCCTGCAATGGTCTTAATACAGCAAATGTTATCCTGACTATAAAATTAGAACAGTGAGACTACTTGTATTTATTTTATCTTAAGTAGCTTTGTTCCCATATCTGCGTCTGGGTATTTTCCTTGGGTCACTGTGACTTAGGACCCACTTGTTTCTTTTTGGTGCAAGGGATTAAACTGGGTGAGTTATGTGCTAAGCAATTGCACCGTCACTGAGTTGTACCTGTAGCCAGAGAGTAAGCTCAGGTCACCCTTGAACTTGCTGTACAAATGATGATGACCTTGAACTTGTGATCCTAGTACTCCTATTGCCTTTATCTCTTGAGAGCCAGTTAAGGGGTTCTGGGGATTGCATGTGGATGTGCATGTGTGTGAGTGTGCAGGTGCCCACAGAGCCCAGAAAAGGCTATTGGATCCCGTGAAGTTGGAGTTATCTGATGAGGTGTCAGAGACCCAACTCCAGTCCAAGAAGCATGTACATGCTTCGTTTTTACTGCTGAGCCATCTCTCCAGTCCTGGGCCTGCCCAGTTTTATGTGGTTCTGGGGACTGGATCCAGGGCTTCTTGCATTCTAGACAAGTACTGTGTCAAGTGAGCTACATCCCCAGTCTGTGGACTTTCAGTTCTAGAAAAGAAACCAAAAGGAACACAAGTTCAATTGGAGCAATAACCACTATTGGACTGAATGTCAATGAGTGAAGACAAAGAATCGTTATTATAACACTGGGGAAAAGTTTGAGCCTCTAGATTAACGTGCATGTGTTCACTACAGTCATATTTGTCCTCCTGACCTTCACTGACAGGTGTGGAGTTTGGAGCACGTATGGTCAACATCGATGGAAAACAAATCAAACTGCAAATCTGGGATACGGTAAGAGAGGGCA
Source organism: Rhabdomys pumilio (assembly GCA_030674055.1). Classification (NCBI taxonomy): domain Eukaryota; kingdom Metazoa; phylum Chordata; class Mammalia; order Rodentia; family Muridae; genus Rhabdomys; species Rhabdomys pumilio. Next base: position 196,987,863 of record JANHMN010000001.1, on the reverse strand, counting down.
AAGCAATTTAGTTCCAGACCAAGACCCAGTTATAACAATAAAAGCTAATGCAGCCATGTGCAGCGCTAGATACCTGTAGTTTTAAAACTGTAGAATGAGGCAAGAAGCCCAAGAAAGGTCAAGCCAGGAGGGATTACACACTGAGATACTCAGGTCAAAAACAAAGTGTCGTACCTTTTTTATTTTAAATGATTTGACTTGCAGGAAGGTGAAGGCAGATGGATCTCTAAGACCAGCCTGGTCTACAAAGCGAGTTCCATGACAGCCCAGGCTATATGGAGAAACCCAGTCTTGAAAAAAAACAAAACAAAACAATAATAATAATAATAATAATAATAATAATAATAATAATAATAAAAGACTCAACTAAAACAGTAAAAATTAAAAAGCAATCTAAGTTTATATAGCCAAAAGTGAACACCCTCTTACATAAGGCCCTTTTCTGTGTCACATTCTTGCTATTCTGCCAGAAGAACCCACAGTTAATGATTCAGTGTGTATTCTTTTAGACTTCTGTGCACTGAAATTCCTTAATAATAGAATTTGTCAGCCAGGCAGTAGTAGCACATGTCTTTAATCCCAGCACCGAGGAGGCAGAGGCCTCCTCTGTGTGTTATTAGTTATAGGCCAGACTAGCCTACAAAATGAATGAATGAATGAATGAATGAATAAATAAATAAATAAGTAGATAGATAGAAATAGATGAATGGATGGATAGATAGATAGATAGAAAATGCAAGTAATGTTTTGGGTTTTTTTTTTTATTAAAAAATGTATTTATGGCTTTTGTGTTTGACAGTATGTGCATGTGACCTGGTGTGAGTGGAAGTCAGATGACAGCTTTATGGAGTGGTTCTCTTTCCATCTTTTTTCTTCTTTTTCTTTTTTCATTCTTTTACTTCTCTTTCCATCTTTTCAAAAAAGGATCCCAAGGACCAAGCTCAGGTTGTCAGGCTTGCATGACAGGTGCTTTGCTTACTGAGAAGCAGCCAGCCTAAGATTTTTGTTTTCATTAGTATTAATGTGTGTAGAACTATGACAGAGTAGACATAGCTGTGGTTTTTTGTATAGTAGTTTTGATACCTTGGAGACATTTTTTGTGAGTGAATACAGATCTGACTCACTTCTTTTAACAACCGCATAGTCACAGAATATATGTACCATGTATTTATTTAGCCAGCCTCCATTGCATTGATGGACATTAATTTTATTTCTAGTTTTCAACCATTGCACAGCTTCATTAAACATTCTAATTTATTACAATTTTATACAAATATTTGAGAATTTTCATACATTATTTGCCCAGATATGAAAATTGAAGGTAAAAGTTACCTGTGCTTTAAATTTTAATCAATGAAGTACTCTTGAAGTTTGGCATGATGTGGTGTAGTTTTGCCTAATCTAGATATATTGCTTTTGTGTGCAGTATTTTATGGCCATGCTGCTGGCTTGCTGGCTTTTTCTCTTTCCTTAAGTGCTGACATGCGAAATGGTTGGGTCATGAAGAAAGCTTACAGACAGCTGTATGAGCCTGTGGATAGGATCCTTAATAACCACATGGCAAGTCAGGCGGTGGTGGCGCACACCTTTAATCCCAGCACTTGAGAGGCAGAAGCAGGCGAGTTTCTGAGTTCGAGGCCAGCCTGGTCTACAGAGTGAGTTCCAGGACAGCCAGGGCTACACAGAGAAACCCTGTCTCGAAAAGCCAAAAAAAAAAAAAAAGAACTGCATGGCAAGCCTGATATGGTGATGCATATGGTGATTCATGCCATCCCAGCGCTCAGGGCTAGCCTGGTCTACATAAATCTCCAAGCCAGCCAAGACAGTGAGAGGTTTCTCAAAAAAACAAAAAAACCCACCTCCCCCCCCCAACAAAAACTAAGCAAAAAAAATCCACCACCAACAAAAGGCCAACAACAAAACCAGTATCTGACTTATAGCTGATATTTAAAACTGTATTTCTTGCTCTCACTTGGGAGAAATTTTAAATCTTCATCAAAGTTCCATGTTCAACCTGGTGTGGAGGCTTGCCTACACCTGTGTCTTACTTGTTGTCTATTGCTGTGAGAAGACATTATGACTAAGACAACTCTTATAAAAGAAACTTCGGGGCTTCTTTACAGTTTTGAAAGTTATTCAGTGATCATCCTGGCAGGAAGCAGACAGGTATGACACTGGAGCAGTAGCTGAGAGCCGAAATGTCAAAGCCTAGTGACACATTTCCTCTATCGAGGCCATCCTTCCCAAACAGTCCTACTAACTGGGGCCCAAGCATTCAAACATGTGAGCCTGGGGGCCCAGTCTCATTCAAATAGCCCATAGGCCAGTACCTAAAAGGCAGAGGGAGGAGCAACATCAATTCAAGGCTGGCCTGAACTACAGTATGAGTTAGTTGTAAGCTAGTCAAGGCTACAGAATTTCACAAAATGAAACCAAAACAAGAAAACTCCATGTTAGTTATTTGCTGCTTTAGACAATTTTTAGCTGATCAAGGATATTTGAGATTGATAGGGACCCACTTAAGTTGAACTAGACAGTCAGTCTTTCCAGCATATTGCCTCCAAAGTGCTCATGAACATGACTAACATGAAAAAGTGGAGTGTTTGGGGGCTGGAGAGATGGCTCAGTGGTTAAAAGTACTGACTGCTCTTCCAAAGGTCCTGAGTTCAATTCCCAGTAACGACATGGTGGTTCACAAACATCTGTAATGGGATCCGATGCCTTCTTCTGGTGGGTCTAAAAGCAGCTGCTGTGTACTCATATACATAAAATAAATAAGTAAATCTTTAAAAAAAAAAAAAAAAAGAAAGAAAGAAAGAAAGAAAAAGAAAAAAATGAAAAGAAAAAGTGAAGTGTTGTTTTTAAACAAAAATCTCCATCTTTCAATTTTACCAATGAAAACCCAGGAGCTAAAGGTGAAAACCAGGTAGCTCAGAGAGGCAAAGAAAGCACCCAGTTGACCTTCCCCTTTGCCGAGGTCCCAGAAGGTATGCCCCTCTGTCAAAAAACTTTCTTCAAACTGAATGTCCCTCCTTCCCACTTCCTGTGTGTCTCGCTATCCTTCCCCCTGACTCCCTCTCTATGGTTATTTCTTTATAATCCTATGTTCACTCCTTGTCAACTGTTTAATCTTGTTTACAATATTCAAGTAGAAAGCTGTTGGATTAAAGGTTCATGCTAAGGCTGAGCCGCACCACAACTAAAAACAGATTTTTCCAGTAAATAACACAATCTCGGGGTTCATATTGTGGTCAAATACCCTGCAGCAGGAAAGATTTGATGTTTCGATGTTTCCTGGTTGTCAGCTGGAAGCCATCCCGTGACTGTCTTTCTGTATGTCATAATCTCCCACCCCCACCTCGATTTTTTGGGACCGGCTCACTGTGTAGCTTGGGTTGGCTAGGCAATATCCTTTCTGTCTCAGCCTCCTAAGTACTGGGATACCAGCGTGTGCTAGCTCACCCTATAAGGAAGACTGAGGAAGATTTTAAAGCAGAAGAGAACAAAAAGTAAGAAATAAAAGCAAAAACAGAACCCCAGAAGAGCTGGGGTGTACTGTGACAGAGCAAATAAAGTTCTACCGAGTTCTTAGTGGAAAAAGGTGCTTTTCAAATCTTCAACGTGTTTCTAGAATTACCAGAATTACTAAATTCTGGTAAATTCTGGTAATTCTGGTAATTTCCAGAATTTCTAGTAATTGTAGAACTATCAGAATTCTAACAGGCTAAGGAATTGTATAATGCCTACAGAGGTGTGCATGGGGAGAAAGTCACTGTAAGTTACTCACATTTATACCCCAGTTTAGATCGAAATGCTTCCGTGCATGAAGCATTATGGCCCTGCATTTACATTTCAGCTCTGCTGTGTGCTTTTTGGTCAGTTATTGAACTTGCCCCTTTAAGCATTTTTTTCCCTACATTTTTGAAGGAGAAATAATATCAGTCTACTTTAGGGCTACTAGAAGAGTTAAATGAGATAATATATGTGATTGTCTCTTATAGTTCATGATACACTGCTAGGGAAAAAAAGTAGTTTAAAATGTTATTATAGAGGCTGGAGAGATGGCTCAGTGGTTAGGAGCACTTGTTGCTCCTACAGAGGACCTGAGTTTGATACCCAGTATCTATATGGTGGCTCACAACCATCCATTTCTTCAGTTCCAGGGGATCCAGTGCCATCTTCTGAGCACCATAGGTACCAGACTATACATCAAGCATGCAGGCAAAACACTCATACACATAAAAGTAAATAAAATTCAAACAAGCAATGTAATGTCACTGTGTCAGCACTATTACCAGTTGGTGGTATGCTATAAAAACCCATTCATGTTCCATGTCTCTATTATAGTTTTCCTGGCTATAGAATAAGGATGACTTTCATTTCCTGTTTTGTTTTGTTTTTTTTTTTTTAGGAGAAATTATTCCAGAAAACTTTTCTAACAGGATGATTGAACACACAAAATTTTTTTTTATTGTTTTTTTCCAGACAGGGTTTCTCTGTGTAGTCCTGGCTGTCCTGGAACTCACTCTGTAGACCAGGCTGGCCTCAAACTCAGAAATCCGCCTGCCTCTGCCTCCCAAGTGCTGGGATTAAAGGCGTGCGCCACCACCACCTGGCACACACAAAATATTTTTTTGGGTGACTTTCTGGTTTGTTTTTTGAGACAGGGTCTTGCTCTGTAGCCCAAACTGGCCTCAAACTTGGGGTTCTATGGCTTCAATGTCCTGAGTGCCAGGATACTAGTGTTAGAAGTTGGCACCAGCACACCAGGTTGTGTCTATTTATGTGTGTGTATGTGCATGTGTGTGTGAGGTACCCACACAGGCCACAAAAGTGCACTGGATCCCATGGAACTGGAATTACAGGCATTTGTGAGCTGCCCAGTATAGGTACTGGGGTTTGAACTTTCATCCTCTGATAGATCAGTGTCTTAGTTAGGGTTTTACTGCTGTGAATAGACACCATGACCAAGGCATCTCTTGTAAGGATAACATTTAATTGGGGCTGCTTTATAGGGTCAGAGGTTCAGTCCACTATCATCAAAGCAGGAGCATGGCAGCATCCAAGCAGGCATGGTGCAGGTGGAGCTGAGAGTTCTACATCTTCATCTGAAGGCTGTTATCTGAATACTAGCTTTCAGGCAGCTAGGATGAGGGTCTTAAAGCCCATGCCCACAGTGACACACCTCCTCCAACAGGGCCACACCTTGTAATAGTGCCACTCCCTGTGCCCAGCATATACAAACCATCACAAGCAGTAAGCACTCTTGATACCTGAGCCATCTCAGCAACCCAGTGTTTTATTAAATGACATCTGGGGTTCCTTTAAACAAAACTAAAAGAAAGGAACTGTTATGTTAAGAAAAGTAGGGGCTGGAGAGATGCCTCAGCAGTTAAGAGCACTGACTGCTATTCCAAAGGTCCTGAGTTCAATTCCCAGCAACCACATGGTGGCCCACAACCATCTGTAATGGGATCCGATGTTCTTCTGGTGTGTCTGAAGATAGCTATGGTGTACTTGTATAAATAAAATGACTAAATAAATCTTAGAAAAGAAAAAGTATTTAGTGCATGGGGGGAGTTAATTGCTCAGTTATACATAAAGCAATATTTTGGTCCTGTCAGAAATAAGATTATGAACACATCTTTTTTTCTTTTCTTTTTCTTTTCTTTTCTTCTTCTTCTTCTTCTTCTTCTTCTTCTTCTTCTTCTTCTTCTTCTTCTTCTTCTTCTTCTTCTTCTTCTTCTTCTTCTCCTCCTCCTTCTCCTTCTCCTTCTCCTTCTCCTTCTCTGCCTCCTCCTCCTCTTCTTCCTCCTCTTCCTCCTCCTCCTCCTCCTCTTCCTCCTCCTCCTCCTCCTCTTCCTCCTCCTCCTCCTCCTCCTCCTCCTTCTTCTTCTTCTTCTTCTTCTTCTTCTTTTGTTTTTTTTTTTTTTTTTTTT